>OZ018319.1:139585228-140172728 GCA_963969495.1 Ceratothoa steindachneri
GCTATTCTATACATTTCTAGTTTATGAATCAATCAGCTATGCAAAACCTTATCATATGCCTTAGCAAAATCTAGGAAAACATATACATTCTTTCTATCATCTAAGTTACATAAGATCAATTTTATGAATTCCAATAAATTAGTCAAACACGATTTCATATTTTAAAAGCCATGCTGTGTATTCATATTAATGTGTCTAGCATCTAAGAAGTTATTAATTTCCTGCCTTATTTTCTTTTACACTAATTTACACACTACTGATGTAAGACTAAATAGTTTATACTCGTAATTGCTCGTATGGGACTTATCACCTGATTTTAAAAATTGGTGTGACATTTGTCATTTTCCAATCAGAAAGAACTTAACCCGTTGATAATTACTTATTAAATATATTTTTTTAAAGCTACTGATATATTACTAATACATTATATTGGAATCCTATTAAATATCTCATCGGGTCTTGATGTTTTGTGTATTTTAAAGGTTTTAATGATATTCTTGATATCATTTATACTGATTTCAATGTTTTCCATGTTTCTTGCCAATGAGGAATTTTGTACAACGGACAACAAATATCCCCAACAAAGACTGGAGCAAATTATTGGTTAAATGCATCAGCTATCTCTTTTTGGCTTGTTAAATTCTATATTATTAACGAGTAAAAATCATTAATGGAAGCTTTTCATTTTATTGACTGTAATATGAGAAAAAAAATCTGTATACTTTATTCTTCCCTATGCTAAATTCTGTCAATCTTTTACCTTTTTTTATTAGACTATTATATTTATTCCTTGCTGCCTTAAATGATTGAAAGTCAGTTATCTTGTCTAGTTGTTTTAGACTTCAAAACATATATTTATTTAGTTTGAAAAGTAGATACTATCTCTGAGTTTCAGCAAATGGCTTCATATTCTGATTTCTAATACATTTGGAGGCGACACACATTTCGTGTATAACTAATGTTATGCTTTTAAACTTTTCACACGTGGTGTGCACATTTAAAGCTAATAATATTTTCCTTCAATCAACTTGCCCAAATAAACTTCGCAGTCTGTCATGGTGGTCAAGTAATTCCAATCCGTTCACAAAGAGCGCCCGGGCGTAAACAAGAGTTCCTGGGGAGGCCTTTGTCCAACAGTAGGACATTATAGACTACTGGTGAGTGGCCGCTGGCAAACCATTGGACAGCCCTAAAGTTTAGCAACGAGGTCGTATTCCGTAGGCGTTAAAGGTGGAGAAGTTAAAGAAAAGGAAAATGTATATGTAGAAGCTATGCATATAACCTGTGACAGAAGAGGGGACGCCTCCTCCCTTTCCCGAAACTCCTCCTTGGCTGATAAAGGACACTGGAAGAAGATTTAATGAGCTTCCGGAGGGAGAGACAGAAAGAATGGCGTGCATAACGATAGATACAAATACACTGATAGACAGGATTTACAGCTGAACAAACAAAGAAACAATAATTTTCTTTTTACCCGGGTCTTAAGGTGGAACCCCGGCGGAACTGAGATTTCGGGAGAATAATCGGGGGTCGAAAGCGAGCCATGGTCGTGACCGAAAAGGCGACAACTTCGAGCGGCCAAATGAACAAAGCTAAATTTGAAACAGTCGACCGCGGGCAGCCTTCGAGTGAGAGTGTTGTTGAGGGGCTCCTCTGTTCGTCTCGCACGTGATACATTTATTGCTCTCATTCGTAAAGGAAACTTCGCGATTTAAACGTCATAGTGCCATTTTTACTTGCCTTTTCTAAAAGCGATGAATGCTAAAAGTAAAAAATAAACCTTTAAATTGACGAGAGAAAATAGTGACGAAAGGGTACTTTGTTTTGGTGTGTAGTGCGATGATGTGGACAATGGAGGAAACGGGGGCTGGGATGTTTATGTTGATGATGTGCTGCTTGTCCGGGATTGATGCTTTCAACGTCGACATCCCCACCAGGATCATTCACACCAGCCCCCAAGGGGACAGCTGGTTTGGCTTCTCCGTCGCCATGTACAAGCATAACAACATCAACACGTAAGTGGACCTGATAATGTTCGCATAAATGGTCATGTGGCTCCGCACGCGCGTGCATGTTTTAATGTGTCTTCGGTGACCTCCGGTGCCCCAACCCGGAGATCCCTTTGTGGGGAGCGAGATAATTGGGATCCGTTGTGAACGGTGGGATTTAGTGAATTTAGGAGCCGTGTTCATGATTTGGAGGTCCGAAAGACGAGCGCTCTCTTCCCATCTGAGTGACCTCTGGCGTTTTCCGTAAATTTAAATGAAAGTTGTGAATATAGAGTGCATGGAATGACCACCGGTGGGTGATCAGGTTTGCGGGCATGGAATGACCACCGGTGGGTGATCAGGTTCGCGGGCATGGAATGACCACCGGTGGGTGATCAGGTTCGCGGGCATGGAATGACCACCGGTGGGTGATCAGGTTCAGGGCATGGAATGACCACCGGTGGGTGATCAGGTTCAGGGCATGGAATGACCACCGGTGGGTGATCAGGTTCAGGGCATGGAATGACCACCGGTGGGTGATCAGGTTCAGGGCATGGAATGACCACCGGCGGGTGATCAGGTTCAGGGCATTGAATGAACACCGGTGAGGGATCAGGTTCAGGGCAAGGAATAACCACCGGTGGGTGATCAGGTTCAGGGCATGGAATGATCACCGGTGGGTGATCAGGTTCAGGGCATGGAATGACCACCGGTGAATGATCAGGTTCAGGGCATGGAATGACCACCAGTGAGTGATCAGATTCACGAGCATGGAATGAGTTGTATTCACTTCTCCTAACATCACCATTTTCTGTACACATCTTTAAAATCTTCCTCCCAGAGATTTCCACGTTTTCACTCCCAAGTAAAAAAAACATAACTAACGGTGGAATGTTAATGGTTGGCAGGATGTCACCCCCATTGGCTTAGCTATCAGACCAGTATTCAAGGAAAGTGACAAAAGAAAGTGCGGCTGTTCAGACTGCCATCCATCGCTATAGACACGAAACTAAGCGAGAAAGAAAGACCTCTCACTAGTTGACTTCTATCTCTTCTGCTAAATCAACAATTCACTCCGTTGTATAAGAGCAAAACTTAAATTTGTAGCGCGGTTGAGAAAACAATGATTTTCCTCATACACATTGCAGCGGGCAGCCTCTCGGGCGCGCCTCATCCACGCCAAGCAAGTGGCTGTACTAAATGCCATAAGTAAAGGGTATTATTTACTTTACCGTAATCACTTTTTGATACATTTTATTACTTCTTCCTGTTTTAGAAACTGGTAATTTGGAAAATGAAGGTTAAGTTAGGTTAGCTGAGGTTATTTTTTCTTGAAATATTTTTTGTTTTGGTCAAATCTGTTCTGTAATTTATGGCGGTTTGAAGGCGAAATGAGGGAAAAGTTTTATACGGATTCGGTCGAAATCGGAGTAGACCTCGATTTTGCTGCATTTCGCCTTACGAAGGCCAAAAATTAAAGAACAGATTTGAACAAAGCAAAAAAAATAGTTCAAGAAAAAATAACCTCAGCTAACCTAACCTTCAATTTCCAAATTACCAGTTTGTGTAACTATAAAATCTTTTGTACCGAACAATGGGGGGCGAAGCCCTCCATGCTCTCGATATATATTATATTAACTCGTAGTATAAACAACTCGAAAGCACAAAACAAGCCCGGATTTTGCCTCATTTTGCCTTACGACCACCAAAATTAAGAGGATATTTGGATAAATTACCTTAAGAAAAATTTTCAATGCACAATTAGGGTCACTGTGAACCTCTTTTACGTTAATAACCTCTTTCGGTTAATTTTGGGATTATGCCCACCCTCAAATTTTGTGGGCGCTTTGTTATATTTTTTTATTTTTTGAAAATACGCAAATACTATATAGTGTATATCGTAAGATATACTCTATATAGCTCCTTCATTACTTAATTTGGGCAAGTTTCTAATTATGATGTTATGACGAAAAATAGATTGGCCGCCATCTTGGAAGACACATCCTGAATTTTGAATCACATTATAATGTATTATATATCATTTTAAAGGGATTTTTCTGAATCAAAATCTGATATGGACATTTCAAATTAATTAATTTTAAAGAAAATATGATTAATTTAAATAGCATTCGGGGGGTGAGGCTTATATGTCTGAAGTCAAACAACACTATATAAAAACTAGAGGCCTAACGACTTTTAGTAATCGTTTTTTGAATTCGAATCTAATGTTAGTCTTTCGAATTAGGAATATTGCGAGTTTATCTAAAAACTGCGAGAGGTGGGGGTGCAACCCCCGACAATGATATATAATATGATGCGGTTGCAATAGCCTACCTAACCCCCCTCCCTCAAGCACTTTTTTAGGAATTTGCCCAAGAAAAAACATTGTCTACATTATAAAAACATATACAGTAGTGTGCACATTAGTTTGGACAGTACCAAATTTTTGCCACCACTAATGAGGTTTTTCTTGTTTTCCGTGCAGAATAGTGTACTGGTAATATCTGGCAACTGTTTTGTTGTGCCCTAGCTGCACTAAGCACGACAGTGCTACACCGGAGCTTGTCTTTGATGATTATTGCTGGGAGCGTGTTCAGTGGTGTACTTGGTTCTGCCGGAATAATCACCTTCCAATCATTATTAGACTATAATTTATTATGAATCACACCCAAGAAGCGTGCAAGGATATAGCTCTTAGACGAATTTCTGGGGAAATGAAGGTAGCAAAGTCAAGTGTTGGCGACATTGTGAAAAGAGCTGAAGACACTGGTAAACATGCAACACTGCGACAAGGAAAATGTGGAAGGCTCTCATCAGAAATTGTGTAACTGATCCCAAGGAATCCAGTAAAGACCTACAGAGAGATTTGTGTTTAGCTGGTGTAAATGTTTCTTCTTTAACCGTCCGGCGAAGGCTCATTGAAGTTGGCAGATTTGCTAGAAAACCGGTACGTAAACAGTTATTGACTTCTGCTATGAAGACAAAACGTCTTGGCTGGGCACGAAAGTACGCTGGATGGAAAGCAGCTGACTGGAAGAAAGTTATGTTTTCAGACGAATCGCATTTTGAAGTAGATGGTAGTAAGGCGAAGCAAAGATCAATCACTTCATCCAGGACACATTCAACAGGCGCCAAAATACCCACCTAAGATGTTTTGGCTTTGTTTTATCGCTAACGACCTAGGGCGGTTTGTTACTATTAAGGAAATGATGAACAGCGTTAAATACAAAGCAATCCTGCAGACTCACTTGCTTTCAGCGATGAAGAAAGACTTTCCTGATGGAGGCGGCATTTTCCAGCATGATCTGACTCCGTGCCATACTTGCAAAATAATGCGTACATTCTTCTGACCTAAACCCCATCGAGAAAATATGGGCTATAATTAAACGTAGAATCGAGAAAACCAAATGTTCAACGATGCAGAAGATGATTTGTGCTGTTATCAATGCCCGGTACCATAACAAAGAACTGGCAAAAATGTGTTCAAATTTGGTTGAATTTATGCCAGAGCGAGTGAAGCAAGTTCTAAAAGCAAAGGGCGGTCATATTTCATATTAAATGTACCATTTATCTTATCATTGACGTATTATTTTTCAAATATAAACAACAATTATCAAATAATTGTATTATTTCACCACTATATATATATACATATATATATATATATATATATATATATATATATATATATCCATAAATTCGAGGGGTGTATAATCCCCAAATTAACCAAGCTTTCCGATCCAAAACGTAAATGGTTAAAAGGGTGACGAAGTAAGTTCGGTCGAAATTATGTAGACTATGACGTCACTGTACTAATATTTTGCGTATTATACTTCCCAATGTGACGTCATCACAGTTATAGGAGAGAAAAAAAATATTGAAATTCAAACTTATTATATTAATAGTAACTCGGCAGCTCAATAAATTATATATAGATATATTGGTAAAAATGTGCTTGACACAATAATTTAAATGTGTTTTCAAACGATGACGGTTTTATAAATATTAACCTAAATAAAAAATATAGATTTAAATTAGGTTTATTCCTGATTTTTGTTCATTTCCAATCGTTCAAGAAATTCCGATGCTCATTCTGGACGTTCTAATAAACCATTCTCAATTTCACACCTCGCATCGTGGACGTGATTCGCCGACCGGATAATGAAATGCACATAAAAATCACAATGACAACACTGGTGAAACCACAAGGCACTCGGGGCCGACCTTGGTGGGAGGTAATGTTCAGGTCAAATTGTGTCGGGTTTGGGTTTTTTTTTTACACTAGCCAGGAATGATGGAGCCCTTCGTGCTCCCCGGGAGTGCCCCGGTAAGTGACACGTACCCCATAGACAAGCTTCATGAGCAGAGGGGAGAGAGTGGGTGTGTTGTGTCTTAAGGGTGGGAAGGGGAATGATAGCGGTGTTCCAACGGGCTATGTGCGTGATATTACTTGTAGAGCTGTTTATCCCATGTGGAGAGAGAATCAGCGTATTCGCCTAGTGGGCGGCCAGCTCATGGCGGTAAATAGTGTTATGTCGGCGGGAGCTGGCATCGAACTCCCTGCCTTGACGTCCGAAATCCAACGCCGTATCCACCAGGGTTGCGAGAGCGCCTCATCCTAATGGATGAGAGACGATGTAGTGAAAGGCAGTGAATGAATTGGTAGGAAAAGTATCCTAAATAAGGAGTTCATAAAACTATGATGGAAAGAAAAAGCGCAGTACGACGAGTGAAGATGAAGGAAACCAAAAAAGGTGACGTGCAAAGCACAGCATTACTTGATGCAATCATTCCTACAGTAAATTCAGAGGAACTGCGACTCTGACTCACTCGTTAACTTAACGAGTTGGTGACTCAGAGTCGCATTGACTCTCTCGTACCTAGTTAAATGCCCCCTTGGGATGGTAGTCTCGACGACAATGATGTCGATTTAGCTATTTTATAGCTAGATCTAGCTAATATTCTTACTATTTTCTTCTATTAAATAGTAAAGAAAAGCTCATATCTGGCTATATCCTCCGAAATATTAGCCATAAAATGGAATTTTGAGTTGGCGCTCGACGAACTACGTCGACCGGAAACACTCTTAACATAACATAACATAATTTCACGGATGACAAAAGCCACAAGGGCCTATCAAAGGTCATCTGAATCCATTAAATCCCACCTACATAATGCATCCATAGGACTTTGTCAGATCATGCATCTACAATATACAATTTAAACAATCCATAGGATTATGTCAGACCATGCATCTACAATATATAATTTAAAGCCTCCATAGGAGTCTGTCAAAAACAAAATCAAAGTCCTCCAAAATATACAATAAAAAGAAACTGCATCCACAGGAATGAGTCAAGAAACATACCCCCATACCAAAAAGTAAGAAATCAACCCTCCATCCAATCATCCAATCTGCGCTTGAAAACATTCAAGTTTGGGCTGTCTACAGTCTCAGGTGGCAAACTAATCCAATAATCCACCACTCTGTTAGTGAAAAAATATTTTCTAACATCCAGTCTGCACCTCTGTTTTTTAATCTTTAAGTGGTGACCTTTAGTCCTATTACTACCTTCTAACTCAAATAACTTGCTGAAATCCAATTTATCCATCCCAGAAAAGATTTTAAAAAGCTCAATCATATCTCCCCTCACACACCTTCTTTCAAAGGAGAAAATATTTAATACCCTCAGTCTATCTTCATATTCAAGGTGCTTCAGGGATGGTATTATTTTTGTTGCCCTCCTTTGTACTGACGCTAATAAGTTTATATCATGTCTGAAATGTGGTGACCATGCCTGTATACAGTACTCTAAATGTGGCCTGACATAAGAGTTATATAGTTTAAGGATAACTTCCTTACTCTTGTAGCTAACATTCCTTTTAATGTAACCTAGCACCCTCTTTGCTCTATTTTTTGCCTCAATACACTGCTTTGAAAACTTCAGTTACCTATCTACTACGGTAACACTTCAGATTCGGGGCGCACGGTAAATGGCGCTGTTAGTCGGCTAAAACTTTGGGCTACAGCATATCTCTTATGACGTCAGACGGTAGCGTTAGATGTGAACAATATCGGCGTAATATTTTTTGTATATGAGTATATACTAGGGGGTTGCGCCCCCCAGACCCCCCTAATTGATTGAAACTCAGGATCATCGCAGGGTGGTCTCCCTGCAGTGATATCTCCCCCACGAGCAGTCCCCTTGAATTTCCTGGGGTTTTTTTTCTCCCCAGCAGCTTTTTTACTGGCAGAAAAACCTAACCTAATAACAACCAATTCTTACTTTTATAGGTTTCTTGATTAGTTTATGCGCCTCTAGATAATCTAAAAGTTTTTCGCGATCATACAAAGTAAAGCCGAATTCGAATAACAACGAAGCACATGGAGAGCACGAAAACACAATAACGAAAGAAAAAAATTTGCAAAACGGGTCCTATTTATAAGCTACGATGTTGCCAGGAAGAAGCTGTTATCGTTCGCAGTAAACAAAAAATACGAAAACAAAACAAAAAACAATAAAAGACATCAAGAAACCTTAACTAACTTAGAAAAAAAACTATAAACGAGCAGAGCACAGATATTTAGTAAATAATAGACTAAAAGTTACAAATCCCCAAAACAACAAAAAATATAGAACGCAGTGATCGTCACATCTGACGCTACCGTCTGACGTCATAAGAGATATGCTGTAGCCCAAAATTGTAGCCGACTAACAGCGCCATCTACCGTGCGCCTCGAATCTGAAGTATTACCTCTACTACTACTCCTAAGTCCTTCTCATCTTCAACTGAATTAAGCTAATACACATCCATCTCATAGCTAAATTCCCTATTATCTTTTATAAGAACTTTTAATGAGTTAAACATAACATGAGCAAAGAGAATGATAAATGATTGGCTTACCTTGAGAAAACGACTAATACTGTATCCAGGGATTTCTGATATTTGGTTCCAGAGAATATCGTTGCCGTCTGGAGTAGCTTATTCCTCTTGTTTAGTATTTTGGGTAAGCTCTTATTAACTTTCTCTTGTAACAATGGATTTACAGAAAAAGACGTCCAGAACGCCTTTTGTTAACAATACGTTGATGTTGACCTTTTTGAGAGAACTGAGAGAGCTGACGCTGTTTCTTTTGCGCCGGAGCCTTTGTCATGAGTCATGCGATATTAAATTTTAGTGAAAAATGTAACACCTGGTTAACATCAAAGTATAGCCAAGCAAAATTATCATTCTCTAGAAAATTACTGAATATTTTATTTTGTTTGTCTCAGGTGAGCAAATATCGCGCATGGTGGGAATGTGTTGAACTGTTCCTGATGGAAGATATCGGTGCCATCTTTGGAAGGGCTGAGTTTTACTACATCGCAGTTTTGCGAGAATGATACGCTTTTGACGTCGGTGTGAGTGTGTGTGTGTGTGTGTGTCTCGTGTAATAACATTGAAGAGTTGGTGTAGTCCCATCCTAAAATTTGTGTGTGGATTGTTTTATAGAAGATGAGGGCCTCGTTTCTGGGTTGTAAGGGCTTGTAAGGGGATAAGAGGCCGGGAAATGTCATACTGGTAACACCTGATGGAGTGTTGGATGGAATGAAATATAGGCAGGATTGGCACCGTGGTGAGATAAGACGCATGGAGAATTGAGAAATAGGATTGTTGTAGGAAATAGAGGTATGGGTGGAGATTAGCAATCGTAAGGCGATCAATGGAGAAGGAGAGGTTCGGGAATTTCTGATGTATGTATGTTGGAGAGCTTGAAAGAGCTTTGAAGAGTAATGTCCACTGATGAACGTATGGTTTGTCCGAGGCCCGACAGTGCAGTAGAATTAATTTAATGTATAACGAGGCCAAAATTTGTGAGAGGTTCATAAAGATGTGTGAAAATTACGGTTAGAGTAATCTAAGGGCACTAATTGAAGTTCTAGGAGTACGTGGGACTTGCAAGTTTCCAGAACTTGCCACACGTCATTTGAGTATTATTTGAGGGAGGTGGTAAAGAAGGGAAAAATAGAGAAAGGTAGTGGCCATGACCCTGGTAGGAAAGGTACTTCGTTCGTGTTGAAAAATACAGAAATAATGAAAGAGAAGCGAGTCGAGGTGTTAT
Source organism: Ceratothoa steindachneri (assembly GCA_963969495.1). Classification (NCBI taxonomy): domain Eukaryota; kingdom Metazoa; phylum Arthropoda; class Malacostraca; order Isopoda; family Cymothoidae; genus Ceratothoa; species Ceratothoa steindachneri. Next base: position 139,595,321 of record OZ018319.1, read on the forward strand.
GCAGAAGGACAGAGCTGTGATAGCATAAAAGGAGTGCCATGTGTTAACTTAGTTGACATTGAAAGTGCTTTCGATGAAATTGGTAGGGACAGCCGTTTTTTTCGTGTGCCTTTTCTTTTAAGGTTTAAATGTAGTGTAGGTGAACTGTTATTAGTTATTGCATGGTTTTGGTACTTGGGGTGGTGTCAATAGGACGAGGCTGGTCGAGGAGCCTGAAAACGACGTTTGTTCCTTGATTCCTTCGTTAATGAAAATAGTTATAGTAGGAATATAGTTAAAGGTTTAGATAATAGAGTTTGAATAAAGTCTACACGATTGCAGTCTGAGTAGAGTTCGAAGTGTGACAATATTGGAGTTACTGCATCAAATAATAAAAGCAAGCACTTATCTTTCCGCTTGATAGGAGTTTAATAATTTACCGTTAACACATACACAATGGTAAAAAACAATCCTTGATAGATTTGAAAATTAATGTTAAAGGGTGTAGCAGAAGATTTTCACAAGCAGATGAAAATTTGAGAAGCTTGAATTTGTTTTTGCTCTCTCTTTTCGTTACTGGAGGTCTTTGGTATACTCAGGAAATAAGGGAGAAAAAGAGCTGATGCTATGAAACCTCGAAGCGTTTTGAATTTTGAAAGTGAAAACAACTCTCCAAATTGACAAAAAAGCGCGTCCCCCAACCCCGTAAGGGTTAGTTCGAGGAAAGGGAAGAAGCACCCATCTAAAGGTCCCGGGGGAGCTAACCTCAGTGAGGCTGAATAACAAAGTTAGGAAAACAATCATAAATCGAGCCATCCCGTGGTCAACAGCTCTGACCACTGAGATGAAAACCTGACGTGTGTTAAAATTGACAAAGAGGAAAAGCAGACGAAGGGGGGGGGGAAATCTATCAGTAGAAAATATAATTTTAACAGATGACCTTTGATAGGCCAAGGTGGCTTTTTATCAGCCTTCAACTAATGAAACTGAATTTGCATGAGTATAATCATGATGGAGTATGGCGTGAGGGTTAGGCGGGTCTGTACCATGTCTGCTCGTCTCTTCAGTTTTTTTAATAGAAGGATTGGGAAGAGTGAAGAGAGCCGGCTGGGAAGAATGCTTGGTGATAAGCTGACGAGTGTTTTAGGGTTAGCGGATGATACGTTACAGCTGCGTCAGATGCGAGAAAGCTCATCAATACCTTCACAGCAAATCACTAAAGGAAAGTGCAACGTCACTTAACCCTTTTGGGAGAGTGAGAATGAAGTTTGGGTCCTTGGTATGGACATCTTTAGTAATTTTAATTATTAGCGCAACCTGGCTCATGACTGGGTCCCTCGACCGAATAATGAGATCAACATAAAGATAAGTATACCAATCAATGGAAATCCTAAGAGCACCAGGGGGTAGCCCAATTTGGCGGAAAGGGGCAGGAATAACGGTATAGATAGTACTCTATTTTGCTACCATTCAACGAGGGCGGCAGCACACCAGGCAAGTGTGGACAGAAAACCCCTTCGGCGTGTTCTGAGTGATGTCATCTGTGCGCGAGGACGAAAAGGCGTAAGATAGAACGGTGCATTATATGACTATGGAACTGCAATGTAAAATATAGAATTGTAAGAGGAAGAATGTGTAAAAATTGAATTATTGTTCATGTTTATAGCTCCCCGGAAGCAGTTGGCATGATATGTATGGTAAGACTTGTTGCCCACAAGCAACCTTAGGTTATTCTTAGTTGATGGGAAATTTGTGCCATTTGGTATGTGGTTCGACTATGAATGCTGGCGAATGTTGTATTTTGGGATGGCAGAAAATATGTTTAATGTACTCTTCGATTCTAAGTACTAGATATTGAATGGTGTTTTGCTACAATGGCGGAGATGCCTTCGTTGGTTTTCAATTTATAGCTTTAGGTATAAAATAAGTGAAGGGCAGAAAGCTGTTTCAAGAAGTTGCATTACAAGTTGTTTAAATTTTAGGGTTGTAGGCATCTTGTAGATGGAATGATGTCTGATCATATCAAGTTCTGAACCCGGGATCTTTTTCAATTTCTTTGAAGGAGTGTCTCCTATTGAATGACAAAAGACCAATTGTGAGTCATTATCTTCCTTATTAATCTCCGGTTTAAGAGCCATCGTTCTTAAATTGTCGCATGGTGTTAGTTGACCGTCACCTTTCGTCTGTGCAAAGCACAAAAGATCGTAAGCGCGCGTAGGAGTTATTGAAAAACGTGACAAATAGACTAAAACAAATAAAAATAATAGATTTGAGTGAATGCGCAGCTCCATCCTAATAATTTCAAATTCAAATCTTTATTGATTAAAACATTACAAAATAAAAATAATTATACAAAATTACGTCACAGGAATATATAGGTAACGCTTCTAATCAAGCCAAGGGAAGCAAACATCTGAAAAGGAGCTTGGCTCACAAAGTTGTCGGTCCGGGAAAAACTATGGCAAAATTGCAGGTTTGGTCGTTAATTTAATTTTACCACTGAGTTTAATTGTGGTAAATTTGATGCTATCCATAGTTTCACCATACCAATTGTGGGGTACCGTCAACATGTGACTAATCCCTTCCTCTCTTGCTTCCACACTGACTGCGAAGTTAGGCATATGGACAGTGCCATCCAAATCTATTCCACCTATCATTTTATTACCATAGAAATTTGTTTCTGCTGTCGTTCGGATCATTTTGGACACTGAATTTATTTTAGTCAATCGCTTATCTGCTGATAACTTTCGTTTATTTATCCAAACTTGCATAATCTTTACCTATACTTAGTTTATACCTGTATGTTATCGTATTTCAATTTTGGAACCCCTGGAATTTTTTTCTGGCAAATGTTATTGAAGAAATCTTTGTGGGATGCCGTATACCATCGATCGGTCCTAAAGATTTTATTTTCTCCAGTCGACTGCAGTTGGTGTAATTCGTCCGACTCCTTTTCATTTCTTAGGAAAGAAGGGAAATAGGTGAAGGGAGGGATGTGCAGAAGAGAATAGAAAGAACAGAAATATTGAAAATGATCAAAGATACCGCACTAATTCACTTCAACCCATTTTAGGAACAAAGGAAAAACTGAGGTCTTATTTTCGAGCTGCACCCTTTGGTCTTTGGTGATAGAAAAGATCAAGTCTTAGCAAATCGCAAACGTCAAAGCTTCTCTTTTTGTATTTCTGGCCTCGGCCGATCATTTCTGTTTCGTCCCTGGTGTTTCCTTGAGTTCGATCGTTGGTCACTTTTCGCGGCCTTCCCTTTAATGACCAAATTTGATTAAGGAGGATAAACTGCTAGAGACGGGAGGCTTTCAATCAGTTGTGACAGCAAATTAAAAATTATTCCCCCAAAACACTAATTGCCTCAGATTGCATTGGTTCCTCGAAAAGGCTCGTCATTATTCTGCTCCATTTTTGTCTACACAAACTGAAAAATGGCCCGTTTTGGATCTATAATAAATATAAAAATGCAGCATTAATTATATATTTAATTCATTAATTTTAAATACAGGTTATTTACAATTTGGTTGGTGATTTTAGTGATAGTTTGTGTATTAAAGAATGAATAATATCCTTCGATTTAGACGTTAAATGTTTGGTAATGTTGCCTAGTACCGTTTTCGCCTTTTATGACTACTATGCATTGTTTCGAATATATTAGATGGTTCTAAATTAAAACACCTAAGTTCTTTTCCATGTTGACTGACTCTTCCGACGATATCATGGCCTATGTGCATTATCTACCATCTTTCCGACCATTTAACTACTTTTTAGGCTAATTTTCAGGTACTGTAATATTTTGCCCCAGCACCTATATACGTCAAGGTCGTGTATATATATATATATATATATATATATATATATATATATATATATATATATATATATATATATATATATATATATTTAAAAAAAACAGTCCGAGAACAGATCCCTGAGATACGCTGTTAGTGACCGATGCGATGAGAGAAATATATTTCCATTAACAAGAATTCTCTTCCAACAGTTCTCCAATGAAAAATAGACTTTGTCATCGAAGCGTAGAGGCATTTATTTCCTTTAACAGACGACGTGGTTCTCCTCACCGTCATATCGCTTTGTTCATAGTTATTATATACGTACGAGTTGTCCTATTTGTCGATGCATGGGTGAAAATTTAGATTGAAATGTTATTCATCGGCATTTCGTTCAGCAAACGCCGATTCGCTCGTTCAACTAGGTGGACTCGGTGGTCTGGTTTGATCTGGTCCGGTGCCCCATTTTCAAGAGTGCTCTACAGTCTGCACATCTATGATTTTTCAGCCTCCATGGGGTGCAATGTAGGGCAGGAGGCGTGACCTACAGAGATGTACCTCTCTGCAATATTTCAGCTCAATCGATCCAGAAATGGGTCGAGTAGATTAACAAACATCCTTTCATATATGCAAAGATTTGGGTTCATTTTTATATACTTCCACTTTTTATTGAAATAATTTCAATTTTAAATACCAGTAATAATTGTACTTTGACATTCCTATTCGTCATCACTATTTTTCCTCCTATAGATTTTTCTCGCGACGACCTACCCTACGGGTGCAACCATAGTCATATTGACCATTCGATAATAATAATGCATGTTCGAGGCTAATCTCTCTGGACCAAGATTTGTTGAGAATATAATTTGATTTAGAAACATTTTTATTAATCAATTGGAAGAATTTGGTTATCTGTTGCATTTGTCCATCGGTTGCTTCTTGATGCTTGATTCTTTCTCCCACAACACAACTGTTTGGCCTGTTGGTGTGTCAAGGTGTACCAAAGTGTGGAGAGCCTCGCGCGTGACCCCTACCGCAACGATAAATCCCGTTAAAACGCGATGAGGGGTTTAGAACGCTTCAAATCTTCGCTCACGTGTAATGGACACACTGCCCCGCCCTGCAATTAGGTTTAAATTGGTTCTATTAAGTACCTGTAATCGCTGCTCAAATTTAGTCCTTGGTGGCTCTAATGCACCATCTCGCCCTCAGAGTCCGGGAGTGATAACTTTTGCTGCTACAAACATTTTCCTTTCTTATTCTTTTCTGTTTATTTCTTTTTGCTCGCGGACCACGCGTCGTCAATCTCCAACCGGACCCGGGCCATTCGGACGAGTTTAGCGCCCGTGCCGGTCGTTTGCACTCATTAATGGCGGTGTCCCCTTAAAGTCTCGGGTAAAGCACTTTCGAATGAATAGACGAATTAATGCCTTGGGCACCGGAGTCGGGTTTCGCTCGGTGGTTCAGTACTCCAAATTCGTGGATTTTAGGACCAGAAACGGTGCTTCTGCCATGGCGGCGTCGCTTTGCGCCTTCGCCGAGTTTACACCGAGCAATCACGGTGTCTCAGGTTACTCCTCTTTCTTGGACATCCTTCCTACGCGAGGTCGATTTCATTATTTCCTTTTGAGACTTAAGATGTTTTGGTCGCCAAAAGTGAATTGTATAAACGCATAATCGAATGAAGTTGAGTCATATAATTTCCAAAATATGAAGAGCGATGTGCATTGGATGGTGGGAGATCCCCCATCTTAAAGTATGTGGGACAATTTGACCCATTTTCTCCTTGGCTTACAATGAGAAACGCCCCATGTTAACAACGTCTTGTCCCTTGCCAATCAACTTATGATAAATACTTGTACGCAATGTTATTCAATGTTGTCGAAGAGAGGCGAAGGCATCAATCTAACAATCGTTACTTCACTTGAATAGCGTCAATACAATGAGCGCCAATAAATTAAATTTTTGCGCTGAGATTTGAAACGAGAAAGAATTAAGTTAAATAAAAAACTCATTTCTTATTTGGACCCGCCCGAATAAGTAGTATGTAGGAATATCGCCATGTAATTAGTAATGAAGGGCGACATACCGTAACTTGATTTCATGGTATAAAGATGTACTAGAAGGAGACGGAGGATCAAAATAGAATAGTATCACACTGGTAGATTCAAGGTCCATTGCTCACTCCAAATCTCATTTTTTATGAGAGAAGAAAAGGATTTAGCGTAAAACAATGGTGGTATATTTACTCGCTGGAGAAAGAATAGGAAAGGGTCAGATGGAACGGTTGTAGCACATTATTTTATTCAATGCTCTCCTAGCGAGTGCCTGCATGTGCATAAGACGCTCTAATCGCAGCTAGCCTATTTATTCGGCCATGTTAAAAAACAAAGGGGAAAAAACCCAGACCAATAAAACCTCACAGACGGCGAAACAAAAAACGAAAGCATGCTCCGACTTCCGAGCGTGCACCCGTCACTTCAAAGCTACTATATATGTACAGTAGAAAAGGACTGCCTCATCCGAAAATTCAATGATACTTTTGACTTGCTCTACAAATATTCCTGCTTTATGTTTCGCCTCTGACAACTTCGGCAACAGCTCTTAGATATGCTTTAAGCCTCACTCTCTGAAGCCTGTTGTTTAACAAACTGCTTAATGATGCCCAAAGTGATGTGCAGGTGTGGCATCAGCACTTTCGTTGCCTCCACTAGCGGCTCTTGCTTCATGTTATGGGCCTCAACATCAGCCAGTCCTCAGCGGCCAGTTTCTCTTCTCGTGCTGACGGACTATATTTCGGTTATTTTCGAGGCACAGATAACAAAGCTACATGGTTAACCCCCATCAAGAAGGCAACTTTCTTGAAATCACCAATGACATCTTAGCTGAATTGGTCGTACTTCAATGCATTCAGCAAGATTTTGATGTTATGGTGCTCTTCTTTCATGAGCACTGGATGGGTCAGGGGAATTGACGGATACTGATTTGTGTTGTATAGTAAAACAGCCTTGAGAACTTTAGATGTTCTGTTGATGAAGATCCACGAATCAGATGTGTTTCAGGGAATGCATACGCCGTCGAAGAGTCCCTTGGTGTAAGCTGTTATCTCAGTAGCACAGTCCATCAGTAAGAATGACAACACTAAAATGCCGCGATAGCGCTTTCTCGGGCAAGTAACTCGAACGCTGTCGTTCAATAAGTCCCGCAGCTTTAGTCTGGAATTGAGCGACTCGGCGTTAACTTTGTTAATGCCATTTCCTTGATGAACTCGTTGATATTCTCTTGGTTGTGGTAATAGGGGACATCTTTCACCGGCCACCTGTGGTTGACGGCGCGCAGCAGATGGAGCACGTTGCTTCATTTCGGAATATTGCTCTCTCAAGGGAGGCTATTGAACAACTGCAATAGGATGACGGAATGCCAAGTCACTCAAGGAAGGCGCATTCTTCTCCTTTCTTTTGTTGGGTCCATCATACAGCAATAACAGCCTGTGAGATGGTCTGAGGGCTCACGCTACACACGGTGGTAGCGAAACGCATCACTATCTCCTCTCCTATAAATCAACCTTCAAGAGTGCCGCACCAGTAGTCACATATGGCATGTGGTGCTCAGCGTTTGTCTTGGTCACCGACTGACTGTCATTCCGAAGTAGCCAATGATAGGCTTCCTTTACACTGGTGCAACTGTAGAAGTAGTGAAATTTAGCCCCACACGTAGCTGAAGGAATCCACGGGGTAAATGCAACCACGAGAATCCATAACAGTAACTTCATCACACGTTACACGTCTGAAAAAAGTAGATACAATGGATTAATTTAACAAAATAATAATCTTATTTCAACGAAATCGGTGTACGGACCTCAAACAAGAAGTTTAAAATCACTGATATCTTCTTTTTTTTCCAGTGATTTGAAGCATAATGAATCAGAAGAGAAAGGTACTTACCCAGAATCAAATGTTTTCTTGTTACACGGTGTTATCTTTTATGGTAAAGTTGGTGTTTTATTCAGAGCGAAAATGGGTGATTTTCAGTAGGACAACCGCTGTGCTGAACCACATATGACACGATTACTGAATGGCTATCTGATAATTTCCTCAAACTTAACCATGATGAAACTGAGGTTCTTTTGATAGCCGCCTCAGCAGACGCCACTCTGTAAAAATGTCGCCCCTTCTTTCAATCTAGGTGGCTCCCTGACCTCGTTCCATGTTACCAATATCAGCAAATCAGCTGTGCTGAACCAACCTCCACCGCAACGTTCGAATCATAAATTGTATGGTTGCTGGCCTTATACCAAATCATTTCTGCAGGTTTAGATTGGGTTTTCTCTAATTGCAAGCGCAATAGCAACGAGGCCAAATCACAAAATGGTTGTAAGGAGAAGCCCGTAAAAAAGTGTTGAAGTTAGATGAAGTGAAAATCTGTATAAGATAGCAGCAGGTCCTCGTAAAGGGACAGGAAGGAAAAGAAAGATGTAGGAGGGGGTAATAGAAGAAAATGGTAGGAAGAATCAAACATGTTAAAATTCACCACCTTATCCAAAACCAAGATTGGTGAACCAGCTCCAACCGAGGATGAATGGACGAAACCTGGTCGGCGACTTGCCATCAAATTGGTGAGGAGCTTGTAAAGAAAGTAGTGAAAAAGAGTTAAAATGGAAATGGCTCGAAAAAATAAAGAAAGACCAGGTAGGCTCAATCTAGTTTGAGACTACTAGAGGCTTAGAAGACACCCACCACTCTATTGGAAGCTAACGAGTTATTGTTGTTTTTACCTTTCTTTTATTTTTTTTAGTTCGCTTCATTCTCTCTGGGGTTTTTCGTTCAACGTGTTTTATTAATTTTTTTTGTTGTAGATTAGGAGTGGTTAGGTGGAAAGATAGGAGGGTGCATCATTCGAGCCCGAGTGGGTTCAGAGACCCTACATCCCTCCAACTATTTCTCATAGAAATGCTGTGTGCCCACGTCTCTCTTCTAATATAATTTTAAGGATGACAAAATTACTATGACATTTCAACTTTCATCCATTTTAGTGCGTCCACTCCTCTAAGATCGAACTATGTATATGGTATAAATCAGTGACGTGCGATGACTTTTGAAGATGAGGAAGCAATTCAAGTTTTACAAAAAATAAATATGTTAATTGAAGTAAATTATTTTGTTCATTAAAATTAAACTTTATTTAAATTTAGCCAAGATATTCTGTCAGATTGGCTTACATTGTATTTGCGAGTGCGTAGGCCTACCTGTTTTAATAATAGTTTCTCTTTATTATAAGTCATCGCACTGAACTTCCTTTTAAATAATTTTTCAATAATGCAATCGCATTTTCTCCCAACTTCATTTGCATCCATTTGTTTAAAAGGTGGTTATCACTTAAAAGAATGAATATAGAATGCGCCACACTGATCTAAGCACTGCCTCGGGGCTACTGATCTCAAGGATACGAAAGGTAGAATCCCGGAAATATTAACAAAATGCTTCAGATATAAGAGCTTAACTATACTAGAGTTTTTGCTATTTAGCTGCTTTCATTCCTAGAACCAGTATTTATATATAACCTAAAAAATTGTTGAAGCTTCAGAGCATAATAATAGTTACTCCAATGTGTCTTAGATATTTTATTGCCTTTTCCTAAATTCTGGCAACTCAGCAGGGTTGCCAGATTCAAGCTGATGAGTGCAGATCCAAATTTGCTTTCTTTTCCGTATGCATAGAAATGGTTTATTTTTTTCTTAATTCTAACACGGCGTTGAAATATCTAGATAAAAATCATAAAACTCTAATGACTGTATATTATTACTAAGAAATGCAAAACATCTTTTAAACTATTCATTCCAAAGCACCAAAACGTAGAACGTTATTGAAATTAAGAAAAAAAAGAGATAGAAATCTCGACGAAAAGGATGCATTGATTCAATTGCAGTCCGGATCATCAAGGTCTAACGCCAATTTGATTGAAAGTGAACGGTACCGTATGGCTAGGCTGCCCAGATTTTTTTAACCCAATGCTGGACGGAACCATCTGCATATATATATTTTATATATATTTAAATATATATATATATATATATATATATATATATATATATATATATATATATATATATATATTTAAATAAACAAATTAAGTAATTTTAGTAGCAAACGAACTTTAATTATTAATAAGTCAATATTCACTTACCTAATTTGGCATTTGAATGGATCTTTTCAAGGAGGTTTATGTTTGAGCTTCGGTAATCAGAAAATTGCAAACAATTCATCTCATAATTGCATGTAGTTAATAGTGCCGCTTTTCAGTATCTATATTTAACCTGCTTTTTTCGTCTGCCCAGTAGTTTTTCATCACTGAAAATACCCTCTCTGTTGGTGCATTTGATCCTGGTAGACTCAAAAAGAAATCTACTACCTGATAAATGTTTTCAAATGTAATATTCTGACTTTTGAAATGTGCAAATATTTCCAACCATCTACTGTCAGCCTCAATTTCACGATCCTTCCACTCTTTAATTTTTTCTAATGTGACAAAATTCTTAACACAAGTTACTTCATCGAAAAGACCATCATCATTTATTGTGGAATTGGGTCTCTTGGCAAGAATAAATTCAAGTGCTTCTTTAACTTCTCTTCAGAGGATTAAGTTGCGAAGAAGAATCCAGTTGAAATTTTCCATCTCTTCAAAATGCACAGTCCATTGGTTCAAATATTCTATATATGAATTATAGAATGTCAAAGTAGTTTCTTTAAATCTTTCTATATCATTTCCTTCTTTCTCTAAACCCTTCAGCATTTTATCCACAGCTAAGGGCAAAAATGACTCACGTTTTCTTTCAATCAATTTCAGCCTAAGTCTTTAAGAATAAAGGCAATCTCTGCCATAGAAGCCTTTTGAGACTCCACTTTTAGGATGAAATCATGGAATATCTCACTCTGATTGTGTACAGAATACAAAAAAGGCTCGGTACACGGATTTTCAAAAAACTGTCTTAGAATAGTAGGACATTGTTTGTGAGACGAGAAATATACTTTTAAAGGCTTGAATAGTTGAAGAACTCTTTCAATGGCTGGATTCAAAGAAGCCACCTGGTCTTACTGTATCCTAAAATCTGTTGAAACTCTACGTCAACAGAATCACAGATATCTTTTAGTTCTTCTACCCTGACTGTATAAATGTAAAAGAATGAGTAGATTTTTACAACTACAACTTCGACATCAATAGGCAGACAATCACATACACTTTTCAAGGCGTTATTTAAAACATGGGCTGGACAATTGACACCAATTATCTTTCAAGCTAAACCTTGCTGTAGTCTAGAAAAGACATTATTTTTTCCACCTCTTGATGACCCCCCAAAGTTTAAATTTGTATTATCAGCACATAGTGCGTGTACTTTATTGGAAAAATTATGAGAATCTAAAATTTTCTGTATTAAATTGAATAATATTTCAGATATCTCACCGAATAATTGTGCTACTTCTATTATTTTTACATTAACTCCATTTGTAGGCAAAAAATACCTAACCAATAAAACACACACTTTGACCATTGCCATGGTTGGAACAATCACTGTAAAGTGTTACGTAGTTGGTAAGTGAGAGATCATCTTTTAATGACTGCAGAATATCAGTCTGAAAGAAATAGATAAAATGACTGCTGTTTTAGTTTTAGCAAATTTTTTATTGAAGTATTTTCTTATTAGTTTTGAAGTGCAATCCGTAGATCTAAATGAGTGGTTGTGTTTGATTGAATGGTAAACCCATGTTCCTTCTGCTACTTCTGTGCTTTTTTTCTCTTCATCGAAAGTTTTACCTATTAAAAATGATTCTAACGACCTGCTTGATGATGCGCAGACATCAGCTCGTTTATGCTTATCCGAGTTCAAATGGCGTTTAATACCACGTCTCCCTCCACTTGCAATTGAGAAGCTAGAAAAACATTTATCACATTTTACTACGCTCTCAGTATTTGTCCTTCTAATGAATGGATATTCGTTCACTAAGTCTTAACTAAAGCAACACTTTCTTTTTGGAGCCATCTTCAAAACAAAAGGGTAATTGATATGAGACGTCACACTAGTTGAAAATTCCTGGGATGACTGAGTGACAAATGAATTTCAATGAAAGAAATAATAAGGAATGACTCTCCGAACGAGTTAATGACTCAAATTAACTCCCTCCGGATTGAGTCACGACAGTCTGCTATTCGAAGCGGCGTGCCAAGTGTTGTCAAGTCTATAATTACTTATTATTGTTTGACAGAATGTCCACCTGCATTTCCCAATGCTGGACTTTACATTGTCCAGCATTGAGTAGTCATTTTTGCTGGACAAATGATCTAAAAGCAGTAAAATGCTGGACGTCTGTGCAGCCTACGTATGGCGTAGGCTGCATAAATGCGAGAATAAAATTGATTCTCCTGTCATATTAATTGTTGGGGTGTAATTTCCTTTTTTTCTTAAAATAGGAGAAGCATTGCTTCCATTGACTGCACGCCACTGGTATAAATAAACTACATCCATCGTATTGCATTGTCATTCTCTTTCTCCTGGTGAACTCGTTTGCATTGAGAGAAAATTAAACAGCTAATCTCACTGGAGACAAGTCTCCCCGCCCCCACCCAACCCCGTGAGGCAAAAGTAGCGGAAGAAAACACAAGAAGGAAATGAGATATTGAAACAGCATAAAAAAACAACATGGCAAGGCCTGTGACAAAAAGTCTCATCGTCACCCAGGATGCTGGGAAGTTGTACAATCCGCAAAATAACCCCAAATTATGAACTTGAACTTTGAACTTCGGGGTCAGTGAGAAGAGGACAGGAGATGACTCAAGGTAGAGAGGGCAAGGGTCCTCGTAACTTTTCCCACCATCGCCTTAAATCATGTGGCCATTCCCATTTGAGATTCGTATTTGCAAACATTTGTTCAAAATGTTTATAAATGAGTTACGAGAAATTAAAATTCCTCTGGCAAGAGTAAAACGAGAACGTTATACATTATTATTATCTTTCCAAAAGCTCATTTGTTTGCGTGTGCTGTTTATTCCAACAGCAGATGTTGGTGAAGCCTACTGGTAGGTTAGGCTTATTTAGGCTTTGTCGAGCCCTGAACTCATACTAAAAGAGATAACGGAAGTCAAATGTTGTGCATTCGACTCCCATCAGGTTGAATTTTTATTCATTCGTTATATGCTGTGTTTATACAAAAATGCTGTTTGTTTCTTAAAAGTATAAATACATTAATAGAATATAAACGCTATGGCAGTATTGTGGAAATCTTTTGAACAGATTTGCGAAGGCTACATCACACATCCCACCCACGCTTATTTTTGGCGTAATTAGCAATTTGGGCTAAAATTAAAAATATCTTTAGAAAAGCAAGATGACGAACAGTAGAATTAAGAACCATTTTTACTTATTGCAACATATTAGATTAACTGTAATTTAAATTTTCCATTTTTTATTTTGAATAGCAGTTTTAAATAATTATGGTAAACTCTGGTAAATGTAAAGTACCACTCTAAACAATGGGGATATTTAGTAGATGCACAAGTAATGCCGGGACTTCTATTGTGCAGTCTCAGAATGAAGATCTAGAAAGAGTTCTTGATTAGTGTAACGTCAAGCGTATAAAATGGAACTCTTCGAAGAAAGCAGACATTATTGTTAGGTGTAAGCGATTTCTTTTAAATTCTTGGTATTGCATTTGACTGCAAACTAACTTCGACCAACACATTGGTGGTGTTACTTCTTCCACCTCATAAATGATTGGTATTCTGCATATGTGTCTTCAAACATTCAATATGTCAACCTTTAGATATTGTACTAATTCCTTTATTTCTCCATGAATAGAATATTGTTCACAACCTCACGTTAAAATTAGGTCATTATACATACTGCACGAGGTGTACAACGTAATCCTTTTCCCCTCCTTTTGTACAACCCTGTGTTGATACAAGGCAGTAGGTGTGTCTTAACTGGTAAGATTTAATACTAATCAGTATTCAATGTGTTTCATACCTGCTTCGACCTTGGCATGGGACAAACTTCTCAGTCACATTGTTGAGCGTCGCGAGCTTCAAAAAGTAAGTGGTTGTTAATTACTTTTGACTATAAATTTAATCTATTTTTACTTCTAATTATCTTATACTAATTTTATTATTTATGGTTTATTATTTTAACAAATATAAATAAACTTTTCTTTTTCTCTACCATTAAGCCTTTACCATAACAAGTTGATTTCCCTCTTGCTGCCTTAGGGGTGGTTCTTATTTGGTTTTCCATTGGATGGGTATTTGTTAAGCGAGACTTCGGGACCGACATGGCTGATTCGCGAGCCCTGCAATGACAAGCCTTGTCACCCCCTCCTCAACCCCTCTTCCTCTCATGCCGGTGAAGTCCCCTCTCTCACGATTTCTTTTAGTTTCGGCTCAGATTATAATTTAACGGGTTACAAAAGCCACAAGCGGTTATCAAATGTCATACTAGTTAATCAAAGCGCTCTGCAAAAATCGCCCGCCTAATACTGCTTCTAAAGCATCACCAATTAAAAATTGTCAAAAACTGAGGCATGCAGCTACAATATATACAACAATATTAAAAAAATATGTACATTTGGCCCAACATAAAACTCAAAACCCCCCCTAACCTTTGCTCATTCATTTATCTAACCTGCTTCTGAGCACATTTAAACTTGGATTACTATCCAATTGAATTTCTTGCTCTTAACAGAAATTTGTTTCTAGACATGTCTAGCTCTTCCTGTGGACAGGGGTTCACACTACCGATTTGAGTCTATCTACCTCCTCATTCTATTTTTCGTTATTCGGCTTTGCTGTTTTTCTTTCCCACTCCACTACTCACTAATCTCCCCCCCCCCACACACCACCCTTCCCATGTGATGTGGGGCATTTGGGCCCAACCTGAGGGGAAATCTCGTTGATGCGCAAAGGTGGAGGGGAAAAGAGAAGTAGAGTGAGGCGAATGGAGGGGGTTTATCGTACTACCCCACTTAAGCTTTTCTCACGCTCAAGGAAGTGAAGATGACATTACGAGGGGAGTGAGAGTGCTTGGCGGGGATAGAGCCACGAAGGGGTGGGGGTATATTTTCGAGGAGATACGGGCACCAGCCTATTCCACGTCAGCTCTGATCCTTAGCGGGCTTTTCCAGCCACCCAGACCGGCGGAGTCTTCTCGACAGTTGTCAGTCTTAATAAAGTTCTTTGTTCTTTCCTCTCAATCACTTGTGGCTGGCAGCCGAAAGGCCACACCCTTTCCACCATTTCCCCCTCAGTTTGGGTGAGAGATTGGGGGTGATATTACTCCATCCTTATCTCCCCCCTCCCCGAGTCCAGCTCTTTGTTTTACACTACCCTTCATCCACTGCTCCCTCTGTGAACGGTGATAATGGCGTGGATCATACATAGTCAGACTTTTTATTCTTCCAACACCAACCACTTTTCTAGTCTGGCTTGGGGCGCGTTCATGCACACCGACCTGTGGACTCATGGACTTTCTAGAGGAAGCTGGCCTCTTTGTCGTTGTGTACATGTTCCGGTGCCGGGGAGAGGTGGCCTCCTCTTTCTTTTTGTTTTTGTTTTGTTTATTTTTGTCTTGTGTGTCATTTTGTTCTGTTGTTTTTAATGTAGCCTAATAATAAGCTCTAAAACTAATAACGACGAGCTTTGCCCCTGGTGGCAGTCGCCAGAATAGCGCTATAAAGAAAACAAAATCTAGCTTTTGTAGGTACATAGCCAAAAGCGCTTGAAAAAAGTAGCCACGCCACACTGTGGCACTTTGGTCAGAAAAAAACATATTCAGTCACCCCCGCTTCTACATACAAATATGTACACATATACATTATCAAGGAAATTTCCCACCGGCGGGAGGCACCTTCCGACTGAGAGCAACTCTAAATTTAGCTTGGCACTCTGGCACTTGCGCTATAAAAATATTCTCGCTCTGCTTAATTTCTACTAAGTGATATAAGAAAAGGGTTGAAAAATATGAAAGTGTAAAACAAAGGTTGTATATACTGTATGCTATGACATTCCTTATTAACAGAATGGTTCACGTTTATATTCCCTAATTAATCTTATATCGAATCTCTTAATAAAGTCATGTAGACGCACTGGGGGTTTTACACCTTTAGGGATTACTCCCGCAAGTGTGCCTCTTCATTCACCTGGTCCTTGTAATCCATAACATCATCTATATGATTCAAATTAGATATTTTCCCCAAGTGCTTCCAGTCTAAGTTACAAAGTTTGGTAATTCCTGGTTGAGACCTGAGACCAGAACAGAATGAACGTGAATAGTTAAGAATAAGTGTTCGCAATCGTCCAAAATAAGTTATTTTCCATCACAGGCGATACACGGTGACTAGTATATCCTGCTCCGACGCGCATTTCAAGTCCGAAGCTGGTCTCTTCTCGGAGTAAAAGACTAGTGTCGATAGAAGCGTATGCTGATAATGATATTTATAATTCACTGGTCAACAACCAAAATGGTTCACATATGAGATTATGATCACACAACTAATTTCATATTGCTGAATTTGAATCTGATATTTGTTTTGTTCTATCAGACGAGATTTTAGAAAAAAAATCAATAGGTACAAATATTCAATATTCCGTCACTTGTGTTGTGCAAACAAATATTTAACCCAAAACAGGCCAGCTTGTCTCTTGTGACTGTGCTTACATGACTAATTTCACAATGTTGAGTATGATTTAGATGTTTTATTCTACTATCAGATCTACTTCTTAAACAATCAGAAAAATAGTAAATATGAATGACATTAATTGTCTCACGCAAAATAACGATATTAAACACGTCACAGATAAGTTCCTAAGAAATTCTATCAGAAAGCATAAATTAAAATCCTTTATAATTGACAAAAAATGAAGCTCTAAAAGTGCTTCTGAACTTTGCCCTTTCGTTTGTACAGCTCGCTCTCTTCTCGTTGCAGCGTCTAGCAATAGTCGCCCATCCTCTTAGGATTGAATTTTCCCTGATATCTGCTCTCCTTTATGGCGATGTCTTGATGAAATCTTTCACCGTGTTCAAGGTTATCTGGGGAAAAATCAATATGTGAGTGGAAAAATGCAATTTCAAGGACATCCTTGCTCCCAATGCATGATAATTCTGCAGCATGGTTGTAACGATTTTTTTCCTAATTGTCAGCACGATAGTTTCCAAGAAAAAGCTTTGAGCATTGACAAATGATTCCCATGAGTTTTTCTCCAGTGGGTTCGAGGGCTTGGTGAATTCGCTACCATGAACTAGTATGCGAATCTGTAGTCCATTCAGGACACCTGCTTTCAACTTAGCTTCAGAAACCACACCACCTAGTTTCTGACATAAGTATTGAAACCCAGCACCAGATTGATCCATAGCCTTGGTGAATTTTTTAACCAAACCGAGCTTTAGATGCAGTTGAGGCAAAAATATCTTTTCTGAATCTAAAAGAGGATTGTGAAGACAGTTAAACCTTCCATGCAGATCTCTTGGTCTTGTGGGCTATTCCTTTCTCACATAGTGCTCTGTGAAGGCCCAGTAGTAAACAGATGACTTCGAGATCCCCACATATCTTACACTGATGCTTCTCGTACTCTATAGCGGCTAACAAAATCTTCATTGTTTCATAGCTCTCAGCCATCTTTGCTGCATGTACTATTGGGACAGATGGAAACCATTGCCACTGTGTAAAAGAAAAGCTTTCAGAGAGTCTTCCAGAGTCTATAAACAGCCTACAATTACCTGACTTGTATGGTTCAGACTTGCAGAATTGTTACATGAGCTATATATATATACTGCGTCCTCAAAATAACAAAGGTTGTTTGCCATCTGGAAAAATGCCGACAGCTCTCCATGTCGGTAACGAGCTGTAGTGATTGATACGCACTCCAGCTTCCAGCAAGTTACGTTGCTTTAGTCTGGAATCCAGAACTTCGGCCTTTTCTTTGGGCAAGTCTAGATCCCTGATTAGATCATGAAGCGCTTCTTGAGTAAAGAGCTTAGTCCTGGCATTTTCAGAGTCATCCTAGTAGTCATCTTCATTTGAGGTAGAATTAGAATCGGAATCACTCATCAATTCTTGTTCAGTCGGTGGATTTGGGACTGGGAGTTCAGCGCTGTGCGGAACTGGTCGGATTGAAAAAGCAATATTGGTTACTGCATCTTACGTCGTGTTTTGATGGCTATTCCCTTAAAGTTCGTTAGACAGAAGTAGCAGTCACTGCTGTGGTCTTTGGGTTACGACATATCATTGGTACAGCAACCATTATTCCTCCTGAGCTTCGCTTACCACACATTCACTCGCTCAGGTGGTTGACACAAGACTTACAAGCTATATGAGGTGCCCATTTCTTGTCTTGGTCACCCAAAGGACATTTGAAGTAACTTTTGTAGTTAAGTCGAACAGCTTTTGTGATTGATTTCTTGAGGCTACCAGGAGTAAAGGCGCCACATATGTAACAAAAACGATCAGCATCGTTCATGCACTTGCTACGTTCCATGTTTTGTTAAGTTCAGAATAATTAGAAATTAGGGAATTGTAGATATGTACTCTTATGAACCAGGAATCTAAAACAAACAATAAAAACACATATTAGGAAAAAATATTTCATAAATGGAACCAATGAACAAATAAATTAGTGTAGGAATAACATGGTGCCCCAAATATATAGATATGCTTATTCTTGAAAACTGAGCCCGATACAGCTATACGAATGTCACTATTGTTGTTGTTGACCAGTGAATCGATGCAACAATAGCTATTCGCAGCGTTTTCAGGTGTGTAAAATTAGCGCTTACAACAAGAAAACAAATAAATTGTGGCTAAAAAGAGACGACGCACTAGTTTCAAATTATACGAAACCTCAAAATTTTGAAATAAAAGTGTGTATGCAGAAGATTCCTTCATTTTCTAACTATTTTGATAATTAAGTTATATAATGATATGTAGAGTGAAAATGGCTATGGTCAACCATCGGTTAAATGCCGTACCCTCCATAGCAAATGGCAGAGAGAAACTTGAGCAGCCAGCCGATTGAATCGTCGCTATGCAAGAAATCTCTCGTGAACCAGGACTCTCCAAGAACGCTCTTGTGAAGAAGAACCAGCGTGACTCCAGCTCTGATGATGATCGATGCTTTGTCTAATAGCTCACGCTTAATTCGTGTTACACCCTGGAAGGTACAGTGTCCGAAAGACAGCGCTGAAGCAGCAAACTTGGGCTGCAAATTCTGAATCCATCAGTTTATTTGACAACGCCTGAACTTTATGGCAGGCGCAGATCCAGGGGGTGGGGGAGGCTAGGATGTGAAGCCCATCCCCCGCCAAATTTCCGACCAGCTTATATTTCTTTTTATCATACTTGTATCTGATATTCAGAAAGGGTTATGCAATAATATAGAATGTTTTTTAAACCGTTGCGATCGAATGTACCTTATATGATACATGTCTAAAATACATGAAAATTTTAAAAAATACCCCTGGTTTGCAAAAAAGATTTTTGTTCTAAGGCAAGGATGTGAATAGGTGAATTCAAATTTCTGAACAGTTCCTCTATCACCTCTATTTTTTTAATTTCACATATCCCATTTTTATTATATACTGCATATCAATTCAAAATAAAATGAGTTTATTTCATCTGTATATTAGAGAAAAACAGTATAGATACAGAACATTAATAGAACTAAATCACTTGGATAATAAAATACACATAAATCATAGTACAACAGACAGTTAGAAGTGAGTTTTTTGGGACTATCTTGTGTACTTTGCCTCCAGGATGTCACGTAAGAGCATCCAGCAAATGTCCCCCATCATGCTGGGGTTCCACATGCCTTGGTAGTTGATCTCCATCTTAGAAATGTCTTGGTGGAACTTTTCTCCATGCTCATCACTCTCTGCCCCGAGGTTAGGAGGGAAGAAGTTGAGGTGTGAGTGGAGAAAGTATATTTTGAGTGACATTCGGCATCCCATATCCTCATAAGACTGAAACAACTTCTCGATACACTCTTGGTAATCTCGTACCCTTGTGTTACCAAGGAAGTCATGACAGACTGACTTAAATGCTTCCCTTGCTCTTAGTTCCATTAAGGTAAGATGCTCCTCAAATTCATTACCCTTCAGCACCTCTTGGATCAGAGGTCCGAAAAATATGCCCTCCTTGTGCTTAGCAGAACTCAGAGCTGGGAATAAAGTACACAAGTGTTGGAAGGTAGCGCCATTTTTGTCCATGGCCCTTACGAAATTCTTCATTAGCCCAAACTTGATATGAAGAAGAGGAAGAATCGCCTTATTCATGTCCACCAGAGGATGTTCTTTGGCAATGTGTTCACCAGGCACGAAAATGCTCCTAGACCACCAGTCCTTCTGCTTATAGTGCTTGGACACAGCCCGACTGTCCCAGAGACAGAGAAAGCAACAGTACTTTGTGAAGCCCGCTTTCATACACATAAGGAGCCCAATGACCTTGAGCTCCCGCAGAGACTCCACTGTTACTGGTTGTAGTTGAAAGTTTTCAAAGGGAACTCTATATTGCCAGACGACTCATTCAGATGGACTGAGTGGGCAATGGGAATGCTGGGGTATTTATTCCCATTGTGCAGAAGCACAGCCTTCAGACTTCGCTTGGAAGAGTCTATGAAAAGACGCCAATCTGAAGGATTGTGTGAGAAAACAAGTAAAATGAACAATCCACAGACATTTCTGCAGTAGCACAACCTGTTTTCCATGTCAAAGGATGAAGTGAAGTCCTTGTTCCGTGTCCTGAAACTGGTGATCCTTACATCTGCCTTGAACTGGTTCCACTGCTTAGGCCGGGATACCAGTAGCTCTGCCTGATGCTTAGATAGATAAAAGCACGTGCAAGGTTGTTCAGGTCTTCCTGCGTGACCCAGTGGGGCTCATTGTTATTTGCTCCTGAATTAACAGACATTGTCTTCAGAAGAGATCGAATTGGCAGAATATTCTCCTGAAGGCATTTTTTTCATCTCATGAAGGAAGATCTTTATTTGCTGCGAGTGTAGGGACAGGAAGATCATGTGAGTGGTGAACCGGTCTCATAGCTGAGGGAAGGTTGAGATATTTTATTTTTTTCTAGAAGAAGCATTGAAACCAGTTATATTTGTCAGACAAAAATAACAATCTGCATGGCTTCTTGGTAATCTCCCCCGTAAGAACGTGGCGATTTGCCTTCTGGCCGCCGTGCTGACGGGACTTAGCGTCCCGTCCAGCCCCAGCTTAGCTTCTTCTCCTTTTAGACAGCCTGCGTATCTACCCTACTTCCTCACTTTCCCTACAACCTCTCCCACAACTCTGCTCGGCCTCTAATTTCACTGGGTAGACGTCGACCAGCTTCATCTCAGCAATTCAATGGAGAATGGGAGGGAGGGGACAATGATCCCTTACCCCTGAGATCCGGTTTGGGGTAGGGGGCTTTTAACAACTTACTTCATCCCTACCCACACCTTCCTCACATACCCCATTCTATCTCCTTTCAATCTCTATCGATTTAACGCCCAGCCCAAGGTGGATCCGCCATGCCGAAGGGCTGCCTGGTCACTGGGCGAAAAGGTGTGGTCCTAAGTGGCGACAACTGGTTTTATCAGCCCCGTATTCACCCCTCGCAGAGCGGGTTCTGCGGGGGGTGATTAGCGTTTGCTTTCCGTATAACGAATAGGGTCCTGATGCCCGATGATGAAAATCTAAAAAATCAAACTCTTCCCCTTCACCACCAACCGAGCCGCCTTCGGGCAGCTACACTGGACAATACCCCCCCCCCCTCCTCCTGTGTTCTCGCAGGGAACCATCCAAAACTCTTTAACCGGAGAGGAGGGGTACTCCTCTCCTTTGCTTACAGGTGTAGGGCACTCCCCCTCACCCGTTCTCTGGAGGTGCCCTCGGGTGCCTCCCTCTTTTCAGCGGAGGTCCCAAATTACTTTCCAAAGGGACTGCCAAGAAAGGTAGGTGGCTGATAATTGACCGCTCCCGGTGGGAGTGGCACGATAGGGGACTACCCCCATAGGGGGAGAAGAGGAGACAGGGCCTGTCGACCTCTTCCCTCCAAAGACATGCGGGCTCGAATTTTGATCTTAAAGGGGGTCACCCTACGTGCCCCCCCTGCATTACCTGACCAAAAGCGATGGGACCTGTGAAGTCTTGCGGGGGATGGCTACGTGGAGGTCCCCCTTAGAGATGGACATGGTCCATAAAGCAAACCAGTCACAAATGGTAGTATCTTCCTTGGGGACGAGCCTTGGCTCGTTGCTAAGAACCGAACCCGAATCCGCCACTAGGCAAGGTCCTTCTCTGACGGCTCGGGTCTCCAAGGCTGTACAAGGAGAGGGAGGATCTCCCCCTTTGGCTGGAGCCCCTGTGAAAGCCAAGACCTTCTCCATCTTGGTTAAGGATCTTGCTGAGGCCAGTCAATCTGGCCTTAGGGAGAAGAGGGTTTATTCCCCTCCCTCCTCTCCTAAAAAGAAAAAAAAATAGAAAAAGACCAAAAAGACTCGGGGCTCCTCTCCATCCGCTGCGGCTGCGGGGACAGATGGGTGTTCTGCCACTTTGGCAAGCAACCAAGTCAAGATCAGCACCTCCACCCCGTTGCTCCGCCGGGTGCGGAGTCCCTGACAAAGACCAAAATTGCGCAGAGCGAGGCCTCAACTACGACAGGGTCCCTCATTCAGATGCTTCCTTGCGTTTCCGAGCCCACTGGTTCTAAACGCTTCCTCGTCATACGCTACACTGATGGCAATATGTTAGCTAAGGGCAAAATGATTCATCAGAGGAGAGCCTTAGCTAGCCTTATTGGTAGAGAGCCGAAGGTGACTCGTTTCTCGGACGGTAGCCTTCTAGCGAATGCGTCGAATCCCTCCGAGGCGGCCCTGATTAGTGCCCTTCGGACACTAGATTGCACGCCGGGGAGTGTGACGCCACCCTCTACCAAGAACTTAGTAAAAGTAGTAGTTTATGCGAGAGAACTCGTATACTACTCCATAGATGATATCACCATGGTGCGGTTAAGGTCGAACATGTGATGAGACAACAGAGAGGGCCCTCGAGACACACCCCTATACCTTTCGTCACGTTCGACTGTGATAAATTCCCTGAGTCGGTGCGTGCCGGTTGGTATCATTACCGCGTGAAGCCATTCGTGCCACTGCCGCGGAGGCGCTATTACTGTCGCCGCTTCGGCCATACTAATCGCTCTTGCAGTTGCGCAAAGTCAGGGTTACCCGAAACTGTGTAAGTTGCTCCAGGCCACACACGATAAGTAGTGTGTGACCAAGTGTGTCAATTACGGAGAGCCGCACCGGGCCTTTTCGAAGTAATGTAGTTCGTATCTCCTTGAGAAGGAAATCCTGGCCATTCAGGCCCAAGATCGTCTCTCATTTCGCGAGGCTAAGGACTTGGTCATTGCGTGCCCGTCTCTGCCTCAATGCTAAGAAAGACACTCCCTGCTCCTGGCACCTCCAGGTCTACGATCTCGGTCGTTTTCGCGCCCATTCGGAAAACTTCTGTGGGTTCTACCCACCTCAGGCGCTTTCCTGGTGAAGCTGGTTGCACAAAGGGTTTGCATCCAGCTCAGGCTAAAACCAAGGCTTTTCTTCCTTCCGCAGAGTGACCGTTTCCCTTAAGGCCGCGCGGATCCCCTGAGTCGTTATATAGGCATAAAGCAACACCCCTGAAGTTGGTCGTGAGTCCCTCCTCTGGGGTTCCAAAAGCTGCCCCCGGAAAGAAGGACAGCAATAAAGGAGTTCCAGCTCCTTCACCCACACCCAGTGGCGGGCTGGGTGGCGCGGAGACAGTGGATCCTCCAAAAGCGGGACCTCCGCCTCCGAAGTCCCCCCCCCTCGTCTTAGGCTTTAAGGCGGAGGGAGAAAAAGACTCCCGGGCAAGCAAAGTCTCCCCCGGTAAGTCCTTGAAGGCGACAGCGCCTTTAGCGCATCGTCCAGCCAATAGCGCCCGGAGATCTGCCTCCGGGAAGCGTACGGCCATTCCCGTGAGGGTCTTCTCTTTGAAGAGGGCCCCCGCATCTCCTCCGTGCTAGGCCTGGAATGCATATTCCTTCAATGGAATTGCCGCGGACTTCGGGCCAACTGGGAGGAGCTGCGGAGGCTTGTCTCGTCCCATTCTCTCTTAGGTATCTTTTTGCTGGAGACCATACTGGGCACGTGCCCCTGCCCACTCTCTCGGGGTATACGGATGTTGCCACCCCATCACCAGGAGATGCGGGCCGGGTAGGGGGGTATGTGCCATTTACACCCAGCATGATGTCTCCGTTCTTCTCTTTGCATTAGATACCTCCTTTCAAGCAGTAGCTGTGCAGCTGCACCTGGATAGGAGGTATACTGTTATTTCCTCGTATATTCCACCGTCAACCTACTTCGACGCGGTAAACTTCCGCCGGGTCGTGGCACGGTTGCCGAGGCTCATTCTCTGGCTTGGAGATCTGAACGTTAGACACCTCTTCTGTGGAGCCTACTCGATTACTCCCCGGGGTCAAGTCATTGCCGACCTGATCGACAAACTAGTGATAGGTGTCCTAAATGTGGATGAGTTTACGCATCACTGCCCAACCTCCGCTTAATTTTCTTGCCTCGATCTATCTTTGTGCTCTCCGGGTGCACAGCCTGATTTTGGGTGAGAGGTGGTCGATGACCACGTTAGTGATCACTTTCTTATTCAAATATAATTTTTTGAGCCGCTGCCGCCCGAGAGCCCGCCCTGGTGGTGCTTAGCGCAGGCGCGGTGGTCCTTATTTCAGGAAATGACTGATTTCTCTATCTCAGCCGAGAAGTTTAAGTCGGTTAATGAGGCTGTTAAGTTTTTCTCCGGCAACCTCATAGCCATGGACCTGACTACTATTACTAGAACGTCTGGCCGTTTTGCACGCCGACCACTCCCGTGGTGGTCAGCCGAGTGTGAGACGGCAGAAGACGTCTGTCTTCTGCACAGTGCAGCTTCCGCAGGTTGTACTCCACGTCCGATGCTCTGCTCCGACTGGAAAATGCTGTCTGCGAGGCATGCCTTTGTAGACAGAACTATGCCACGGTGTTTTTCGATTTGGAGAAGGTCTATGATACCGCATGGCGTTACGGTATCATGAAGACTCCACAGGATGTCGGCGGAGGGGACGCATCCCAATATTTATATCTGAATTTTTGCGAGAACGTCGATCCCACGTACAGGTGGGGGGAGCCATCTACGGCCCAATGGAGCAGGAAGAGGGCATCCCACAGGAAAGTGTCCTTAGCGTCGCACTCTTTGCACCGAGCATCAATGGGATCACCTCGGTGCTGCTGGAAGATGTTTTCGCTACGCTCTACGTGGACGACCTTTCGATCTCTTTTGGCGCGGCCCAGATGCCAACTCTGGAACGTCGTCTCTAACACGCATTGAACCGCGTCTCTCGCTATCCCGAAGCGCACAGGTTTCGGTTTTCATTGGCAAAGACTAAGGTGGTGCACCTATGCCACCATCCACAACTCCACCCTGATCCAGACTTGTTTCTAAATGGTGTGCGCCTGGAAGTGGTTGACTCGCACCATTTCCTTGGTCTTGTATTTGACCGACGCCTCACCTGGAAGCTCATATTCGCAGCCTTTGGGTCTCGTTCCGTCACGTTTAGCGCTGATAGAGCTACTGCCTTACTTTTTTATCGATCCTTTGTTCATTCGAAGCTCGAGTACGGATGCGAGTTTTATGCATCCGCAGCTGAGCGCGTGCTGCAGAAGGTGGACTTGATCCTCCATACTGGCCTTCGCCTTGAGATTTGTGCCTTCTTTCAACCATTGAGAGCCTACTTCTTGATGCTGGGGAGATGCCACTCGCTTTGTACTGTGCACAGTGCATTTATCTACTGTACGTGCGAGCTCGGCGCCTCCCCCAGTCACCAACAGCTCTCACTGCATTCGCAGCTGATCTCGACGGTGCCTATGCCGCCGAGAGATGCCAGTCTTACCCTAAGCCTTTCGGCTTTGGGGGCCAGGAAACTCCTTTGACAGCTAGGTATAGCTCTCGGGCCGGTGGCGTCCCTGGTTCTACCTAGGGCGCTACCCTGGATGGTACCACCTTTGTCATTTGTCGTCACGCCTCTGCTCCCAAAGCTTGTGCAGGGCCGGGAGTATTACGGTTGGCTTGTTTGAAGCACACTTCGTGTCACGCTGGAACCTTGCCAGTGTATACGTCGTATCCCCTCTGTTTGAAGTCAGCGGAGCTCTGCTATTCACTGCTTCTGTCTTCACGGCCTAGCTGGTTGCAATACACCACTCGGTACGGGAGATTGCGCGACGTGCCCTGTTCGGTGAACAAATTGTGATTTATAGCGACTCACAAAGTGCCCTGAGTGCTCTCAGAGCATTGGAATCTCCGCATCCTCTGATTCGTGATATCCGTGACGCCACGATTTTGGCGAGCCGGGTGAATGTCGAGATTATCTTCTGCTGAGTTCCTGGACATGTACAAATTGCGGGGAATGAGCGCGCCGACGAGTTAGCGAGGACTGGGCGACCAGAGCAGCGTTTCGCTCTTCCTTACACCGATTAAATGATAGGAATACAGGCAACTCTCCGGGCTGTCTGGCAAAGAAGATGGGAGACGGTCTAGGTGAATCTAAAGTTGCGTGCCATTGCGCGGCGACTATTCCCATAGACCTACCCCCCTATGCCGCGACGGTTTCAGGTTGCTTTCTGTCGTCTCCAAATTGGACACACCCGCGGGACGCACCGCCATTTAATGGAGCGTTTACCTGCACCTTATTGTGATGACTGCGTTGTCCCCCAGACTATTCAGCACATTCTTGTTAAATGTCCCAGTCTGGGTGATCTTCGCGCACATTATCTCTCCTGGTTCCGGGATGAGCGGGGTGGCTACCGCTTGTCCCTCAAACTCTGAACGGGTTCGTCCACACTCACTGTTGGACGTTTTGGATAAAGGTGGCCTCCTCCAGCTTATCTAACTGTTTCGTTATGTTTTGTTTGTTTTTTGTTGTTGTTGATTTTTTCTGCATACTGTTATTTTAATTTATCTCAGTAATAGGCTGTCGTGAGTACGGAGACTTATGCCCAAATAGGCAGTCATCAGATGGGCTCCTAAAAAAAAGAAGAAAAAAAAAGGCTCTCTCCAGTCCATCGTAACAGGGTTTGCAACAGATATGTGGGGACCAGGATTTGTCCTGATCTCCAATTTTAAATGTATTTTTTAAAAACTTCTGGGATGTATTGTTCCATTGGTAGCGTAAGGGTTTTAAAGAACACAATTCTTGAAATTTCGTATCTGAAATCAGCACCCCTAAATTAGGCTAGAACAACTATTTTTGTGCTTGCCTCAATTTCTCTGTAAACCAGTGTAATTATTATTTCAGGATTATACCTTAGCTGACATCCATAAACTATAATTCATAATTTTCTGATGTGTGGAAAAAATTCGAATCTGAGAGAGATAGTGCTCTCTCCTGTGTGAGATACTGTTATTTATTATCAATGCTGTTTAAGAGAAACATTATTTATCATCAATGCCATTTTCTCAGACTACCTAGAAAAAGTATTGCTTTAGAAATAAAAGATGGAAATCTGATTTGTCTCCATGTCCTCCCGTTAGTTAAACTACTGTTTGTATCAATATGTTCTCATCCACGTCGGAACGATAGCTGTAGGACTGCCTTCGTCTCTCCATTTGGCTAGGGCTGTCTGCCAAAGAAGATGGGAGACGACCGATGGGAACTTAAAGTTGCGTGTCATTACGTCGAGACTTTTCCTGTCGACCAACTACCCCTAATGGCTCGGTGACTTCAGTTCGCTTTCTGTCGCCTTCGAATTAGGGACACTTGCGGAATGCTCCGCCATTTGATGGAGCACTCCCTTGTACCTTAATGCGATGACTGCGTTTCCTCCAGACTGTTTTTCACATTCTTTTAATTTCCAATTCTGGGGGATCTTTGAGTAAGTTACCTGCGGGGTCGCTACTGTTTGTCCCTTGTACTCGGAGCACCCCTGATAGTGGACTACTAGAGGTTTTGGCCGTGGCTGGCCGGACCTCTTCCATTTTATTTGACCTTGGTGGCGGTGCATACTCAGGCCGCGCGGGGGGGCTGGGAAAACTTGTTCCGAAGAGGGAGCATTTTTCTCTTCTCACCTCTTCTATTCATTTTGCTAGCTTTGATTTGTTTGTTTTTTCTTGATTAGTCTCTTTGTTAATTGTACGTTTTCGGCGACTTATGCCGTCAGAGGCAGTCGACATATAGGTGCTTAATTTGCAGTCCAGGGGTGGGGTCAAGTGCACCTCCTATATGATTTTTGATGGAAGAGTTCTTCCTTCGTCGCTTCTCATTTAATCTAAAGCTGAATGAGCAGACTATTTACCAAATTTAGATCAAATCACTAAAACAAAAGTATGTATTCAAGTGACATGTGCACAAATGGTTTTTGTCACTTAAGTCATCCACAGACAACAGAAAAATACTCCTGATATATGCAAGAAATTAAAACAAAAATGCATGTGATCTAAAATGCTTAAAATATCCCCAACGAAAAAAACAAGGTCAAGCGCTTTTGTGTTTACATCTTCATGATTCTTCCTTTGCCCCTCGAGATGTAAACACGAAAGCTTATGTTTGAGTGAAAGGCATTGTATTTCTTACGATGTGTGAAATGTTGTAGATTTCTACTTTATTTAATGGCCTCATTTTGGAGAGAAAATGATGAGTCGTCAGTTTGGTGACAGCCAAACAATTTGGCTAAACACATGAGAGAAGTGGCGCTGGATTTCGAATTTAATTTTTAAAGTTTTTTGATCGATTTGATAATGATGGTGCATTTTGGTGTGACGGACTAACTAATTTGCTTGCTAACATCATAATTAAACGCAGTCCCACTTAAACGGACTCCTCTACTAAGGATCGAGTGCGTGGCAGAATTTATATAGGCATTGCTACTAAGACTAGAATAGTGCCCAATGATTAGTAGAAAGTAGACTAAAGGGGGGGGGGTGAATAGTGAAAAACGGGGAGGGGGGATAGTGCGGAAAGAGTTTCGAAAGAAGTTGTAATAAAGGCGCGCGGTGGTTGGGCATTCTCCGTTGTTTCGCGTATGTGGTTGATCTAAATGTCCCATTACGGCATCTTTTTATTTAAAACTTTGTATTATTCTATGTGTTTTTACCCGCCTATGGGATCTTTTGTTTACTTTTCTTTAATTTTGAATCTTGGTTCATGTTCTGATGTTCGGGAGGTAGTATTTGCATCTACCTTCGTCTGTCTCTGAGTCAAGAGCTGCCAGAGTCTCCTTGTAGATGGTTTCTTCTATCTCGGCCTAAATGTCCCGATTTCTCTTGTGGAAAAAAATGTTAACCGGTTCAATTCCATTCTCTTCGTAGAGGCTTCTCGAGGTACGGTAATCTTGCCATGTTGTATTGGTGATAAACCGGAATCCTCGATTTTGTATCCTCTGATATTTAAGCATGCGTGTTTTTGAAGCCGCATTGAGCGTTATAGCTAAGTAGATCTAACGAAACCGTTGTAGAGCTTCTTCTTGTTTGCTTGGGTTAGTTTTTCGAATCGGTGCAACTTGTCGAGTTCGGTTCTTGCTTTGCAAATCCTTGCGCCAATGCTTCCGCTCATACCAATGCTAGCAAGTTTGATACCGATTGCAACTGCCGTAAATTTCATCGCGTTTGTTTGGATCTTCTAGTGTCTTTCGAATCTGAAGATCCTTACTACTTCAGCAGTCGTGGCTCTGGCCATCACCCTTGCAGAGTTGGTCCTTCGAACCACCCACTTGTGTGATATCATTCGCGCATTTAACACTTAAGGTTCTTTTGTCGAGTGGTTTTGGGATATCCCCAATACAGATTGTAAAGAGAGTAAGGCTAAAGCATCCTCCCTGAAAAACACTGTATATGAGCTCGAAGGACTGCTCTGTATGCTTCTCGAAGGGGATGACCGCTTGCCTGTTTGTCAAGTAGCTACAGAGGATTTTTTCGTATTGGAGCGCGAGTCTCAATCGCAAGATTTTGTATTTCAGGCCGTCGATTTAAACTTTGTCGAAGCCCTTCTTTACGTCTCTACAGACGACTCCAATCAAGCAGCCCTTAGCCTGCCTTGATTCGTTGTGTAGAAGCGTGGGGGCTAAGGCTGTTTCCGTGCCCCGGTCTTTCCTGAATCCAATTTGTTCCTCGTTCAGTAGAGTGTTCTGACAGGCGGGTCGTTAGTCTGCTGTTGAAGACTTTCTCCAAAACCTTCCCAGTGATTCCAACAATGAGATAGGTATTGTAATTCATCATCTGATTTGCCCATTTTTCAGTCTTCGGGATAAAAATCATCTTTGAAGTCTTTAGATCGTCAGGGAAGTATCCTATTGCCAGGGAATCATTGGGCAGAGGTCTAATCTAAAATCTTTCAGGTGCCTGGTGGTAATTTGGATGAGGCCTAGAGACCAACGAGGGCATATCCACCAGAAAATTTGTTTGCAGATATGTGTAAAGAAAATAGTGTAGACGGAGGAAGTGAAAATGTGTGAAAGATATATAGTGGCAGATACACCTTCAGGCATTGGGGCAGGGAGAGCACGCGATCATCCAGATGTCAGCTACAGCATGGTTGCCCATACTACATCTTGCGAGGGTTTCTTATGGACGGAGACGCGCAACTATCACCATTCTCTGCCTAGCAGGGAGAGCTTGAAACTAACAGAAGTGAGATCTGATCACTGGCGTTCGTCCATGATGGAAATTTGGTCTTCTCATGGCCTGCAGTGTGTGTGAAGCAAATAAGACCACGCTGCTCATCGCATTCGGTAGGCTCTCAACCATGTTTCGTTTCACGCTTTCTGCATCGAGACGTGGGAAATCTTGTGAAATCTCTGTGAGCATCGCTTGAATGAGCTGCAATTCAAATTTAATCACGTTGTTTTCCTTCGCACCAAAATCACTTTCATTAATGGGACACAACTTTTGGATACTCAGATTCCAGCAACTCAAATTCTTCGCGATTCAAAACAAAAATTGTCACTGATAAACGCCGTCGTGCGTTTCGATTCGGGGGGAAGCGCCAAACCGCCAGTTGCCTTAGCGATTGCGCTCGCCCACCCCAGAAAGGAGGTGCCGTGTAGCCTCTTATAATTGGCATCTGGATGAGCTGCGAGACGCACGTCCTCCCAGCCTGAGGGTAAATTATGGAGGCCCCGTCACTGGCTTAATTTCAACTCTAGGTTTGGGCCTTGGAAAGTTGTTGGTGCGCTTTCCCCTCGTCCTCTCACGGCACTCCTTTACCTTTTATTATTGTTATTATTAATATTAGCATTATTAATGCTATTATAATTCTTCTTATTATTTAGTATTATTTTTATATTATTTTTAGCATATATTGATATATTTTTATTTATCATTATTATTATTATTATTGTGATTTATAATTTTTATGTATGACTATTACTGGGTATTATTAGTGTATTATCATTATGTATCATAATTATCTATTAGTAATATTTATTCGTAGTATGTCATTATTATTTCTTATTATTATTTAATTATATATATTATTATTATTAGAGCTATCCACTAAACCTCTTCTACCAACACTTTGTACCAGGAGGACTGTTCCCACCTGGAGATAGTTCAGTCCGGTAGCCATGGTACCAAGGCGGACTGCATGCCATCCTGAGGTCACCTAGCACCAGGGTATAATAATAATAGGCGATTACCTACTCTACACGTTAGTGGACCGCCTATATCTACGAGGGGCGGTCAATAAGTTTTGCGAATCAATGGGGGAAAAAAAGGAAGGGGGATTACTGTTTGTGGGGGTGTTAGGACAAGTCATGACAAGTCAGGATCTGCAGCTGCACGCTCCTGCCTCGTCTATTTAAGAAGCAGTAGCTGATCGCAGATCGTCAGTCATAAAGTTTTCAACAATGGAGAAGGTTGAGCACCGCGGAGTGATAAAATTTTTGACCAAGGAAGGCAAGAATGCAAAACAGATCCATGAACGCATGGTTGCAGTGTACACCGACGCCGCCCATTCCTATGCAACCATTGTTTGCTGGAATAGGGAGTTCCGCCATGGTCGTGAGTCCCTTGAAGATCACCCCCGTCCAGGACGCCCGTCAGACGTGACCAACGAGGACAATGTGGCCCGTGTGGAGAGGATGATCCTCGAAAATCCACGGCTGAAGGTCGAAAAAATAGTGCGAGAACTTGGAATATCACATGAAAATGTTATCAACATCATCCACGACGATTTGGCCATAACCTAGGTCTCTGCCCGTTGGGTCCCTAGAAACCTTACGCCCCATGATCGACTTCAACGTTGTCAAAGTCCACAAGGCCAGAGTTGCACAAGCTGCCCTGCGCGAGTGCGGATTCAAGGAGCTCAACCATCCCCCCTACAGTCCAGATATGGCCCCCAGCGACTACTTTTTATTCCGCCAGCTCAAGGCTGCACTTCGTGGAGGTCGGTTTAGGGGCGATGAAGATGTCCAGATCGCCGTCCAGGAGGGGATTGAACAGCAGTCGGGAGATTTCTAGTTGTCGGGAATTCGAAGCCTCAGGGACAAGTGGCGCAAGTGCATTGAAGTCGAGGGTAGTTATATTGAAAAATAATAAAACACTTTTCCTCATATTTCGTTTCCTTATATACGAATTTCAAAACTTATTGACCGCCCCTCGTACTTTTACACTTGCTCTTCTATGCACAGAGGCTCTGGTTTCCCGTCTCACTTTCGTCCTCTTATGCACTTGAGTCATGTAGCAGTGCACTCTGCAGCCATCCATAGTTCTACCTCGACCCTGACTTGTTCCTAAACGGAATTTGCCTGGAAGTGGTGCATTCGCACCATTTGCGACCGACGCCTCACCTGCAAAGCTCATATTCGCAGCCTTAGGGTCCCTTGTACTCGCACCATGTACGAGGGGCTGATAAGGCTACTTCCTTGCTTTTCTACCGATCCTTGGTTAGTTTAAAATTTGACTACGGATGCGTATCTTATGCATCGGCAGCCGAACGTCTATTGCGGAAGGTAGACTCGATCCATCACAACGGTCTCCGGCTGGCGACCTGTGCATCACGCTCTGCGCCGTGCACAGTGCACTATTCACCCGTATGGCGTGAACCCAGCGGTTCCCTCAGTCACCAACTGCTCTCACTCCATCCGTAACCAATCTAGACGGTGCCTATGCCACCGAGAGACGCCAGTCATACCCTAAGCCCTTTCGGTTTAGCGCTAGGAAACTCCTTCGAGAGCTCGGTGCTCCCAAGGCTTCCAGAGTGATGGGAATATTGCGATCGGCCTTTTTGGAGCACATTTCGTGTCACGCTGGATCCATGCCAGTGTATACGGATGGTTCCAAGTCCCAGTAGAGAGTCGATTTCCACGCTGTATCCCCTTTGTTTGAAGTCAGCGAGGCTCTACCAGGCGCTGCGTCTGTCTTTACGGCTGAGCTGGTTGCAATACACTTTTCAGGACGGGAGATAACTCGTCTTACCCTGGTAGGATTTTGATCTTTAGCGACTCACAAAGCGCCCTGAGTGCTCTAGGGGCAGTGGAATCTCCACACCACCTGGGTCGTGGTATCCATGATGCTACGGTTGCCGCGAGCCAGGTGGATGTCGAAATTATCTACTGCTGGGTTCCTAGACATGTGGAAATTGCAAAGAATTAGGGTGCCAAAGAGTCTGGGAGGACTTGGCAACCAAACCAGCGTTTGGCTCTTCTCACACTGACTACATGACAGGTATCAGGGCAGCCATCCGAGCTGCTTGGCAAAAACGATGGAATGCCATTGCGCCGCGACTGTTTCCATGGACCTACCCCCTAAATGGCGCCACGGCTTCCAAGTCGCTTTCTGGCGTCTCGTAATTGCGCACACTCGCGGGACGCGCCGCTATTTGATGGAGCGTTCGTCCTCACTTTATTGCGACGACTGCGTTGTCCCCCAGACTGTTCGTTACATTCTTGTTGAATATCCCAGTCTGGATGATCTTCGCGCACGTTACCTGGCCTGGTGTTGGGACGAGTGGGATCCCTAATGTTTGTCCTTTGTACTCAGGAAGGATTCTTGTACACAGACTTATGTACTATCTGACTTTTGGGAGGAGGCTGGTCTCCTCTATTTTATTTGACTTTGTCTTAGGTTGCATATTCCCTGCGCCGGGGGGAGGTGGGTCTCCCACGACGCCGGGGCGTGTTCCCGTTTTTATTTTATGCTTCTTGTTTTTTTTCTTTTTCACATGTTCTTTAATCTAGCCTAGCATTACGCTGTAAGGCGATTCCAGCTACTTTTGACCTAGTAGGCAGTCGCTAGATAAGCTCTTAAAATTATTAAAAAAATACGATCGCCCAAATCTACTTCACTCACTCTCTTCCATCGAATCTACTGTAGAAATTTCATCCATTCTCGCCAGTTACTCTCTGCTACACGAGATTACCAATATTACTTCTACATTTTGATTGCATCTCCCATTATCTGAGGTCCTATTCCGATCATAGTTATTGGCAATTCTCTCGTTGGATGCTTCTTGATATTTCATTTCAGGATTTAATGCTTTTTGTTCCATTAATTTCATCGCTTGTTTTTCGTCAAGAATAATCGATTCGTTTGTGACTTTGATCCGAATGACTTTCCACTGCGTGAATTTGAAGTGGATGTGTCTTCAAACTAAACAACGGATCAGCCTGGAGATCAGCCTGGAGCCATGGCCGCTATGGCATTTCAATCTCATTTTATATCTTTCCGAAACTGGGGCCGTGATTTCATACATTATGTATCCATTTCTTTTTTTGGGCCCTATTTTAGGGGGGGGGGAGATCCGAAACGCTCCTATCCTCCGAAATTTAGAGCTAGCGAGCTTTTTATCTACTCATAACTAGAGGGAGAATTTCTGTAAAGAGCTTCGTTTTTCTTATGCGTGAACACAGTGCCCAAATTTGTTGCTGCATCATAATACGAAAGGTGACGTAGTCAGATTTCTTCGGGCAGTCTATTTCTAACCAGCCTCTTTAACGACTGAGGATTCCAAATAAGGAGCTTTACCTTCCATCCGAACACCCTTCAAAGGGGTGAGGTGTGTGGGGGTCATCCATCGAGGTGATATCGTGAAAGGAAATGACCTAGTGTTCGTATTTCATTTGATCGCTACGTATTTTTATGTAGATTTTGGATCTCTTCCGTCTAATTCACGTTACTTGTTTTTCAATCACTGACGGGATTTCTATGCTGCTTTCTTCTCTTGGCATTCGTAGGCTCTTGTGGATTTCGGGGGGCAAATAGCTCCCTTCAGTGGCATTGCTTCTTTTCTCTTGGTGCTTCTTCTCTTGTAGTCTGAATATTCAGGGGTATGGCTCTATCCACGTTGGTTGCGCAAAATACGAGAATCATGGTATTAAACGACTATTCTCCCTTAGTTCAACTTGTCTCTTGTAATTAATTAATTGCATCACTCAACCCTTCCAGTTTGGGGTGAGGTCCCTCACTAGATCAATAAATACACACAGACCAGTATGGCAATTACTAGCAAGCACGTAGGTACTAGTGACAGTCTTCTTTGGTAGATGGGGACAGAACAAATAAGAATAATGTGTTTCTCTCCCCCACTCGGTGGACAATGATCATTCATGGCCCAAGGGAGGGCCCCCCGTTCTTAGTTAGGAGAGTGTGAGTATTTAAAAGTTTTAGGCAAATTTGGGGAGGGAATAGGTGTGTTAGATGTATGAAGGAAAATAAATGGAAGAAACACTGGTGTTGTAATTGCATATATGAGTGGTGACCTCCGTAGTGAGCTGTCAGTGCGCATGCGTCAGACTTGACGCACTGCTATTATTAGCGATTGCACCCTCTGAGTTGATTATTTGTGTGTTTTCGCCATTCGCCTGGATTCTAACGCGGTACCCAGGCTTTGGATGTCCAACGCCTTTATCTACTCGATTAGCGAGAGCTGCCTTGACTCCTCTTTGGAGTAGATTTGTGCAATCTTGAAGGAGACTTCAGCAGGATGTTAAATGAGTCTTCTCTCAGAACATTTGCCGAATCATTCAGAGATGACAAAGGAAATCTGGTTCTTACTCTGCTTTTCCACAACATACACAGTAGTTCGGAGGTATTGAAGTCAAGTGATTGCACTGGTTGCAACATATGTCTCTGCTATTCCAAATTAAATAATTGTTGAGAAATTACATGTGAGCCATGGGGAAATTTGCTCACTCATTTATAGGTGCACAAATTGACTCGGTCAATTCGGCCACATACGAGGTATAACTACCCAAATCAATACCGGCATACTTCCCTATTTAATATTACTACTGGAAATAGGAAGTCTGTAGTGCAGATTCCTTTCGGGATATACATATAGTTAAACACGACCTTCTGTGAGGAATAGTTTCTAAGGGTTGTGCCCGATGGTCTGGTAAATTTATTTGCTGATTATTGTTGTGCCAAGCGGATTTTCAAGTCCATATTGAATTCTGTTGTCACTTTAGTTCTGCGTTGTTTGGGTACGATCGCTGTTAGTATTTGACCATTCGGCTAATTCTTCTTAGCTGATTATGTTTCAGTATGTCTTGTAACCATAGAAATAAGGGAGGATGGAGAGCGTTGCTCTTAATAGAACCAGGAGGTTAGTTGTTAAAGTTACAAACGCATTTGCTGAATATATACTTGCAATCCCTCTCTTTTAAATCAAACAGGCGACCTGTTTTAACGCTTTGGGACATTGATGTACAATCTAAAGAAAATAGACAGAGAAAAACAAATACACTGTAAAGTATCATGGTTCTTAGTGCAGCATAAACGAAACGAAAATATTATCCTTATATTAGTGTTTACCTCGTTTTCGCCAATTATTATTTGTTAAT
Organism: Ceratothoa steindachneri; assembly: GCA_963969495.1. NCBI lineage: Eukaryota > Metazoa > Arthropoda > Malacostraca > Isopoda > Cymothoidae > Ceratothoa > Ceratothoa steindachneri. Next base: position 139,631,949 of record OZ018319.1, read on the forward strand.
TTGTGAGTCTCTTGCGATGTTCGGAGATTAATAGATTTGTGCATAGAAAACAGTTCGAATTGGGTTGTTCGAAGAAGTTGAAGACAATGGAGATATATTTACCCTTTTGTGAGTTAGGGCGGACGGGGAGTGATTACATATGATGTGATGGAAATGCTAAATATGTAGTAGCAATGTGATTGAGTAAGGAATAGCACGATGCAATGATTGGGGGAGAAAGTGTGAAGTTCACATTTGAAAGTGTAAAACTGTGTTTTGCCTATTGTTACTGCAATGATAGAAATGAAGCTAAGAAAGAGAGGTTCTGGACCAGTGGTGGATAGAGGTTGGAATTGACAGCAGTGGAGGGTTTGTAGGAGGTATGAAATGACGTATGGGTAACAGGGTGATAAATGGAATAAAAGGGGCTTCTACTATACCTATGTAAGCGTTAAATCAATACAAAACTGTACATAAACAAATGTGTGTGAGCATAGAAGAGATTGTAAGAGTATGACTGATCTGCTCTGGGTTATAAAGAATTTATTTCGAGATGTGGTGTATGTGAAAGACTGCTTTTGTCTGCCTTCCCAAGCTGACTCCCGCTTTGTAAAGCCATCTACAAAAAATTTATAAAGTGAATTTTAGTGAGATTTGTGAACAGAGTGACTTAGCTTGTTAGTAGTAGCGCGATCGTTATTCGTCGTTCGATTCATACATCGACCACTGGCTTGCTTGATTTATTACGGTGCGAGGACGGATCTTCACTCCTACGTGGAACAATATAATATATTGAGGTAAAGTGATTTTTGTATTGGACATTGGCCCTTTCTATCTCCCCCACCTTTTTTCACTCACAAGTGTCCTTTCATTTGTTTTTACACATGAGTAAACACCAAGAGAGAGTGGGGATGGTTAAAACATGAGAGAGACCCTTCGTATAACTCTTCGGGTCCTCTCGGAGGGCCCGAAGCCAGACAGAGGAACGGTATTCAAAAAAATATACTCAAACATTAGGATTGCACTGGTACGACTAATTGACATCCCCAATGGATACTCTGCCATTTGTGCGAGGGAGGAAGATTGTGAGGCCTTAACCTCAAGCAAGGCAGTTGAATGCCTTCAGACGATCAACCTAAAACCACACACCCCACCACAAATTAAGACACACCGTAGTGTCATCTGCCGGCGCCTCGACTCTTGGGTTGGGAGCCACTCTGCGGATGACATAAAAGACGAACTGGAACAGAACCACCCTTGGGCGAAAGTTGCTGAGGTTTTGAAATTCAAAACATACACGCACGTCTTTAAGGTTGTGTTTGAAGATACGGCTATGGCACAAAAGGCAAAAGAACAAGGATTATTGCTATTCAGTGTACGAATTTGCTCGGAACAGATCGAGAGGGAGGAGTTTGTCGACTTACAAATGTGCTTTAGGTGCTATAAGTACGGCAAACACACCACCTCAAACTGCCCAGAAAAGAAAGACCTGACGCTTTGCTCCATATGTGCTGGTCGCAACCATTTTTGGCGCGACTGCAAGAGCACAACCACACCGAAATGCCTAAACTGTGAGGGCCCCCACCGGACTATGTCCATGGCGTGCCCAATCAGAAAAGCTGAAATCCTTAAGGAAACCAACTCAAGACGCGAGTCTGAGGAAAAAAAGGTTAATTCCACCTACGCCAAGGTCGCTAAAGCCGCTATCGCCGAAACAAACAGCCAAAGAACATACCTCCACATTGAAAATGAGCATTCCACAAAAAATATGTGTTGCATTTATTATGCACACATAGCGAACATTACACGCCCAGGAACTTTCGCAACCGAAGTCAATCGTATGCTTGTAAAAAACGGCCTACAGGAGATGTGGTTCCCCGACAACCCGCCGTCAGAGGAGGTTATGCGCATAAGTGTAGCCCCTCAGTGCCCAGAACCGTGCCAAAAGGTACCCACCCCAAAAAACACAGCCATCTCACGTGACCCACGACTCAATAAGAACAAAAATACGACACAGACAGAAAAACAAGCGCCACTCACACCCCAAAAAACTGACACAATTACACCAAATACACATGAACAAACACCAACAAAGGAAGCAGTGCGACCAAAAGAGACCAGGTCTCCGAGGTCGAGAAAGACATCCAAAACACGTGGCCCCAGGTCAACCTCCTCATCTCGAGGCAGAGAGACCCTAAAATACCACTCGAGAGGTTTCAATTTGAAACTTTATGCTCCCGAATCGGCCCCTTTCCCCACTGAAATCGAATCTCACGAAATATCCGATGGCCTAAAAACCGGAAGATATAAGTGGGAATGCTCCGATTCAGTGCCGGAACGGCAAGTTGAGGAGGCTCTCTCGAGAAATATGGTTAAACTGACCACCGACTGCTTCCACACAATCACGGATACAGAATTCAGGAAAAAACGAAACGGCAGGGAGCGCACCCCGCCCAGTACACCACATGGGGCTAAAGTGGATCGCGAATAAGCGACCACTTTAATCCCACATACATAAAATAACCCAAAACGTTACACAAAATGACTAATAGACTAACGATAATACAGATGAATGTCAATGGGTGGGACGGAAAAGGTTCCATCTATGGCAACATCTTGCGACAAAATGACCCCGACATAATTCTCATTAATGAACACGGAATGACTGAACATAAAGAAATTAAAATTTTTCAATACGACGTCATAAGCAAAAACCATAGTCAGGAACGGTATGACGGCTGCGCAATAGCCGTCAAAAAAGGTATAAAATACAAAAGACTACCAGATTTAGACGAATCCTACCTTGCCATTGAGGTAGGCACTACCCTGGGGGGTCTAGTCGTGGCCACGGGGTACCAACCCCCAAGACGCGGCTATGTACCCCTGCATAACCTTCTACAGGTCTTCAGCCATAAAAAGAATGTAATCTTTGCTGGAGATCTGAACGCAAGGTGTGCAGCGTCAGGGTATACCTCCTGCAACAATGCGGGTAGGAACATTGAACTCCTACTAGACAGAAAATACGGGACTAGAATTGGACCGGAATTCCCGACATATATTACAGGTAATGCAGCAACGAAACCTGATATTGTTTTATCCAGTATCAGGTTTCCATACAACTATTACATTGAACCAGGCCCCGTTATTCCAAGCGACCACCAGGCAGTTAGAATCATAATAGGCGTAAATCCCATTCAAATTGCAATCCCAGAACGCAAAAGCTATAAGCGGGCGGACTGGGAAAGCTACAGAAATTACCTTCTAAATTATATCCCAGACCCTTTAATAGATGCAAATTTAGAAGAGATAGATGAAGAGCTGGATAAAATCACTGACCTCCTTATAAAAGCAGATGAAAATAGCATTCCCCGCATTAAATACAAAACCCTTCCAGCTCCTATTTGGACCCCCATCCCATGAAAGCCCTGGCCCAAGAATATAGGGACCTGTCCGATGTAATAGCGCTGATAGGCCCCGACCACAACTCCCATAGACGAATGAGACATAAAAGACGAGCTCCAGACACTAATAACAGACCAACAAATACAGGTATGGGACGGACTAATTGAGGGACTTGACATAGAAAGAGACGCACGAACATTTTGGCAGACTTACAAACGATTAAAAGGACAACCCCCTCAAAAGAAAATTGTATTTAAACGTGACGACGAAGAAATTGAAGAGACTACAGAGATTGAGGAAATTTTTAGGATTTTCTAGTCTTCAATCTTTAAAATTACCCCCGAAGAAAATGACAATTATGACCTCGAATTCGAAAATGACATTATCCAACAGTTAAACACGCAAATACATAAAACCTCCCCTCATCATTGTGTATCGCAAGAAAGGGCGATGGAGGGCTATGGGAGTAAAATTACTGCCCAAGAGTTCTCCGTCGCACTAAAATCCTTTCGTCAAAGAGCACCGGGTACCACGGGGCTGACCAGGGAGAATTTCATTAAGGCCCCGCCTAATGTTCTGAGTGGGCTTCTTAACATCATGAATGCCGCTCTGAACACAGGCTACTTTCCCGATCAGTGGAAAGTGGCTAAGATGATCTTCCTTCCCAAATCGGGAAAGCCCCCGGACTGCCCTGCAAATTTCCGGCCGATATCTCTCTTAGAATTTGCTGGCAAAGTCTTCGAGAAAATATTGGCAAACAGGGTCAACTCTTTTCTTGACGAAGCCAACCTGCATAACGAGCAGCAGCACGGCTTCAGAAAGAAAAGAGGGACTGACACGGCGCTAGCCGTTATTACGGAAAAACTTGCAAACATCAAAGCAAGTAAAAGGCATGCCGACCTGGTGCTCCGCGATGTCAAAAAAGCTTTTGATAAAGTTTGGAAAAGAGGCTTGCAATTTAAGATCCTGCAAGTGGGCCTCGACCCCATACTTGAAAGGATCCTATGCGACTACATAATGGAGAGGAGAGCGTATATACAGTTCAAAGAGCATAAAGGCCCCGAGTTCGATCTCGAATCTGGGGTCCCACAAGGGGGGTGTCTCTCCCCCCTTTTATACAACATATATACACGTGACCTACCACAACCTCTTTCCGAAGGTACGATATACGTTCAGTTTGCTGACGATATATCGCAAATTTGTACAGCCGCCTACGTTCACAGGGAATTTATGGCGAATAATACGGCTAGGGAGATTTCCAACATCAACTCTTTCGAGAGGAAATGGAAGATTTCGACCAATGCCCCAAAATTCAAAATAATTCCCATGTTTCGCAAGACCTTCGATGATATACGGGTAGAGGGGGAGAGAATCCCCTACTGCTCGGAAGGGACGGTTCTGGGGCTCAAAATCACCACAGGAGGATACAAGTGTCATATCGGACGAACAGTCGCGAATGTCAAGAGAGATTTGAGAGAGTTTTATAGGTTCATGGACCTAACCCGCTCAAATAAACTCAAGATATTCAATGCGTGCATTCGCTCGAGACTCTTGTACCCCCCGGTGCCGTTGAATGCGTGCGCCAGGACCCACATTGCGAAACTACAAACCATCCAGAACAAGGCGGTTTTACTCATTACAAATACCCGAAGAAGAGAACATAAAAAACAGAGGGAGCTCCACGCCTCGGTTGGATTATCTCCGATCAACGTGGCGCTCCACGAGAGAGCTAAGAGGATATGGCAAGCCATTGGTGCGCGCTTGACCCCTGAATTCTCTCGTACACACTTAGACATCGAGGCCGACAGACAAATAAGACCCTTTAAGAGCAGTAAAATACAGTCTGACGGTGACGTGACCCCCTATTACACACAACGCGATCGACAATAAACGAGACTAAACAAACCAGTGTAATGTTAAAGTTTTTTTAACTAAAATTCAACCTCAAAAAATAAAACAAATTCACTCAACTCTTTAACAATAATCAAAAATAAAGTAAATTTCAAATCAACCTAAAATTTAGGAAAATTTAATATTTTTTCAAATACCAAAGCGGGACGTAAAAACCCCGACTCTAAAAAAGGCTTGAATGCCAAAAACCAAAATTCATCATCAAGATGAGATCTTTTAATCAAATCAGCAACCACTTTACTCTCTTACTTTTTCTCTCTAATTCTATCTTTTCACCCCTTATTATGTCCAATGTCCAATGTGGTGTATGTGAAAGCTCTGAGAGCTATGAGTATGAGAGTGACTACATGACTGTGTTGTGTAAGCTTAAATTAGTTAGTTTGTGGATGAAAAGGCATAAGGCGGCGTAGAATGGAGAATCATGTGACATGTTGTAGAATCAGAGAAAGCCGGAAGACTATGTGAAAATGATTAAAAGCAGGATAGGGAAATTAAGTGGGAAAGCGATGATAGAACAAATTTGGGACACAAGTTTAGGGAAGTGAATATTGAGTAGTACAAACGCTGTAGCTGAGGTTTGCGGATATGGAAATAGGAAGTGGCATGGAGGTGTGAAACGCGCAACTAAAGAGAATTGATAAATGTATTCTAGACGCTTAATGATGCATATTATCATGCCGGGGAGATTGCAATCATAGGAGGCAATCTGAGAAGTGAAACGAGTGTCAGGTCAAAGTAAGAAAACAACAAACGAAGCAGTTGTAACGTAAATAAATGATTATCCGGATTGTAAAAAGGAATTAATTTTCGTAAGGAGTCAGAAAGGTGAAAAGCCAATAGAAGAATATGTCTGAAAATGTAGGGTAGGAATAGGAGATACATGAGAACGATGTATAGGTTAAAATTCTCCTTTATTAAGCATAAAGAGCGAGTATATTTTAGTATTGTCGCTATCCGTTGTTCTCTTCCTTGCATGAAAGAGGTTAACAGAAATAATTAGATTAATAATTATGAACAACCAGAAATGGACGCCTGAACAAGTTTTCATATTAGAAATACATAAGAATGATCCCATATAAGAGTAGGTGAAGGCCGGGGGGGCTGATCCTATAGTAGATCGAGGGCTATCAAAAGCAAGTACCCCTTGTTCTATTTAGACCTTATTAGCCTTCACGAACTTCGAAGATTTACTTAGCATGATAAACCTCGATTTTCCTCCACCTTTGGCTAATCTCTTCATCAGTTTCCTTATAATCCTCCAAGTATTTGCCTGCTTGGCTGCTTTGGCGAAGACATGATGGTATATCATAGCAGACAGAAGCCACACGACACTTCAACATATGTATCTTTTACTACACGATTATGATAATGGGTTTGTTTGTATGTCTCTCTTCAAAGCTATTGGTTTCACAGAGCGCCTGTCTGTCAACTAAAAGAGGCTTGAGGTAAGAGATGGGTCTTCATGGCACGCTTGATGACACCAAAGGAATGGAGCGGGTCTAGGCATATTATCCTTCGATACCGATGTGCGAAAATCGAAAAACGCTGGTTAAAATCGAGATGTTTCAGACACTATAGCGGCTCGGCTTAAAACCCTGGGAATCTTTCCACAACAAAAGAAATCGGCAAATACTTTTTATTGGATATGATAAAGCAAATGAAAGGAAAAGATTATAAATGAGTCACGATGAGATGAGAATCGGATGAAATGAAACTACTGAAACAAAGAAATGCACGCGTTGTAAAGTTAAAGTTTTGACTGGTTGCTTGAAAGTACACAAATGAATCACCAGAAGAGAAACTCGGCAACTGAGCATCAGAAGTGCCAGTTATTAAGTACCGGCTTGAATTCCCCTTTCGCGAAATATGATTAGAGGAAGTTTGGTTAAAAGCACTATCCCTTTCCTTCCTCCGGAGCGTTGACTGTGGTATCTAAGAACAAAATAAACAAAGCACAGGTTGAGACAGTGGCGGCGTGCAAATTCACACAGAACTGCACTTTTTTTTAGCCATTTGTAGTGACGGAGATAGTTTGGAAAGAAAATAAATAACTTGAAAAGGAAATGAAAGTTTATCATCTTACTACAAAGCATGTTCAAGTGTTTCAAGGAGTTATAATGAGGCACTGCTGTCTACGATATAACCGCTCCTGACAATGACCACGTGTAACATAGAAGAGTCATCAACGGGGTCTTATGTGCTTATCAGAGGGCACAACAGAATAAAATTATCTATTTATGCAGCAAATTAATATTTAAACTCGAAAAAATGTGATGACTTCTGTGTGCCATTCTTAAGAACGATAGGGAAGGAGGTACGAAACAGTCGTCAACGAGCGATAACGTAAACGTAATTAAAATAGCAAGAATGCATCAAAAAGAGGGGATAGCATGAATGATAAAAGACTCCAATAAAAAACAAAACTTTTTCACACATAAGAAAATAATGGTCAAATATAACTACGCCATGCAGGATAATTGGCTCGCGCGTTAAACTGACAGGAGGTAAATTACTTTGAACGCCCAGTAAATGTACTGCAGAAGTCTGTTCTCGACAGTCGACTGACCGTTTGACGGCAATGCGAACACGCTTGACGTATGTAAGAAAAGATCGACTGCGCGCTTCCCTGTAGTTGGATCTAATTTGTCCTGGCAGTTTGAAAGGAGCTCCTCACTTCTTGCCCACCAACATGTAAGATTAGAAAGGACTCCTACTAATCTTTCTCACTATTCATTGTGATAGAGCAGTCCACATCATTTCCTCAAAAGGAGCATTTTCTCCTTTCCACAAGTTTCCTTTTATTTGGCACAATTAAGCAGGACTTTAGGAGGATCCACCGTTTCGGTGGTTTACACCCAATCATCATGACACAAACCACGCCCAGTTAATGGCACAGGTTTGATGGAGGAATAGACCACTCCTTTGCCTCTAACGGCATTCTGGTAGGAAAAGGAAGTTCATTGGACTCCTCCAAGCGGGACATATCAACAGTCTAGCCAAAAGTGGCTGAAATACCCGACAACATGACCGCAGCTCTTTCTCCTGCTGGATGTTTTTAAAAGGGTAGGGGTTTTTCAGGCCTTTGTTCGCGATATCCTCTAGTTCTTTTTTTTGTTACTCAGGTGAAACTTCGGGAAATTTACATGGTCAAATTGAAGATAAGTTAAAATGTAAGGGGGGAGTTTCTTTCATGTGAACTCATTATATAATGACACTCTTTTAACTCGCATGAAGAAGGGACTCATTAAAAAACTTCACGCTTGAGAAGAACTATACCTCCCTTAATAAGCTTCCTTTTAAATTGACTAGTCAACCAATTTAATGGGTGATGTATCATAATAAGTGGGTGGCATCAATGAGAGGCTTATGTGACACACGGTGTTGGTGCGATTTAAAGCGAAAATTATTTCTTGTTTACTTATGAGCATAACTGGGCAGGGCAAAAGATGACATGGTGTTCTGGGCACTGGTGTATCTACCATATATGATTCAATGTCCATTGAATGCGGAAGTAACCGGCATAAGTATATATACTTCTTATCGTCAACCAAGTCCTTCCTAAAGTCAATTCTAATAGTTATTACCATTCGCCAGTGAAATACCAATTGAGTGTTGTGGTTTGCTCTTTCGGAACTTACTTGCCATTTTACCCCGATCCCAAAACACCACATTTTGAAGATTTTAATAAGAGTTGTAATTTTAGGATATTCATTTGGGAAAATTAGGTTTAATCACTCTCTAACAACCCTTAAGATAATAGCAGGTTTGGCTATAGAGATAGGAGAAAAATATTCAAATTGGAGAGTTCTTGGTCTAAATGAACGTCTCGATCCAATCATAAAAAAATTAAGTACAGTGTTACTACTTATTTTTTTGTTGGTTGACAAAAAAATGACGACCAAATTTTCTGACTGCGATTTTTTGAAGTCGTAAAGCCGAGTTTGAAATCGGCTCACCCATGTAAAAGTTCGTTAACCTTAAATAGCGACATTTCACCCAGTAAATAGTCACAGGAACTGATTAATCAAGGCGCCTGTCATTTATTTATCCTCATATTAAACTTATTCATTATAAAAAATCTTAATTGAACTGGGATATGTTACATTGGGTGTATGGTGCGAGAACGTACGTTCCTTGGAGAGGGGAATAAATGCAGAATTGTTTTCCATTGTTTTAATTCTTTCAATACCGCCTTGTTTTAGTTATTTTTCTAGTTTACCATCGATTACGGGAACTGAACGTGGTCATTTGATCCTCATTTTAAACAAAATCGCTTCATATTTCCTTCTCTTCTTGAGCGGAATGTGCAATTAGAGGCCGGAAGTTGGCAAGCCCGGACGTTTCGGTAAATGGGTGGAAAAATAAAATGAGGAGGGCGTTTTCATTTTTGCTTCTACAAATTCATTTCCAAGATAAAGTTTGCCATTGAAATTAAAATGACTTATCTATGCAGCTGATATTTTGTCTCTTTAAATCGTTGATTTATATAATTAAATATAAGAGGATTTCAACAAGGAGAATTCCAGGGTTTGATAATATGTGTAAATATATAAATATATATATATATATATATATATATATATATATATATATATATATATATATATATATATATATACAGCCGTTGTCAATTAAAATGCATCGCATACACCTGTGATATGGGGTTGTAGTAGCAGTGGTTCTATACCTTCACACTGCCTTAGACACGCTCTTGATCCACGCCAAGCACTCTAATAGAACTACAGGCGGTAGTATAGTGGTAGGTAAGGTCGCCTGTAGCACTGTGTGATTGGTATGTTGGATAGTTGCTCGCTTGTCGTGGATGATGAGCGTCCGCGAGGAATGCCCAATGTAGTGTGTGGTAGATAGCATTGTTAGAATAAACGCAAATACAGCAGCCATTCGGGTGCCAACTTTAAAAGTGTTTTGATTTTGCTCGATTTTCTTTTATTATATTTCGAATGGAAACTTTTCATCGCCTAACAACGGCGAAGGCTCGACTCGATCAGCGCCCTAAAAGACCCAATTACATTGACTCATTCTGACATCGAATTCTTTTGAAACCAAGCCCTGCAGACGGGCTGATTAGGCCTAGACAGCACCAAATAATGACGCCCAGGAAAATTTCCACGTGATTTAAAAATCAATTTCAATTTCGGTAAAGAGCGAAACTTTGTTGTTGTTTTTTATTTTTGACCCAATGACTTTTTCTAACCACTTTTCTATCATCTAATGGAGGAATTTGAACCGTGTTTTGGGTAACCTTTTCAAAGGTGACAATATCCATCATCCTCAGTGTTAGAGACATAGAGATTTAAGCTTGATGTTATTCTGTCTCGTAAAAAGGGAGGAGGTGATCGGTAGAATTAGAAGAAGGGAAGGATGGGAAGGAAGTAACGCCTCCCTACCAGACCCCCAAACTCAGGAATGAAAAGTTTGCATTCAGTACCGCATCGCGCCTTCGCACAAGTGATTATTCGTTCACTTTTGTTCCTCCATCCACAAGGAAACTAAAATAAGTGTACCTTATATTACATTTGTACGCTCAATTCAAATCCATATTTAGAACTCTTCCGTCAGTTGTTGATTTTATGTGACGGAACAATTCAATTTTACAAGTTATATTCCTGATTCAGAAATAATTCTGTTATTACCCTAAAAATATTTACAAAATCAGCTCTGAAATGTATTGTAATATGATTTCCACTTTGTGGGTCTCAAGAACATCGTATTTCCATGTCCAAAATGATCCTGTGGAAATCTTTTGCCTAAATCGAAATTATCCATGAAAAAGATGCAACAAAGTGAATTTTTAACCCTATGCAAAATTTGGAGGTTTCTTACAAAAGTCAGTAAGCATTTTTAGTCGCGTGTGGGTCAGGTCACGAGCGACTCTGCATCTCACTATGTCGATCGGTCGGTCCACATTTTGCTTTTTTTTTTGTTTTTGTAATAACATTGTAACTATTCGGCCGATTCTAACGAAATTTGAAAATCTTATGTTGTTTTATATTCCCTTTCGAATGATATAATTGACAAAGTCCTCCCGAGGTTAGCTCGGAATTATTTTGTTTTGGCAATAACATCATAACTCTGCTCCACTAGACTAGGTTATAATATGCTATACTATGCTAGGCAAGCCTAGAATAGGCTATGCTATGTTAGGATATTATAAGCTAGGCTATACTATGCTAAGCTATGCTAGGATATAATGTACAAGGGTAAAATAAACTATGGCAATTTAGGCTATAATATGCTCTGATAGGATAGCATATAGTACATATGTTAGGATAGACAATAATAAGCTATGCTTGACTAGGGTATAATAGTATAGTATAGGCTATACATGCCTAAGATAGTTAATACTATGCTAGGCTATACTAGGCTAGGCAGGACATGAAAGACTACGCTATGGCTTTCTAGGTTAGGCTATGATATACTAAGCTATGGTACACTAGGATAGACTTTGCTATACCAGGCTAGGATTAACGAGGCTTTGATACGGTAGGCTAGGCTATGTTATGCATGCTATGCAACCCTAGGCTAAGATATAATAGTCTAGTTTAGGCTAGGCAATACTATGATATACTATACTAACTAGGCTAGGGTTTGGTAGGGGAAGGTAGGCTATGCTAGTCTAGGATAGGATAGAATATACTAGGCTGTGCTAGGCTTTACTATGGTTTCTATGCTAAGATAGGCCATACTATACATTCTCTGCTAGGCTACTTTAGTCTAGGCTAAGTCATACTATGCCAAGCTAAACTATAATATGTAAGGCTAGACTATACTATGCTAGCTATGCTAGAGTAAAGAGTATGGTATGGTAAGTTCTACTATTATAGGGAATCATAGGCTAGACTTGGTTATACTAAGCTAGGTTAGGCTAGGCTATACTATGGTAGGCTAAGCTATGACATAATCTACTTTGTTGTACTAGGCTAGATTAGGCAGGATTAACTATGTTAGGCAATCTAGGCTAGTCTATACTATGCTAGTTTTATTATGCAATGGTAGGCTATCCTACGGTGAGCCAGATTTTGCCAGGCTACTATTCGAGACTAAACTAGGCTATGTTATAAGATGTTATACCATTCTAGACAATACTAAGATATGTCATGCTAGGAGACACTATACTGCATATACTATATTATACTTTACTATACTATGTTTTCTATACTATGCTATAATGTGATAAGCAATAATATGCTATGTTATACTATGCTATACTATTCTAGACTATGCAATGAGGGTGTGACCATTTTTTCGCCTTTCCAATTCCATAAATGAGGTGTGACAAAAAGTTAAGTCCCGCCATTTTAATTTAAAAAAATATATATTTTAATATAATTTAGTTCTGCTTTTTAATAAGCTTTTATAAAGTTGCGACCTTTTAGTCGCGGGCTACTCTACATCTCACTATGTCGGTCGGTCCACGTTTTGCTTTTTGCTTTTATTTAATAACATTGTAACAATTCAGCCAATTCTAACGAAATTTGAACCCATTATGTTGTCTTACATTCTCTTTCGAATAATATAATTGGCAAAGTCGTCCCATGTTACCCCGAGAATTATATTGTCTTAGCAATAACATCAAAACTATTCGGCTGATCCGAACAAAATTTTAAACCTTTATATTGTTTTACATTCCCTTTCAAATGATATAATTGTCAAAGTCACCCAAGGCTAGCCAGGGAATTAGGTTTGGGGGGGCAATAACATCATAACTATTCGGCCTATTCTAACGAAATTTGAAACCCTTAAGGTATTTACATTCTCTTTCGAATGATAGAATTGCCAAATGCCGATTCAATCGGCACTTATAAAAGAAATTCCAAAGTTTAATACTTCCGCCGTCAATTCAATACTAATACTATAATAAGCAAGAAATTCATATTTCCGTTTCTCAAAAATGCCGACACATTCTCGCATAATCCACCTTAGCGCCACTGATTTGTGTGTTTGTACGTTAAGCAATTTCTGTATCTCACTTGTTCACTAGCGATTGACAGTGATGGATATCTCCGTCGAAACCTGGTTTCGCATATAAAATTAGTCCTACTGTGGTTTTATCCCTATATGTATATATATATATATATATATATATATATATATATATATATATATATATATATATATATATAGGGGGACAAAATAATGGAACCAAACACCCAGTATTATAATAGTATAGTTTGGAAGATTGATTAAACTGTCTAAGCCTTGCCTATGTTTATGTTTGTTGCTTGATAATAAAAGTACATCATCTTGTTGCTAAGCTTGTGGTCTTTTGCAGATATTATCCAAATAAGTTTATTAAAACTTATAAAAATGAGCGATTTATCTGATTTCCAAAGAGGTCTGATTGTCGGAGCTCGGATGGCAGGTGTACCATCACTAAAACGGCTAAACTGGTTGGCGTATCGAGAGGCACAGTCTCAAAAGTAATGACAGCGTATAAAAACAAAGGAAAAACGTCTTCCTCAAAGCAAAACTCAGGAAGGAAACCAAAACTGTCTGAGAAGGACCGTAGGACTTACACGGATCGTTACAAAAGAACATAAAACTACAGTTACCAGAATTACTGCAGAACTCAATGATCACGTCCGAAACCCAGTCTGAACAAAAACTGTTGCCGGGAGTTACATAAAGCCGGATTCCACGGGAGGGCTGCAATCCGAAAAACACTACTCTCAGAAAGAAACGTTCGAAAGCGTTTAGAGTGGTGTAAAAACCATCGGATTTGGACAAAAGAGCAGTGGAGAAGGGTCATATTCTCTGACGAATCCTCCTTTAACTTATTTCCTACCTCAGGCCGTGTATATGTTTGGAGACAGCCAAAAGATTTATTTGATCCAGACTGCTTGCTCCCAACTCTTAAACATGGAGGAGGCTCTGTTATGATCTGCGGGGGAAGGGGCGTATCTTGGAAATCTGCCAGCCCAATAATCTCCCTTCATGGTAGAATCAACAGTCAGGACTCTTTAAGTATTTTAGCTGATCAGATCCATCCTATGGTTCAGGAATTGTTTCCGGATGGAAATGCCATCTTTCAGGATGATAATGCTCCTATTCATACTGCTAAAGTTGTAGCTGAATGACACAAGGAACATTCCAGCAAAGTAGAACACCTTATCTGGCCACCACAATTCCCAGATCTCAACATCATTGAACACTTATGGTGCATTTTAGAAAAACTAGTACGGAGTCGATCTCCCCCACCATCATCATCGAAAGAATTGGAGACAGCTTTAGCTGATGAATGGATGAAAATTCCCCTGGAAACGATTCAAATTTTGTACGAGTCGATCACGCGCAGAATTCAATCTGTAATTACTGCCAAAGGTCTTCCTACCCTTTATTAAAATAAATTCCCCTTTTTCAAAATGTCACGTTACTAATATATAGTTATAGAAGAAGAAGATATATAAAAATAAATTTTCGGAACTTCACTATTTGTGATTCGTTGGGTTTTAAAAAATCACAAAATTTCGATACTTATATTTATTTCTGAACTTTACCATTTTGTTTTTTGACATTATAAAAGAATTATTAGAAATAACTTTGATAAAAAACGTCATAACCAAACTAAGGTGAAATTATTATTCAAATAGTCAGAAAAATCCCCTTCTTAAATTATAGTTAGTGATGATATATATATATATATATATATATATATATATATATATATATATATATATATATATATATATATATATATATGTGTGTGTGTACGTGTATGTGTGTTTCATAGGTTCTTGACTCTCCTGCGAATCCTGAGGTTTTTTTCTCCATCTTGGCTTATGAACGGTCGGATGTGTCTCTCTTAATCTGCGGTTTTCCGCTTCTCCTTCTCAGATCCTTCTTTCGAGGATTATCCACAACTCTTGATTGGGGACTTTGTAGCCCCTGGATCTACTTAGAGTAGACGGTGGTGGTATTATGCGAGTCACCAAAATGTTTATGGATCGTTCGTAGGAGTTTCTCTTAGTAGATATTTTGGAACAATTCTACAAATGTCTCAATTTGACGCTTATCTTCTTCCTCTCGGATGCAATCTTTATCACCCTGTGCAAAGGAAGCTCTAGCCTTTCTAATGACCAACCAGAGGAAGATCGATGACGTTCATTGTTCCATCTGCCTGGAGTTGAATCTGGTTCGTTTTGATCACTGTCTTTTATGCTAATTCTTTAACTAAGTGTCCCATTGAGAACGGAAACAACTGAATTTAGTTAATTACTCGGTACAAGAGAAAAATAAATTACGACCCTCATCAAGACGCGACAGTCCGAAAGGATTAAACGGTCGTTTCAACACAAATTGACTCAATAAGTTGTTGTTTCTCTACAATTTGTATATATTTGCCTCGATCAGGAAGTTTATTTGCAGGACTGGAAAGCTCTGCCCAATCACCTTTGTTATGTATTAACAGGGTACAGACCTATGTCGCGTGCTCTCAATTATTCTGACCTATGTCCTTTACAATTTTCAACAAGTGGGGAAAACCGATCTAAAGTTTTATTTTAATAATTCCCTGCTACACCTAGGGAGGACTTTAGGGATTATATCACCCGAAAGAGGATGTAAAACAACATAAGAGTTTCAAATTTCATTAGAATCGGCCGAATAGTTACGATGTTATTGCAAAATAAAAACTCATTGAGAAGTAAAATGGTAACCATCCTACCGATCAACCTACGCACCGACATAGTAACTTTAGAACCGTGTGCACGCGACTAAAAATAATAATAAAACAACGCCTTGTCTCTACTCTTACCTTTTCACTCACATAAACAATCCGGCTTTACAATGAAACTTCCTTCAGAAATCCTTTTGTTCTCTGTCTTCTCTGATAGAAGGGGCAAGATTCATCTCTGCTCGTGTTTTGTTTATATTTTACCCGAACGCCTTTTCTGGCTTGCCATATTCGGGTGAGGACCGAAGACGTACAGATCTTCGCTTAAGAAGGCGGTGCGTGCATGCAATGGTAATGTTGTAGGAATATGTTGATGGGTTGTGTGTTGTACAGGCGAGGAATTACGAGGAGGTACGTGCATGCAATGGTGATGTTGTAGGAATAAGTTGATGGGTTGTGTGTTGTACAGGCGAGGAGTTACGAGGCGGTACGTGCATGCAATGGTGATGTTGTAGGAATATGTTGATTGGTTGTGTGTTGTACAGGCGAGGAGTTACGAGGCGGTACGTGCATGCAATAGTGATGTTGTAGGAATAAGTTGATGGGTTGTGTGTTGTACAGGCGAGGAGTTACAAGGAATCTCAGTATCTCAAAAGGTTTTACAACCATATCGAGAAGGTACCGTTAAAACGTTACCGGTGATTCATACTAGTACTTACCCTAGTGTGTGCAGAACCTTGTCTAACCCACTTTTAAACTACTCAACTGATCATGAATGTGTTAATCTAATGTAAGCATGATTGAAAATTCACTTGACAAATTGTAGGGAGTCTTAAGGAAGTTTTTAATTAGGTTAAGGGAAGAAAAAGATCCAAAATTACAAACTAAAATCCTTGCACCAAAATATCACGCTTTAGTGGATGAAATCGTAGGAAGAAGGGTTGAATGATTTGAAAAACCAATTAATTCTCATTTTGATGTTGAGAAGAATTAAATGAGGGAGGATATGTTTGAAAATGGCTAACGCCCCCCCCCCAATAATAATCAACATTATATGAAAATAGCGATAGAAGAAAGGATCCAATTTAAGGAAAATGAGTTTAAAGATCAATTAAGTTAACGTATTAAAGAAACTTGGCCCATGCTGGGCGCAGAAGGAAAGTGTTAAAGAGCAAATCTGATCCTTTTAGGAGCTGGAGACTGGATGGTATTCATTCTGAATTTCCACCTCGAGCATAAAATAATGATTGCGACATTTGTAAAAATGAGTCCTTCTGCAGGGATTTGGGTGTGGAAAATCATCTGTACAGAGGTACAGAGGTGGAAATAAAATCTACTTCCTGTATAAAATGTCAAAGTCTAAGTAGCTATTTGTCCAGGAGGAGTAATGGGACCTGCGTTTTATGACCCTAAGAAGAGCTTGAGGTTATGAGGTTAGAGGAAAAAGTTGAATAAGGTTTCTATCCATTGCAAACCTTTGATCAAGGAAGAAATAGACGAAATATCGATTATTTGGGCGGTGCAAGCATTGTTTTTCCTCTATGAATTTGCTTTTAGCCCAAATCTTTCCTCGGCAACGATCGTGTAGAAGAAAGACAAATGTGCGGTGGAATGAGGTGGTTCTATCGCTCTTCCGCTGAATCAGAAATCAATTTAGGTGATGATTGTGAACGAGCTAATCAATACATTTTCCTTATGATGTGCAAATGTGTTATTCCCGCTAAGCGACTCAAACCACAAAGTTGAATACCGATTTTCAATCTCACTTTCAACTTTATAATAAATCTATTTTTTAGTCTTCCCTGTCAGTGATTATCAGACGACCACACACACATACACGGCTCCCTCACATAGCAGTAAAGGCAGAGTGTGAGGTTCATTCACATTTATCGCAGTTCTTTACTCCATCAAATTGTTACTCTGTGTAATGAATGGCGCCTCTGTTTAGAAATGGCGCTGGGAACAGCCGAACTTCAAGAATAGTTCACCCTCGTCTCACAACTTGACTCGCTCACGCGAATACACATTAGGGCAAATGTGAAATGTGTGAAAGGCAGAGAGCAGACGAGAGACGTCTCGCCCATAACACTTCGCGAGTTTCCTTTGAGGCAATCTTTGTTTAGGTTCCTTTCTTGCTCTCTTTTCCCTCAGAACACGTGCCCTTCAGGCGCGCCTTAATTGCATAAACAAGTTCCCTATGTAAATAAATCCCTTTCACACATTTACACATATTTATTTGGAAGAGCGCAAGCGGAAGTGGGTTGGTTAAAGTGAGGAAAAGGGGTGATGAAGCAACACCCCTGGAGGTCCCGGGGTCAGAGAGTAGAAATCCTGATAAATGACTTTGATATTTCTATCAAATCGTTCTGCAAACAATCCTTGAACGGGTTCTTTGCACCCCCGTAAAGCGGTATCGGGTGAAGGCTGGTAAATCCCCCTGCCGTTGACACATGGAGTTATGGAGTTTGGTTGCTACCCCCATCTAAACCGCTCCAAGTAGTCCCTTCTCAAGGCTACTCTAGCTATGTAACTTAAACACATTTTCCATTTCCGTAACCTAACAACTTTCATGACCAACCAGTTCTCATCCTCATTCCAGCGAGAATGCCCTTTTTGGTTTTCGCATCCAAATTTTAAGTAAATAACACTCCGCATCTCTTCTGGACATGCCGCATACAGACACCATCCGTGGTTTCGCTTCTTCAGATTTACTCGTTCCTCTATTTATAACCATCATTGTTCAGTGCCACTCCTTCTGTCCCAATGGCGGTGGCTTCGAATGGACTCTCCTATCAACAGTCACTAGTCGCATCAATCGCCGTTCCTTCGCCCATTCTCGCCGCTGTCGAGCTCTTCTTGCGCCCACATGGGCACAATAAGAGAGGATGCGAAGTCAATGGGACTCTCCCTCTTTTCCACGCGCTCTTCTCTTTCCGAAACTGCGTCGACCTCGCAACCAATCTTAATAATAATTCTATAAAATTTCTCTAATTTATTATATTTCAATGAGTAGCTGATATGAGCTTGGATTTTCACGTTAGTTGTACAAAGGAAGACAGCTGCTTGTGTTGAAGAATAAACATCGATACATAGGAAGATGATTGCTTTTGTTGAAAAATAAACTTCGGTACGAAGGAAGACGGCTGATTGTGTTGGAGAATAAACTTAGGTGTGAAGGAAGACGACTGCTTGTGTTGAAAGATAAACTTCGGTATGAAGGAAGACGACTGCTTGTGTTGAAGAATAAACTTCGGTACGAAGCAGGATGGTTGCCTTTGTTGAGGCATAAACTTCGGTACGAAGGAAGACGGCTGCTTGTGTTAAAGAATTAACGTCGATATAAAGTAAGACGGCTGCTTGTGTTGAAGAATAAACTTCGATACTAAGGAAGACGGTTGCTTGTGTTGAAGAATAAACTTCGATACTAAGAAAGACGGCTGCTTATGTTAAAGAATAAATTTTGGTACAAAGGAAGACGCCTGCTTGTGTTAAAGAATAAACTTTGGTACAAAGGAAGACCACTGCTTGTGTTGAAGAATAAACCTTGCTACGAAGGAAGACGGCTGATTGCTTTGAAGAATAAACCATTACAAAGAGAGACGGCTGTTTGTGTTGAAGAATAAACTGGTACAAATCAAAACGGCTGCTTGGTCTGAAGAATAAACTTCGGTACGGAGGAAGATGGCTCCATCAAGAGTTTGATCCCCTAAATCACAGAAAGGCCTGTCCTCAGTCAAATTTATAAAACAAAAAGATAATAAATAACCTAGACATGGCCAGCTGAGGGGTGTGGCCCCTGGCATTGTCATTAAGCTGTTTTGGTCCAATGCAGGACTCTGATTACCAAGCTAGAATGCATTTTCAGCATCTATCAACAATACGATTGGGCTGTTATTGTTTCCCCTGATTCCAAAAATGAAAAATGGATGATTCCTTCATAATTTCTACAAACGCTAACCATAACCATTTTGAAGTGCAACAATAGCTTTGTCGTATCACTTGGGATTTTTTTATTCTTATTTAGACATTCACTAGACCTCTTCATATCATTATATATTTACCATTATATGTCACAGATGAGAATTATCCTCTAAATGGACCACTATTCTGACTTGAGACGTCACAATTTCTGATTTTCATTTTATCCATGTGGAAAAATCACTTCCAATTTTCTAACCTTCCTATTGTCTTGAGATAACGTGACAGGGTGGTTGCGGAACTCCCAAAGCCTCCACAAATTTCTTGAAATGTTATTCCTGGGTTATTGGTCACAGCAGCCGATATATCAATCTTCATAAAGAACAGTTTCAAATATCCCTCAAAGTTCAAAATTGGTGTCGATGTTTATAGAACGCCTAGCCGCTCTCAGTGTAGTAGCGTTCAACTCTGATGCTCTTTGATGCTATTCGTACTTGAAAATTTACTCTAATTTCTTGGCTAGCTAACATTACTATTTCGGAGTGTAAATGATTAAAAAAAATCAATCTCACCCTACATTAAATCTGAAAGAGTGTTGGAATTGCTTTATTAAATAATGCATTTTTAACGTTTTTTCTCATGATGTGAAAAAAAAGGCATTTCTTGTGGAACAACTTAATAGCTTCAAGGAAGTCTAACAGAAGTGGAATTGCTTGAAATAAATGCCATTTAGGTCCAGTGGGAAGCAAATTAAAATGATTTCAGATGTAAATAAGGTTAAAGTGTTCTGGATGCATCCACTAATATGGGTATTGTTGGAAATCTTTAAATAGCCTAACCCGGGTTAGTTTGTTATATGTTACATTGCTTTGTTACATTGTTACGTTGTTTTGTAATCAGTAAATTAAAATGCTGCAAGGGATGGAATAAAAAAGCTGTCATATCAGAGAAGCTTAGTAATTTTGGTCTTTCATCAAGCTCATCAGTTTTGGGCTCCGAATTAGCCTCTGCAATTCAAAGAAACTATTTGTATATCTATGACGATTGTCAGAATTGATAACAACACATTTAATGCTAATAGACATCATCCAATCAACAAGGCATTAAAATTAAAAATTAGCTTGCCTTTCTTTTTTGTCTTCGTTGCCGGAGAGTTGTGCTCTCGCTCTCTAAGTAGTCAACCCGCGCTTTATACTCGCAACACATCTGAAATCCCCCTATTATTGTACCCCCTCCTCTTCATGGGTCTTTTCCCGAAGTGCCTCCGACGGTGCTGCTACTCCGTTAAGACGGCGGATACGAGGATGGAAGGATCTGGCCACCCGTGTGGCGACGGTCCCGAACAATCGAAGCTTTTCAGCTCGGCCAAATTGGCTCCCTCCGGTAGAAGGCATGAACCATTCATCATCCCTTGGTTCTCGGCATGTTGTGACCAATCCTAATAATTCAAGAAATGGCGGAGAAGAATGGAATCTTTGATGGGCGTATCTGTTGAGTTGTCGGTTCGGGTGGCAGATGTTGAGGGTGGTTGGACCCATTTTGCAGGAGTCTGCTTCTGACAAACCGAACCATTGAACATTAGGTACGGTTCTCATGGTTTCATTAACTGAGTGTTCTTTAGGAAGGAGGTGGTTCGATCAGACAACAAGGCTTATTCTTTAAAATCAAAGAAAATCCAGTCATGAAATTTCTATCTATGAAATGTCTCCTTTATATTTTCTTTTGTTTTGTTTTTAGTATTTATGCATTTCACATATATATGTGCCAATTTTTAAATGTGCGGTTCTTTTCATTATTTTAAGTCACAACACATAGTTATGTGTAAAATGGCCCAATGAAAGTGCAAGGCTCCTATGCCACATCAGTTTCGCCATACGTGTTGTAAGTGATCATCCAATGGATTTACCTTCCTTGCCTCCAAACCATTATCAACCATTCAAGTCTAGCGGTCTCATTTACTCCACCTCGTCTCGCTAAACAATTTTACTTTGAGGTCCCCATCTCTCCCGTCTTCTCAACCATATACCAAGCACACCTTTGTACACCACTATCGTGTTTTCCAAGCCACACATACCAACAACTCACACAGCTTTTCTATAATCTTTCTCATCATGAGCCGATTAATCATACACTTTTACATTTCCTAACCTGTCTAATTTTGTACATCCTTGCTTTGAAAGCACGTGTATGCCACTCACACGTTTCTGTTTGCACACAAACTCACCATTCTCTCTGTTCACACCTCCTCCTCCTCTTCCTCCATCAGCTCTCAAGCGATATCTGTTCCATTCGCGACTGCCCTCATTCAGCCTCGCTTCTCAATAACGCAGGTTCACTCTTGCACATCATTCCAAAACTCACATATTCTTACTTTTTCACTGAAAAATCTCTCTCAATGGAGGAAGGGGGGTCAGCTGCACGATGGAGAACCATGCTGTAGCTGACATCACGAGGATCATATATGTACCTTCCCTACACTAATGACGCAGTGGCATGCCCTAATAGCTCGATGCCTGAGGGATATGCAGCTATATATCTTTCACACATTTTCACTTCTTCCAACTTCACCATATTCTTTACAGATCTCTCCTTAAGAACCTTCTGCGAGAAAATCCCTCGTTGGGTTTCACTATATAAAAGAAAACTTATGTCACTCCACGTAATAGCACAAGGACTCCTTTACCCCTACCGCTACGAGTCACACCTGATTGCACTCCTATCACTCCATCGTACATATACTTCATCCTTCTTCATGTTCGTTTCACATAACGCAAACATCTGAAATCTCCTTTTAAACGCATATACTACCTCTCACCTTTTTTTCTTCATCTCATATACCCTTCACATTCTATAAAACCCCTTGATTGATACAATAACACGGATTAACTACATGGAGGTACACGACAATCCCTCCTACTACTTAGATACGCTTCTAAATAAAAGATTTCGTGGAAGGGACTTCTTAGCCCAATGACCACTATCCAGGTTAAGTCGTCTTTTACAGAGACCTACGGGAAGCCAAAATTGCCTCCTCCCCAATAAACGCTTATTGTTTTATGTGAGAAAGTTGATTTTCCAGGTTCCGTGATGGGAAAGAAATGAAAAAATAATCCTCGGTACATAAGCATATGTATGGTCGTACAGTCCAGGTAACTGTATTGTACCTTAACTGTACTTATTACAGTCCATGAGTCCAATTAGAGCCTCACTTGGCTTTTAATATTAGCAAGATCTGGTCGAGTGGGGCTTACGCTGAGCAGCGAAGCAGAGAAGGATCAATCCAACTCCTCCGATAAACCTCGGCGTTTCTTTGTCCTGTTCCCGCATGGCTCACGAGGTCTTTCCAGACGCACCAAGTCGGTCCTTCTAAGTACCTGACCAGTGACGGGATCGGGCAAATCAATTTCCTGGAGAACAATTAGCCGAACTTGGAAATCCCTAAGTTCAACCCAAGTCTAAATTTCCTTCCCTAATTGGTTGCGCGCGCGCTATATTTTCACAAATACCGGTATTATAATACTGGTATTCACCCTTAAACTCCACTGGTCACTAGCACCTAGAGGAGCCTACTTAGCACCTTCATACATTCTCACGTCAAGACTGCAACTTGTAACTGCTGGCACACGGGAGGTGGGGGTGGCACGCATCTGTCCGCTAAGAAATAATCACCTGCCTTTGGTCTGTTCCTCTACAATTTTATTTACGAACCTCTTTTTAAAGACTTCCTATTGAGATGCCTTCGTTGGTTTTCGCTTGATGTCTTATAAATACAAAGCACACAGGTGTGGATCCAAGGGAAAAGGGGCTAGGAGGCTGAAGCCCCCAAAATTTCAGATCCGATTATGTTTATATTTCTTTTTTAAGCCCCACTTGTTTTTTTGCTATTCAGAAAGAGTTATATAATAATATGGAATATATATTTAAACAGTTTATAAACCGTTGCTATCGAATGTATCTTATATGATACATGTCTAAAATACAGATAAACCTCAAAAATAATTATTAAATTTAGTATCATACTTTAGTTGACGTCTAAAAACTATAATTTATAATTTTCTGATGTATGTAAAATTTTCTAATCTGAGTGTTAGTGCTCACTTCTGTGTGAGTTACTGTTATTTATTATAAATGTTGCGTAAGTTAACCATTATTAACCATCTATGCCCTTTTATCCGATTATTCAGAGGAGAAATCAGTTCCCCATCCCCCCCCCCAAAAAAAAAAAATTATCCTGGATCCGCCACTGAAAGCATACGTGTGTTCATAGCTCATTGCTACTTGCGATAAGGCGCGGAACAGACGTTCCCAGAGGGCGGATCGTGAACCGAGAGAGCGTCGCCCTCTCGGCTGAGGATTATGAAATATTTTACCAAGATACTTCATTACATCGTGATTTTTTCAGGACGTTTAATGCCTTCTTTCACCTTTCGTTGGGTCTAAACATGTGCAGAAAGGATAGTGGGAAAGACGACGAGAGAGAAAGCACAAATTTCTCTTGTGGCAATGGGGTTTGGAGGGCACGCTGCTCCTCCAGGTTTCAGTTGTAGCAGGATCCTTGCCCCTGTTGCACTATCCGCCCTCATATTGAAATTAAATGTCCTTATCTCCGTATAAATGTTCAATTGCAGCAAAACATTTTCCTCGAAAGTTGAGGTAGCTATGCCCGGTAACTGTACCATCGGGAAACCACATAAGTTATATCCTGTAAATTTACATGTCTATAGATAATACCTAGATATTATAAATAGCCAAAACTCTCTTAAAACAGTTGCATATTCGTGTAACGTCGTCATGGGGGTTAAGACAATCATTAGCACCAAATGGAATGTGCATTTAGGGAATCTAAATAGAATGTTATAGGAAAAAAAGACATTAATGTTGGATTAACTATTTTAGTGTCAAGAGATCAATAAAAGATTTTTAATTAGTATGAATATGGAGTTTTTAACCTAAATCTGAAAAAAATAAAGTATAGAAAATTTAAGTAACATATGAATTAATTTTAAGCAAGTGACGAAGATTAGATGAAACATAATTTTAAATAAGATCTGTTCAAGAGCTACGTGACAAAGGAACTGTTCTTCTGAATAACTTTGAACACTACCGAGTCTGTTGTCTGCTGATTAAGTCAAAGTTTTGATGCAGTCACCAGAATCATTCTTTGCAGCATCTTGGAGGACTTACCAAAGGTCATTTTTAATTCTAAGTTGGCTTCAATCTGCGTAAATGGCTCTCTTCAGGATGTTCTACAGGTATTCCATTGGATATACTCGTAGGTTGCAACCGTTGGAGACGCAAGTCTATGAGTAAGTCTCTCACAATTCCTTTCGACTCTAACGAATTCTTGTAAAACTTTGAGGTATGACTAAGAGTATAATCCTGCATGGAAACAAGTGACTCTCATCCTCACTGGCTGTATTTTGAACGATGGTGTGGAATATTTTGCCAGGAACATACAGTCCACCCTCGAATTAGTTTTAACGACATTATCCATTTTGAAAGGTTCTACTAATTGGTCTGATTTTGTTGGAGACAAACTCAGATCAATTCACCAATCCTCCTCCTCCTCCTTGTCACCGTGAATGCTTCACCTGGTGTCCTTTGACAATCCAACCTGATGTTTATCCAGTTTTTATGTATGCTTGGATCCACAACAGACGTTTTTTTTTCTTTGTGTTTTGGTTAGAAACGGTTTTTTAGTCTTCGTAACGGTATAAAATTTTATGAGTGCCTTACACCTCGTTTGGTTCGAGTCAGAAGGAGCCCCAGAAGCTTGAACAAGCTCAACACACCTAATTCGCGTGCTCTCACTTATTTCAATAATCAAAAATAAATAATTAAACGTATTATCAATTAACAAACATATCAGACAGACCGACTGACGGACCAACATAAACTACGCGACTAAAAATGACCTTACTGCTTGCAGGAGATTTATAGCCACTCTTGATTTGAGAAAGATTTCTAGGGGTAAGAGCTTGAGTTTTGGTTTACCCTTGTTTTAGCTGAATGCCATTCTTTTAAATTTCGTCAGTTCAATGATCACGCTTCAACTCTTTTGAAATTTGAAAATAAGACTTTATCCACTTCCTTAATGATATAATTATTCTCTTCTTGGCAAAGTCCTGGCCATTTTATCAAAAAATTCTTATTGCAAAAGGTATCTCGACTGTCGTAATTGGATTTCAGGTAATCGAATATAAACTATGTAATGCATGAGATAAAGAGTTGTATCTACTTAATTGTGCTTATTGCATTCTCGTTGATGCTGCTGGTTTGGCTTTAAATTCTCTTATTAAGAATCCTTCTTCGAATTCAGATCAGATTATAAGCGCAAATATTACCTTTGCTTCGGCACTTCCTATGGGAACTTATCTTTTAAACTTCTAAAGATAGTATAAGATTTTATATTACACTCATATATACTGTATATACATACATATATAGTGAAACAAATAAAAGTAATATAAAGCTACTGGTATAGATAGCGTCAACTTCTCATGCATTTAGTTCTTTATATTTACACCAGTGGTGAGGAAACTTTTTTGAGCCTTGGGCGGAAATTGCTAATGAGAGAAGTCGGCTGGCGATAAATAAAATTTGACTCTTGTATCTTTGTAAATGTTAAATTTATTACATGGTGCGATATACTCCTGCATTAATATCTAAAAAAAAAATGAATACGCAACATTTTCATTGACTACCACCACATAAATTGGGATAGTATTACTTATGGGATACTGCACTTTTTTAATATACCTTAATATTGGGAAATCAAAACAATTAAGCACAGACTGAAGAAAAATTTCGAAATAACTAACAGATTTAAGGTAATGCATTCTAAAAAACCGCCCAGCTAATTAAGCTTACCTTTAAATTTAACTTTTTAGTGAGAAGGATGAATTAGCTGTCTTTGATGAAACTGCTATTCGTAGTTCACTAGTCAGGTCTTCGTCAATGAGTCTTGTACGTGACGATTTTTTGTATAACTTCATTTTGAAAAGAACATTTATTTTTCTTTCGTTGTGGACATAAAAATATCATTTAAATTTCAGTATTGAAAATTTGTGCATACAAATATATTACTCTGGGGGCGATGAAAATTGGGCTCGCGGGCGAGGGTCTCCTCACTATACACAAAGAAAAACTTACTGTAACTATCAGTTACTTTGTCATCGTATTCTCATTTATGGAGCTAATCTCTTTCTCTTAATCTATAAAGCTCTAATCTATAAAGCTCCCTTTTCTTTTCATATAAATAGCTCTTTTGTTATCATATTCTTATTCATATGCTATAATGTTTAGATGCCCGTTCATTGTCTAATTCTCGGCAAAACTTCATAAAATGGACAATAGCTTCCATTTCATTACACAGCAGGGATTTTTGTCTTTACTATTTTTTTATCATCATTCCATAAGAGAGCTTATATAGTATTATAGAGACAAGTGGATTATGCAATATTTTTTCTTTATACTCTTTATAAATTATTAATTTCCTTTATTTTCACTTCTCTTTTCCATTGATTTAATTTTGCCTTCAGCTCTTTTTGGACATTTTTAACTGGGCTTTGTAATCAATATTTATTTGTTTATAGTCTTTGTCCGTTTATTTTCTCTCTCTATGCAATCTAAATTCGTTTCTCTATGTAAATCATTATTTCTTTCATATATGTTTCTGATGAATTGTAGTTTTCCTATTGCTATTCTTTCTCTCATAGAGGAAGACTCAATAGCTGTTCTTATTATTGCCTGTCGCCGGGAATTCGGAGAGTACCTAATATGTATAAAATAAAGTGGCCTTAGAATAATTCGTTGCCTTATTTTACACACCAAGCGGACAATTTACAGTCTTGAAGTTATAGGGAGGCAGCGATAAAAGTTTGAAATTAAAGATTATAATGATCACTACCTATTTACGTATGTACAATACTTACAGCCGAAAGAGCTTCGGTATATACACTTTCAAAATTTACAAGAAGGGGCAATCAATCGAATGCCGAGGGTATAACAAGCGACAGTTAATAAACACGGGAAAGAATTATAAATTAAACCCTATAAGAAGCACAGCGTCTTTAGGCCAATAGCAAATTTATCGTAAACCACCATCACCAAGAAGTGATGATATCTAGGGGGAATTTCCGCGACATAAATTACTATATTTACATTTACGATTGACTAACCGTTACAGACAAAAAGAAGACGAAAGTACAATGAATAATTGTTAATGAGAAACAATATAATATAGACGGCAAGCCTTAATACTAATTAGTTTGAATATATTATAAGATTCCTGTTGGCCGGAAGAAATATTTTCGACAATATGTGAACCTGAACGCTCTCCTAAACATAAGGATTGGTATCCCCCCGAATTATTTCGTTGGGGACAAACTTCATCCTTTCGATTCTGGAGAAGTTTGATAGGAGGTAACGATCCTGCTTTTTATCTTCTTAGTTAGAGGTTTAGTTGGATTTCTAAGATCCGAATTACGGGTATCTACACTTTATGGATGTGGATACGACCGGGAAGGTGACCCGAAAAGGGACTCCATCAAGCCTGAAAAGAAATTTCACTCGCAGCCGTAGCCAAGACAAGTTGAGAATGTTTGTTTTGGAGCCCAAGTTGCGCTTTTCATTTGCCCCCTTCCCTCACAGGGAGGCACCCTCTGCAGACTTACACCTGGTATCAGGAGGAGCGTCACGTCCTCTTGATCCCACTGCCCCTGGCGTATGAGACTAAAGGGTCCCTTTTCATCTAGACATCGTCATTTTGCAACTTAACTTACTAATCTCTTTTCACTTATCTTTCGACCGCATGTGGGTGTCAACAGCCACTTGGAGAATTGTGTGGACTACCAACTATTGGTCCAGCTATGGAGAAGCGGTGCGCTCCCCCGTTCACTGCAGGCACCCGTTTAGACTAAGTGTCTCTTCTTCTACTTCTACAATGCACCTTCTCATACTTCTCCTGCCCTCGCAAGGGAGTGCGCCGTCGCTCATCATCTCCATTTCAGTGTCGCAGAGGTTAGGTAATAAGAGTAGTTAATCATTCACTCTACCTCTTACTGGACGCGCCAATCCCTATTGTTTCATTATTAATTACCTTACTCTAGATCTCCCTACATCTTATCTTGCTATTTAGAAAGGTTTTTGTGGCTATGACCACTTCCAGCCTTATATTTGTAACCAGCCGAGTGGAGGGCTACATTGCGAGGTCAAGATCTAGTAATTCGGCTGAAATTCCGAAGACTGGAGAGTGTACTAGCCTGCCCACTCTCTTAATCGTTTCCAGTGCACATAGTGATTCCGACACTATGCCCTTGTACGCACTTTAATGCAGTAAAAAATTCAATGGGCATGCAAGGGAACTACGGCGACCCAATTTCCTATTGGACAAATTGGTTTGGGTTAACACAGTCCATCCTAGCTCAGATCAGAGGGTCCTTATGTGTAAATAATCATAGTCTTTCGATGCACACTAACTATTTTCTATTACCTGTATTGTGGTCAGAACTAAGGGAAGTACGTTTAAATGTGGCATCGTCCTACTATAGTGCGGGGGAAGGCGCGGAAAAACGACTATACAACTTTTACAGGTGAAGGGGTTCGGGCGCCTCCGGATGGCAAAAGGAAACCAGAGAGCAAGTTTCACTAATTGCCGAAGCTTCATGTGTGGTTAGTCCTTGCTCTGGCTTTACCAAATATCACCACCTGATCGCTAAATGTGTTGGTTTATTTGCAAGAAAAGGAAACAAAATAAATAAAAATAAATTTTGCTCTCAACCAACAAATTATTAAATAGGACGTGTGATTACTGGCCCAATATATTGGCATATAATAAATCAAGTCTTTCCAAAAAATCACGAAATCCACCCACAAATTCCCCTGTAATTCTATAGAATGAGGAATTAATCGAAGTCTTTCTCTTTCTCGTGGCTTCTCCAGAAAGAGGAAGCATTTGAAGTCTTTCCTCTGTACTTCTCCAGAATGATGAAGCCTTCTAAGTTTTTCCCCTGTGCTTTTCTACAATGGGGAGCAGTTGAGGTCTTTCCTCTGTCCATCTCCAAAATGAGAAGGAACTCGAGCACATTCTCCTGTACATCTCTAAAATGAGGAAGTATTCTAGTTTTCACTGTACTTCTCCAGAATGAGAAAGTATTTGGAGTCTTTCCACTCTACGTTTCCATAATGATGAAGCAATCGGAGTCTTTCACTTGTAATTTTCTTGAAAGAGGAAGCATTCGAAATCTTTCCACTGTAATTCTCCAGAATGAGGAAGCATTCGAAGTCCTCTTCCTGTACCTTTCCACGATAAAAAAAGCATTCGAAGTTATCCCTCTGTAGCTCTCAAGAATGAGGAAGCGTTCGAAATCTTTCCCGTGTACTTCTCGGGAATGGGGATGAAATCGAACTCTTTCCCCTGTACTTCTCCAGAATGAGGAAACATTCGACGTTTTTTTCCGTGTATTCCTGAATGAGAAAGCCTTCAAAGTATTTCCCCTGTACTCTTCCAAAATGAAAAAGCATTCGTCATCTTTTCCTTGTAATTCTCTAGGATAAAGAAGCATTCTAACTATTTCCCCTGTACTTCTCAGAAATTATGAAATATTCGAAATCTTTCCCCTGTAATTCTGAAGAATGAAGAAGCCATCGAATCTTTCCCCATACTACTACAGATTGAGAAAGCATTCGAATTCTTTCCATTTTACTTCCCTAGAATATGAAAGTATTCGAAGTCTTTCCCCTGATTTCTCCAGAATGAGGAAAGATTCTACGTTTTTCCTCTTTAATTTCCCAGAATAAATAAGCATTCAACTATTTACCCTGTACTTCTCAGGAATGAGGAAACAGTTGAAATCTTTCCTCTGTAATTCTCTTATACTTCTCCACAATGAGAAAGCCTTCGACCTCTTTCCTCTGTACCCCATAATGAGGAAGCATTTTAAGTCTTTCCCCTATAATTCTCCATAATAAATAAGCATCCAAAATCTTTCCATTGTAATTCTCCAAAATGAAGAAGTATTCATTTCTTTCACCTATAATTCTACAGAATGAGGAATCACTCGACGTCTTTTTCCTGTACTCCACAATGAGGGAGCTTTCGAAGTCTTTCCTCTCTTCTCTTCCAGAATTAAGAAGCATTCGACGTCTTTTTACCTGTAATTCTCCCAATTGAGGAAGCATTCGAAGACTTTTCCCTGTATTTCTTCAGAATGCGGCAGAATTCGAAATCTTTCCCCTCTACTTCTTCAGAATGAGAAAGCTTTCGTAGTCTTTCCTCTGTCTTTCTCTAGAATGAGAAGAACATTGAAGTCTTAAGAGAAAACAACATTAACTGGGATTCCTGCTCTTAAAAACGAGGGTTCGAATCCGTTTCATCATTTCTTCAAGTCCTACGACCTTTTTCAGCTTCTTGTTTTTTAGGGTCGAAGAATATAGGGAGAAAGGGCCAACCATTATCGATGGACTATTCCAACCCCATTCAATAAAGGTTCAACCTCTTAAAATGGTCATTAAGGTAGTTAGTAAACACCTTCATGGCCACGCTATTAACAATCTTTACGATTTTTTAATTTTCGACCTTTTTTGTTAAAGCAAATATCGCAAAACTAGCTTTAAATTTCAGTTGGGACGATTGGAATCCACTGTTTTTACTTATGCCTTTGGTTTCCAGTAATTCTTTTCACCGTAGCACTAACATGAGTACCCGACGTTCCCCGTAATAGAAAGCGCTTTCACAAATAAATACAGATGCATTTTGTTTGAAATTCTTATATTGTGGCACAAAATTATCTTTACCTGCTGATTATTATTATTATTATTTGTGGGGTAAAGGCAGATTCGGGAAATTTACGCACTCTCCCCATTATATATTATCTAATATACTTAGAATGAGTAAAGGTTTAACCGCGCGCGCCCGGCAGTTTACGCGCATGCGTGAATGACCGAGTGTCCTATAGATAGAGATTGCCAGTCTGTCAACTGGATTGATTTTGAAAGTTCCATTCTTCTGAATTCCATTTAGATGAAACACTACTAACTGCGCTCTTTTGTTTCTATTTTGCTAAGTTAGCTTCGATATACGCTACTAATTCCCACTGGATGCCAAGTGAAGTTACTTTTGTAATAGTTTATGCAGGAACTGAATAATAAAGCTTATTGGAAAGCAACGTAAATTCCATCAAACGTTTCAGGAACACTTTCCTGAATCGTTTTTTTATAAAGTTACGAATCTTGAAAACTAAGAGCTAAGTTGTTTAGAGGTCACCCAAATTTAATAGATATTTCATCTTTCAAATTAGTGCTCCATTCTTAAATTCATTTCGGAGCTACTGATAACTTCTTTCTTAGTTAGTGTAACGAAAGAAAAATCTTGTCTACCTTCTTTTCAAAACTTGGCCCGTGCAGCTCTCCTCCGTTTCTTATTTTGTTTGGGTGTCTACGTCAAAATGGCTTCCCTTTTACTATTACCTCGGGTTCATATGAGACTCGCAAAGCGCATCGAATTTTGCGTCACAAACGGTAGAAATCATATCCAAGATATTATTTATTAATCTTTCAATTAAATAAAATAGTTTACATTACATAAAATGTAGTTAATTTTTTGAATGGAAATTATGCATTTTGCCTCTGTCCAAACCTTCAAGGTCACCCGTAGAATCCCCTTGGAATTTTGAAAACTTTGAAAAGTTCTCTCGATCTTGATATTATTTGTTACCCAACTGTGCATCAAATCGGGGCCACCGCGTTGCACCTGAATTGTTACATTCTTCCAAAATTATTGGTAACCCGACCCCGCAGTGGGGTACCCTGTGTAGCCTCTTATAATTGGTACCTGGATGAGCTGCGAAAGTTGTTGGCGCGCTTTCCCCTCGCCTTCACTCAGCACTACTTTACCTTTTTATTATTAGTATTATTATCATTATTATTAATTAATATTATTTATTTTTTAGTAATGTTTTTAATAATAATGGATTATGATATTTAGCGACTCATAAAGCGCCTTGAGTGCTCTCGGAACATTTGAATCTCGACAATTCCTGGCTCGCGGTATCCGTAACGCCACGAAAGAAAATGCGAGACGGCCGAAGAGAAATTGAAGTTGCGTGCCATTGCACCGCGACTATTCATATGGGCCTACCCCCCATCCCCAATTCTGCGAAGGCTTCAGGTCTCTTTCTGTCATCTTTGAATTTGGCACACTCGTGGGACGCGCCCCCATTTGATGGAGCGCTCGCCTGCACTTTATTGCGACGACTGCGTTGACCCCCAGACTGTTCGGTACATTCTTGTTGATGACTGTCCCAATCTGGGTGATCTCCGCGCACGTTGCATGACCAGGTGTAGTGATGAGTGGGGTCGCTACCGCTTGTTCATTGTACTTGGGATGGGTTCGTATAAACATACCTGTGGAATATCTGACTCTTTGGAGGATGCTGGTCTCCTCCCTTTTATTTTACTCTCTTTGTGGTAGGTCGCATGATCCTGCGCCGGGAAGAGGCGCGGCTTGCCCCCTACTCCGGAACGTGCTTCCATTCCTTCTTGTTTTTTTGTTTTGTTTTTTTCTCTTTTTTTCGGAATTTTAGAATTGCCTGGTACTAGCCTAGAATTTTAATTACGGTGACTTACGCCCGTGAATGTAGTCACCAGATGGGCGAATTAAAAAACAAATCGTAAAAGTTGCACTGTTGAGATATAGGAAAGCGCTCTGCGAGACAAATGTTCGCCAAATAGTAGCGTCCTCTAAAGAATTCGTCCCTTGAGTATGAGGATTTAGAACCTTGGTTAGAAGGGAAATTGGGCTGTGAGACTTAAAATTTTGGACCTGCTTCCAGAAGGTTTAAGGTGGTTATATTAAGTAACTGAAATTTAAGGAGTTGTTCCCAAGAAGTTGACGTAGAAGGGGGCGGTGGAAATGGAAGGAACGCATAAGAATCTGAACAGTGTTTGGGAGCTGATTTAAAGGGCAGTTTTGGACCAAGGTTACCTAAAAGTTGCGTGAGCTCGATTTTGAGGCGCCCGACGGAATTGGTAGATTTAGGTGGTTAATTTATGATTCCTTGAAAGATAAATTCAAATTTTCTTCGATTTAGAATTAAATTTGAGACGAGGGGGGATTATTCACGTGGTCCGAAAACTTCGGCTCCTATAAATGAGGCTGGTACACTATATCTGGTCTTATAGATTTATATGACTATTCATCTATGCATTTTTAGCCTGGGACTTTATGCATTCTTTAGTGGCAACTGTTATTCATGAGTGCGTTTTCGGGAAAGAAAAATATGTGGAAATTTCATGTTTTTTTCTTAATTCACCCAGAAATGATCATTCGAAATTTTAGTCATGTTTTGGGGGGAGGTTTGCTCAGGCATAGTCATCTATTTTTTCAGGGTAAATTTTGATTGACAAGATTATGAAATACAGACAATTTACTGGTGGAACAGACTATGACATTTCACTTAGTCGAGAAAAGGATGTGCAACAATCTCAGGCTTTCTAGCGAAGAGATCTCCCTAGTTGAACACATTTACGTGCGTGCAAGGAAATAACATGTGCGTGACTTTAGTATGCATATATTTTCCATTATGCCTTTATAAAAGGGTTATTGCACAAGTGTGAAAAGCTCCCCTGGTCCATTTCTAAAAGGAAACATCTTTCGCGCCCACTTCACTTCCTTTTAAGTGAGGTGGGCGTGACGAGAGGAATTCGGTCTGGTTTGACGGCGTTCGACGAAGGCAAAACGACCGCGTTTCGACCGAAAGTGCCATTAGCCGTCCTCGCCCGATTGGTGAGGCCACTTTCCTGATGAGCTGCGAACCCGTATTTGGACCAGACTGATATAAACACTAGTGGCTATGGAGGAGGGGGGGGGAGAATATACGACCCCAAAAGGATGCTTAACAACAAGATCGAGAATCAATCTTGTTGAAGATTAGAAACACCGGAATCGGGATTACGGCACAAGTGTGATAAGCCAACATATGCGAGTTAAACCCGAGCGATGCTCATTTGGGATGAGAGTCAGAAAAAATGAATTATTGTATACATTTCGGGACTTATTGGTTTAGGGCCACATCTTTTTATTTCTTAGGAGAGAACCTAATAACGCGATACCCATGACCGGGTGTCTTACAAGGCCTAGAACAACACCCGCCCGTCTTCCATTGCGTGGTCTTAGTCTTTAGTCTTTAAATAAACCTTAATTAAATGTCTATTTTTCTTCAAGAAGACACGGGTTTGGCTAGGATGTAAAACCCAAGGGAAAATAAAAGCTCTGAATGTATTATTAAGTGAGAGGATGAAAGTTATTAATGTCCAATGGTAACCAATTGTCGTACAGCCACGTATTTTTATCTAAACCAGGGGTCTCTAAACTACGGCCCGCGTGCCAGATCCAGCCTGCGAGGTCAGTTCATCTGGCCCGCCGCTGCACTGTGCCACAAATGAAAATTTTAAAACAATTCTTTTGATTGGATGAGACAATTACAAAGCAAATATTGATGATATCTTAAAAGCTAAACGCCAATTTCACAAATCTCACTAACCTTTTTTGCTGCTTAGTTTGTGAGACTCGAACATGTGCGCACTGGGTGTGATAATACTCTTATTGCTAACGACGGCTTCTTTGATAACTTTTTGGTAAATAAATATGTTTGTTGTCTTTATTTTTTATGTATTTTGTGTATTGGTAAATAATTATGTTTTATGTTGGTTTTCTTTATTCTTTGTGTATTCACTATATTGTATTGAACAAAATGGCTATGCGGCCCGCGCTCGTCATTCTCTGTTATCTGGCCCACTGTGAAAAAAGTTTGGCGACCCCTAGTCTAAACCAACGGTAGAACGATAACCAGTACGATAGCACTGCTAAATGCTAATGATCTTTTTGATCAGATTATTACCCCAATGGCGTTTTATGTCCCTTTTAACAATGACGGCGCTTGTGAAAAATATATTCGTCTTGTAAATGGCTCACTGCAAGAGCCTTGCTATTAATTTGTCTTGCTACTCGTATATCAAAACAGCAGTTTTAAAGTTTTCGAGTTTGTTACTTTCTCAATAGATGGCGTATTGGGAGCGCGTTCGCGGGACACCGGGCGTCGGCTACACCTTAGTAAATTATCCCCTTCGAAGATAACGGAAAATGTATCTCAACGATCAACGGTTTATTAAGAGCTGAATTACATTAGAGATATTACATCCATGTAAAATAAATAGTGAATGGTGAGGAAAATAAAATTTGGCAGATAAGAGAAAGTTATTAGTACAAGTAGGAAGATAAAGGTTCCCGGAGACGTGGAATTCAATTAGATAACATTGTACAATCTAACATTATGCTTACATTTTTACTCCCAAAGAGTTATCGTACATTTAAGTAAACAACATAAAAATTACACGAAAGTAGGATAATATTGTTGGAAGACAAATAAATTTATTTGTCACAATTATCACGTAAAAACATGAAAAAGCGCCTTGCTCGTTCATTTCTCTCCACACAAATTTTTGAAGATCTCAAACAGAAAAGGCCCAACTACATCCTTGCATGCTCATGAAAATGCGCTCTATGCTCGGCTTAACAATTTCTTCGTAGGTCGAAAGATCTATAGTTTGAGGAAGCGCATCCACCAACGTGAATGAGTGTTTGATAGTGGGTATGAAGGGGTCCGAGAATTGAAGTGGGTAATTTTTTCGTGCCCAATGAGCGTCGACCCCATTTTATGGAAAACCAGTTAATGATGATGATGTATCCAACAAATATAAGAACTAATTTCGTGTCCATCAAATAAGTAAGTTCCTATAACGACTACAAAGATAAACTATTTTAATCCTGCCACTCGGCTGGTAAGGATAAACAAACGCAAAACTTATCTGGTAAAGATATGCAGCTTCAGTGGGCAGTCTGGCCGCTGATCTTCCCTACAACTTCCGCCCCCCTATAGTGAAAAAAAAGTGTAAGGGCCAAAATGCGTCGTCAAATGTACACTAATCCTTGGTACGGTCCTTCTCGAGGGACAAACTTGTCCCTCGAAGTTTATAATACGTCTTATCAGCTCCAGCATTTAGGGTGACGAGGCTTAATACTGTAGTATTTTTCGCCCTTAATCTTTTTTTTTAGTATTCTTTCCTTTTTCTGGACCTTTTCCCTTCCTTTGCCCGCCCCTTCCCTCACCAAACTCGAGATCCTTGCTTTTTGATTACTACACATGTCTCCTTGGTTTAAAAAAAAATCCCTCTTTCTCCTTGTTCCTGTTTTTTTTGTATACTCAACTTTGTACTCGGGACGAGTTCGTGCACATTGACTGGTGGACTTATAGACTTTTGGGGGGGGAGTCTGGCCTTCTTCCCTTTATTTAACTAGGTTTTATTTTTTTTGTTATTGTTGTTTTCTTTGTAGGTCTCGCCCTCGTGCGCTGGGGTGAAGGGGACCTTTCCCCGACGCCGGAGAGTGCGTCCTAATTGTTACGATCTTCCCTTTTTATCATTGTTGTGTTTTCATATTCTTATTTTAAAGTAGCCTAGTGCTAGGCTGTCTTGATTCCGGCGACTTATGCCCAAGTGGGCAGTCGCCAGATAAGCTCCTAAAACTAAAAAAAAAATAATAATAATTGTATACTCAAAACCATTCGTCTAAATTGGGGTGGAGGGGGGGTCACTTTATCATATTATTAATGCCACAATTAAATTCAGTCTTATCGTATTATTTTCGGAACTTTCCAAAATTAAAAGTGCTTTTGAAAATTTTCTTTTGCAAAGTTCGTTTTTCGGAGGTTTGTCGAATACGATTTTGTCCTTCAATCTCCGTGCCCCATCCGTCCGCGGCTGGCTGGTCCCAAGGGTGGTTTTTGCAGGCACGAATCGTTTTCCCGGTCCTGACACGTACAACTTCTACTTCTTTTTTTGTTATTCATAGACGACGACCAGGGGCCCTCCTTAAACCTGAATCAGTCAAGACTCTTAAGATCATTTCCTTGTGGCAACACAAAGAATGCGTAACAGAAGATCAGAAAGGAAGAGAAGAAGAATAACACACTTGCAAAGAGAAAAGAAAATATCAGAATGGGGAGGAAAGAAAGAGGTATATAAATGAGTATCAGATGACGTACCCTATTTTTTTAATAGTAAATTTATAGTAAAAGTCAAATGGTGCTTTCAAGGAGTTGCAGAGAGAAATTCCATTGCTGGGTGGTTGAGTGGCTCTGGTTTGGCTCCTATCGGGTTGAATCCGTAAAATATTGGTGGCCCGGTCCTCCACCCCTGTCCCCAGGGCACCTGACGATGAAGCCAGGCTCTCCTTTGGGGCTCATCTTGAACGCGTTTATGTGGTCTATTTCGTTAACAAAGCCCTCGAGTCTTACCCTTGCGCAGTGACTGAGAACAAACTGGAGAAGGGTCTGTCGCCATGAATCTGAAAGGTTACGTTTCACGCGCAGATATTTTAAGAAGTCGTTTCGTTAGTGGTGTGTGTATGTGTGAGCACAGGCGCGAATATAGGCCAAGACAGAGAGGAAGGCATGCCGTTATGTCGATTTATTATAATTCCAAGTCTAAATTATTTGATTCCTCTCCCCAACTCATGTAATAATGAGGTGTAATGTTTTCTTTATTATTGCCCTGCCTCGTCCTTTCACATAATTAATCTCTGTTGCTAAGTATCGTAGGAAGGATTTATAACCATATTGCTAAAGTGATAAGAAAAAAGGATCAACTGGCGAATCTGCCGCTCAGATGTGTTGGGCGGCGGATTCTCCAGTTGAGTAATTCTGGGCGGCAATTACAAATTACAAATTAGGTTAAAGTGGTGAAATTGTGTGGTAGGTATATAAAGGTGTGAATATGTTTTCTAGTTTGCCCTGGTGTTAGGGCATCACTAGCATTCTTCATGTTGTGTTTAAAATAAAAATTCCTCCGTCAAAAAGTAGCTGACTGTCATTGACAGTCAGTTTCCTCCGTTATAAATATATATATTTCTCTATATGATATGTATTTCCACCTTCGAAGCATTCAAGCGTTTCAAGGTTGACTTTTCTTGCTGAATGAATCTCAGTGTTGAATATTCTGTAATCCTTTTAATATGGGCATTTAGCCTCTTTTCTTCGTATGGTTTATTTTGACTTTGTTTAGTTTATATGTTAACATATGGGTATTGGAGAATTGGGCACTTCGCCTCTTTTAATTCTTGAATTTTGAATATTAGGTGTGGGCACTTCCCCTCTTTTTTATTTAAATTTAGTTTTAATTTTGTTAATTCTTGCTATGTTTCTATTAGGGGGGGGGATGGGGAGGGGACTTTAATGTGGGCACTTCGCCTCTTTTTCATTTGGTTTCTCAAAATTGTTAACTCTGCTGTACTAATTGTCAACTTTTAAGTTCTAGAGTCGTAAACTTTTTAGAGTAGTGGACTAACACTATGTAAACATAGGTAGTACCACTTCTCTCGCGCAGGTTCTACTGCTTGGGAACAGAGCAGTTCTACCTATTGCGCGTCTCCGGTTGGCACGTATATTAATGTTCAGGTTCAAGTTTGGGAGTATATTCTGGTCTATCTTGTCCCATGTCTTTCTCCCTAGCCTTTGGATCTCCGTGTTGATCGGCTTTAGACCGATTCTTTGGTGAAGAATCGATTGCCGAGTACGGTCGATCCTACGCGTGCCTGTTATCAGCAGCGTGGCTTTATTCTGCACTCTCTGCATCGTTCTGAGAGAGGTACAGCTTGCCATCTGCGTGATCACGGCCGGGTACACCAGGACTGAGCGTACCAAGGCCATGTACAGTTTTTTGATATTAGGCACGCTGAGGCCTCGGAAACGGTAAAGTTTCTTCAGCTCTCGTTTGGCTAGGGAGACTCTGGTATTCATATGTGTCTTATAACCCGTTTTAAAGAGTCGCAATCCCAGGACATTACCCTCGTTGGAGTACGGATAGTTTTCGTTGTTGACGACGACGTCATCAACTTTCCGGCGGTTCATTGGAATGATCGTGAACTTCTGGCGGTTGGTCTTGATCTTCCACTTTCTTTCATATCTGTTGATATTTTCAATCTCGACAGCTGTCGCCCTCGCCTGACTTCCAGAGTTCCTGAATGGACTCAGGACGATTTGGGTGATGTCGTCTGCATATTGCAGATACATCGAATCGTACCTCACTGGAGCAGGTAGGTCTATTGTGTACACGAGGTACAGCAGAGGGCTGAGACAGCTGCCTTGTGGAACTCCCGCCTCGAGTTCGAATTCGGGTCCTTTGCAGCCCTCGATTGAAATTCGGGCTCTCCTATCGGAGATATAATTGCAAAGGATCCTTTCCAGGAGTGGGTTAAGCTGGAGGTTAAGGATCTTGTACTGTAGTCCTCTCAGCCAAACCTTATCGAAGGCCTTCTTTACATCACGCAGCACCACGTCTACGTACCGCCTCTCAGCTTTACTGCAAGCGAGTTTCTCCGCAAGGAGGGCGAGGGCTGTTTCCGTTCCTCGTCCCTTGCGGAACCCGTGCTGCTGAGGGTTGTGGGCTCCCAGCTCGGCAAGTTGTTCTTGAAGCCTGTTAGCTAGGAGTCTCTCGTAGACTTTTGCAACGAATTCCAGCAGGGCGATTGGCCTGTAGTTTACCAGTTGATCAGGGGGTTTACCTCCCTTGGGTATGAAGATCATCTTCGCAATCTTCAAACCCTCCGGGAAGTAGCCCGTGTTCAGGGAAGCGTTGTAGATATTAACGATACCCTGAATGATCTGCTGTGGGGCGTTAACCAAGTTGTTTCTGGTGATACCCGTCCAGCCTTGTGCCTTTTGGCGAAAGGCTTTTACAGTGGCCATGACGTCCTCTGATGTTATGGGGCGTCCATGACCCGCCATCTCCCTGCCTTCGTTGGCTTGCTGTAGTGGGTGCGTGCGATGTATTTCCTGATTTAGTTGTTCAATCAGTTGACCTTCGAATTCCTGGTCGAACTCAGCGTTTTCCTCGGGGGTAATCCTGAAAACGCTTTTCCAGAAGTTCCTGAACATATCCTCGAGAACCACCGGGTTCTCTATATAGTCACCGTTCTCCTTTATCCGAGCCTTGGGTCTTGGAGTAAGTCCCTTTAAGTTCCTGACTTGGCGCCAGAACTTAGCCGGGCTAAGTTCGCTGTCGACTTTGGTTATCAAGTTGTTCCATATGTCCTCCTGCTGGAGGTTGATAGCCTCTCTAAGCTCTGAGCTTAGGCGTCGAAGCAGCAAGCTCCTTTCCCGGCTGGGACCCTCCCGTCGTACTTCTTCGTACACTTCCCTGTGAACGCGAGCGATATCTCTCATCTCCTCTGTCCATCTGGGCTGAGGAGGTGTTTTATACCCTGTTACAGGTATGCTCTCGCGGTCCGCGTTTAGTATGGACGTTGTTATCCTCTCCAACTCCCTGTCAATCTCCTCTAACGACGCCGTGCTGAGGTCAGCTGGCACATACTCGCTGAGTCGCCGCTTGTAGCGATCCCAGTTGGCCATGGCGTAGTTTTTTCGGAGAGGGGCTGGGAGCTGGATTGGTGCGAGAGATATTGTAGTGAGAATCGCTATGTGATCACTAGGGACTGTTGGGCCTGGCTCGCTATGGTAGTTGAAAGGGAAGCCTTCACTTGTCAAGATTATGTCAGGTTTAGTAGCTGACCGGGAAGTGATATAGGTCGGAAAATCCGGCCCTATCCTTTGAATGTTCTTTCTTCCCATAATCAATTCCAAGTTTCGGCCTCTATCGTTGGTGCTACCATAGCCCGCCGCACGGCATCTGGCATTGAGGTCTCCCCCTAAGAATGCCATTCTGCGGTGCCCGAACAGTGTGTAAAAGTTGCATAACGGGAGATATGCTCGTCGAGGGGGTTGATATGCCGCAGCTATCACGAGGTCTCCGACCAGGGTGTGAATCTCGATTGCCACACAGGACTCATCGAGTTCTGGCAGTTGTTTGAAGGAGATGTTCCTCTTGACAGCTATTGCAGCACCATCAAACCTTTCCTGGGAATGATTCTTCATGATCACTCTGTAGCCCGGTATTTTTATGCGACTAGCTGTTGTGTCGATACCGTGCTCTGTGATGAGAATGATGTCGGGGTCAAGCAAACGGAATATGTTACCATATGCCGTGGCCTTCTCCTCCCATCCATTCACATTGAGTGTCAGAATCCTCATTCTGTTGCTTACTCTTTCCATTTTCAGTCACCTAGTGTTTTTGGGTGACGTTCTTCTTCCTCCCATTCTTCTTCTTTCTGAATTCAGCGTTAGAGAGTTGCTCGCATGTGTTATGATGAAGGATAACATTCTGTGCGAGCAGGGCCTCTTCCACTGTACCAGGGTCTACTTCAGAGTCATACTCCCATTTATATATCTTCGCTTTAATTCCTTGGAAGATACGACTGGGTTCCATTTCCTCTGGGAAGGGGAATTGATCGCAGGCGTATACTCTTAGGTTGATGTAGTTTGCCCGCAATCTCTTCGTTTTCTTCTTTTTTCCCTTTTTTTCCAGGGGTTTGGTTGCTTCCGCGTCCGAGGAGTCCAAAGACTCCGATGAGCTGCTCGTTTCCGAGCTCGAATGTTTCGCTGTGCTTGTCTTGGTTTGGGTGGGAGCAGGAGTTTTCGCCTCGACTGCTTCATTACTCGATTTTTCGGATTGCTGTTTGCAAGGTTTAGCTTGCTCCGTAGTCTGCTGGGCCCTTGGGGTCATCTGCAAATGCAGTACATCCCCAGAAGGGGGGTTATCCGGGAGCCACATTTGTTCCATCCCGTTTTTGGCTAACATCTGGTTCAACACGGTGGCAAATGTGCCCGGGCGAGCCAGATTCATGACGTGCGCATGAAGTATGCACGTCATGATTTTAGTCGATCCCTCATTCTCAATTTTGAGGTACGTTTTTCTGGCATCCACCTCTGAGATGGCTGCCTTTGCTGCCTGGGCGTAGGACGTGTTCGCCCTGCGCGTAACTTCATTCCTTTTTGCCTCCTGCTTTTTCCTCATCGTCCTTTTTGGCGGGGCAAGACATGGCCATTGTTCGGTGACCCTGCCCGCAACTCACGCATTTCTCCGTGGTGCTGACGCAATTCCGCCAATTGTGGCCAAGCTGGCTGCATTTGGAGCAAGTTTCCTGTGGCTCCTTGCAGTCCTTGGTGGCGTGGGTCTCCATTTTGTAGCACTTGAAGCAGTACTGGACCGGGGTGAACTCACCCTTTTCCACCTGCTCACCGCTAATTTTGGCGTTAAACATCAGTAGACCCTGTTCTTTCGCCTTCTGTGCCATGGTAGTCTCCGAGAAGACCACCTTGAACACGTGCGAGTAATCGCTGCCGTCCCTCCTATTTTTAAATTTAATTATTTCGGCTACCTTAGCCCAGGCCTGCCGTAGCTCTATCTCTTCTTTCATCTCTCCTGCTGTATGCTGCCCATCCACGGGTCGATCCGGCGGCATACTACGCTTCTGTGCGCCAGGATCTGGGGTGGCACGGCTGGCTGCAGTCCTATGGCTCGAAGGGCTTCGACTGCCTTCTCCTTGGAAATGTCTTCAATATCTTTTTCTGTTTCGCATATCGCGATGTAGCCCGACGATATATCTAGGAGCCTCACCATGGCAATTTCCAGTTTGCCGTACACGGCCTCGAAGGTGGATTCCCTGCTGGGCTTGGGTTGCCCGTCGACAACCCGCAGAGGAATCCGGGTCGTGTGGTCTTGGGCCATCTCTTCTTGAGAGTGGCCCCTCAGCGCTGTTAATTGGTTGTAGCAGATGCTCTCATTGTGGGGAATTTGCTGTTGTTCAGTACGGTGCACCTCTTCTTCTTCGTGGTCTTCTGTATTGGGTTATTTGGAGGCTCCCTCTACTTCGTCTCTAAGCTTACGTGAACTTAACTGCCAAATGGGGGGGGGGGATGAATGATAGAGGGTGGACCAGGGCGAGGCCCCTCAGATGGGTGATGAGTGGCGGACTTGATGATGGGTGGTGATAGAATCAACTACCACCACCCGGGGTGCCGCCCCATCTGAGGTTTGGATATCGATGCTGTTTCCAACTTACACAGGGACGGTTGTGTGTCCCCCTGTGGTCTTGGCCGGAAGCTACCCTTAGAGATTAGAGCGAACTCTTCCCCAAAGCTTTCAGCATTGCCTCGTAACCGGGCGGTCTCTTCCGTAGAGTTCCACAGTGGGCTAATCCTCAAACCTGCTTTCCTTTACGTCCCCAATTATGTCTATCAAAGTGGACCGACATAGTTGTGGCGAGACTAGATGAGT
The DNA here is from genome assembly GCA_963969495.1 of Ceratothoa steindachneri. NCBI lineage: Eukaryota > Metazoa > Arthropoda > Malacostraca > Isopoda > Cymothoidae > Ceratothoa > Ceratothoa steindachneri. The sequence goes on from OZ018319.1 coordinate 139,676,020, forward strand.
GGCAGATCAGTTCATTTCAGCTTCGCGACTCCGTAGAGGGAGGGGGGGGGGGTTAGCACGACATCAAGTCTTCCTGGTGCCGGTTGAAAATCCTATAGCGAATTCTCCCCGTAGGGTTGATGAGGCAAAAAAATTCGGCGTTTTGAACCTCCCTTGCCTCTGACTTTTCCTCCTTTATCAAAAATGAGATCTTCTCAGCGTCGACTTTTAAAATGAAATTCTGCTGCCTTCTCTGGGCGGCAGATTCTCCAGTTTGAGTAATTCTAGGCGGCGGATTCTCCAGTTGGAACATTTGTGGCAAATATGGGATCAACTGGAGAATCCAGTTGATCCCATATTTGTCATATCAGTTATATCTTATCAGTTAGTCACTAAGATAAGACAAAAGATACGATTTAAAATCATAAAAGTTGGAAATACAAATATTTAGTTGATATGCCTAGAAATCTCTATAAATATAAGATCTTCGAGAATTTAGAGCTTATAAGTAGTATACTAGTGAATAAGGTGACAGTATTTTTTGCTCATAATTTTTGTCCCATGGCAGCTAATAACTTTTACCGAGATACCCTCATGCCATTATTAGTACACTAGTACACGAAGATGCCAAATGAACTGTATTTACTGCAACGAGCAGTTAAATTTGTGTAAGCGTAAATCTTTGAAAGACGCCTATCAGTGGCGTTGTTACAATCGACAGTGCCAAAATTATAAAACATGTGTTACTTCAATCAGAAAAGGATTTTTTTTCGAGAAGTCCAATTTGAAATTAAGTGTTTGGTTGCACATAATGTATATGTGGTGCATCCAAGAAAGTGTACAAATTGCAGTTAATATGGTGTCGATTTGCGAAAAAAATGTCATCGAAATTTTCAATTTTTTTCGTGAAGTGTGTCAAAAGTACTTTGAGAGGCATCCAATTCAACTGGGAGGACCTGGAATCATTGTTCAAGCCGATGAATTCTGCTTTGCCCATAAAGTAAAGCGCCACAGAGGACGAGGAAATGAAAAACCTATTTGGGTTTTTGGACTAGTGGATACTAGTTTCACTCCAGCTGTTGGCTACATGGAAATTATAGAACGCAGATATTTCCTTACGCTTCTTGGAAGAATCGATGCTGTTGTACGACCCGGTTCTGTTATTCACACGGATGAATGGAAATCTTATCGCCATATTCGACGAGATCTTGGACTTAAGCACGGGACAGTAAATGATAGCATTAACTGTGTAGATCCTCACACGGGTGTGCATACCCAAGCTATTGAGTCATATTGGAATAAACAGAAACAGAAAATTAAACAAATGCGAGGTTGTCGAAGAAATTTCTTAGCAACCCATTTAAGTGAAATGATGTGGCGAGTTAGGTTTGGAACCAATGCTTTCCACTATTTATGCGAACATATAAGCGAACTATATTCATGATAGGTTTTTACTCTATAAAAAAGTAAAATCATACAATCTTGTATAATTATTTACTGTTTATTATGTTAAGTTACATATTTAATTTGTGTATAATAAAGATAAATATTATTTGCTTTTTGCTATTCTATGCCTTTAAATTATCTATATAAGCTCGGGTGGCGGATTCTCCAGTTGATCCAGAAAAAGCAAGGGACTTATTCTTCCAAGCATTTCTGAGCCACCAAGGTGTCCTCGGTTCGTTTGCAGCCTGGCGCCCGTGAACATCCAAAGAAGAAGACCAGGAATCACAAAAGAACCGACTTAGAACCTGTTTCTCATTTAAAGACGTCTTAGGCAAATAGAAACACCACAACCATTTGAGCGAAGGCAATCTACAAAAAGATGTGGTTAGTCAATTGATAGAGTTCTATTTCGGCTATTGACTGATATCATAGGTTTTCGTTCCGATCATACGCTAACATGTAGGTCATACTGAGAAAGGTATCCAAATACATGTACATAAATCCAGGGGGAAACTGGCACAAAAACAAACAAACAAATCCTGTTGCTTGAACTGACCGGAAAATGCGTTTAGAGCTATTCTCATTTCGCTGGGGAATTTTTCAATGGCTTCTTTCTTTTGTTGCCTCTTGCATTTTACAGTTGGCATTCCACCTAGATACAGAATATAACGCTTCTGTTTATACACATTCACTTTTACATTCAATTTGACAGTTGTAGCCACATAAAATACCCCGGATCATTATAATGTGATTTTAAGGGAATATTCGTGTCTCGAGAATTTGGGACGGGACATTCTTTCTTCTCCAGTGCCATCTGCTTGCTGTAAGAGGCGCGCGAAGTTCAGTCGTTTTATATGCTTTTAATTACTATTCGTTAATGCATTAAACACTCAAATGGTCTAATAGTCTTCATTTTCTGCAACATGATTCTTACACAGACCATTCTCTATCAAACAAAAGCCACGAGAAGGCGCTCACAGCAACACCTAAGAAAAACAAGATGGTCACACAAAAGACCGTTGTGCCAGTCTCACTTCCGAGTATGTAGTCGGAGCCAAATGACCTTAAATTGTCCGTAGGATACAAATGTGCTCTCTGATAGAGATGAAGTTAGAGATCGCAGTATTTAATCTAAGGATTAAAGGATTTTAAATGGGACGAAGCCATTTGAAGATGCCTCTCCCGCCGGAACATCTGAAAGCAGCAATGAATCGAAGTCTTGCATCAGATTTAATTCACCTCCAAAGTATCGAATAATTTAATTAAAGGTTAACACAAGTAACTAAACTATCTGCCTGCCCCTATATTGCAAGGGGATCAGTTACTCATCATAGAATTTATCCACATCGGCCCCCTAAACCTGGTTGCTCAACAAAAATGTATTTCAAATTTGCGTGTATTTTGTATGTAAATGTGTACCTGACTGTACTTCCTATGAGTGTATGTATATGTGTCTACGTCCATGGGTGTCTGTGCTCGGCGAGAGGAACAAAATAGTTAGACTTTAGCGAGATAAGTCTTTCGTGTAAGGCAGACGCCCGGGGCAATGTTTGTCTGCGGCTCCTCACACCTTCCCGAGCTGGAGCAAGTCCATGGGGGAGAAAGAGCGACGCCTCACAGGAGACAATGAAGCTTCGTTCTCGCCGTATCGGAGAGGCGGCGGCGAGAAGGCAGGCAAGATAGCGTCACCTCATTTAATGAGGGTACGAGGCACGTGAGGCTTACAACCAGTCAAAGAACACACATTGTCGAAGAGAAGAGGAATTAGTGAGATACGATTGCGCACGCAAGAATGGGAGAAGTGGTAACCAAGGAAGAATCAAATTAGCTTCGCCGATTAGTTTTGTGTGACCTTCGTCACACAGAACTAAGAAGAGAAAACAAACGGGTCATCTTCGCCATAATTTGTAAGAGAAAATCTTTAGAGAAATTAGTCAAGATATAAGTAGTGAAATTTGTGGAAGATATATCGGGTGGCCCAGCAAAAACTTCACTAAATTCAAACTTGAGTAACTCAGTCAAATGTTATTAGATATAATTGGACATAAAATTTGTATACAGCAACTTATATGTATTCTTTAGTACCTCTGAAAATTTAACTAATATAACTATAATAGTATTGCCATAATTAAAAAAATAAGTCACTCAAAAATTTGCTTGCCGAATCAAGAAAACGTGGGATATTTATGCGTATGAAATACGAAGTCTCCATGTCTTAGTCTATTAAGTAATAATTAGCCATGTTTTTTTCTCTCTCTCAGTCATCATTTAAACTTATAAGTTGCGTTATTATACCCCCTATCACAGTGGTGTCAAGTTTAAATGATAAAAATATAAGAGAAGCATGTTTTAAAGAAAAAGATTAGAATGGAAATAGAATTGTTCCTAAATTTTCAGATAGAAATTAGACTCATAGAATTGTTTATAACTTAAATTAAAAAGATAAAACTACTGGTTCGATAACTTGAAAGGCAGTGACAACCATAATCAAACTGCTACGACAGAGAATAAAATAAATGAAGTAGAGGTACTTGTTTTATCTTAGGAGGATAAACCCGGAACTCATCTATCCTAAAGCAAGATCTTCAGTGAATTAGGTATTTCCCGTTCTTCTGTGCAATGGATTTTAAAACGACAAAAATGAAAAGCTTATAATAAAAGAATGCGCATTTCCCGTCGTGATATTAATCTAAGAGAGCGTAGACAGACAAGATGCAAGTTACTCTACGTTCGCTCTTCATCTCAAGATAGGAAAAACTTTACCGACGAAAAAGATTTCACTTTGGAAGTGCCAATAAATAGTCAAAATTAACAGAGTTCATGGCTCAAAGAAAAAAGACATCCATCCATCCTGGCTTAAGAACATAAGAAAAGAAGGAGACTGCAAAAGACCATTCATGGCCTAAACTTGGCAGCTCCTGTTCCAGTCAACACACAAAAGATTTCTTACCAGAGAAAAGTCATCAACATTGTCACCCTTTACAGGAGTTCGTCAGATCTAATCTACAATATACATAAAATGCATCCAGAGGATTATGTCCATTCATGCAACCGCAAAATATAATCTCCCCACTCCTTAGAAAAATATATACATATGTACATAAAAAAAGTCAGTCCCATCTACCAGCTTCATCCATATATTTATCTAATCTATTCTTAAAACTACCCAGAGAGGAGGCTTCTATCACATGTCTAGTGAGCCTATTCCATTCATCTTTAAGATTTGCCAAAAAAAAAAATGGTTTCTGCGGGAGTGTCATGGAATGGTAAAATGATGCTTCATTTTATCGCTACACAAAAATTCATAGTTAATTAAGAAAAATAAATCGAAATACTAAGCTCCCTGGACGAAAATTAGTCACTTGTAACCATAGTAAGGGCCTCTTGCACGCCACTTTGCTCCATATGTTCATGCCATGGAATTCCCTGCGTAATGTTCTTTCTGAAATTGGTGATGAACGACCAGAATTGACGTGTATAGCAATTCCTGCCTGGAAGCAAATCGATTTGCAATTACAAGCTTGGAGATTCTACGACGGGTCCCTCTCTGTCAACAGCTTCTTCCGCCCGCAATTCTGGCGAGTTTTTCGCATTTTAGGAGTTCTGCCATTGCTTGTAAATTCGGGTGACCGTACTCGTTGAAACACTGCCAAATTCCGCCACCTCCTTCACATGGTGGCGCGGCCAAGTTTAACACACCTTTTTTACATTCCATGACGTCGATCTTCCGCCCCAATTTAAGTAGAGCTGATTTGCTATCTACAGATCTTCACGCCGTCCGCGACACAAATAAAACCTAACTGACGTTTCGACATAAAGCAAGCTACGCCTCCCGGCTGCCTAAGATTCCAACACGCTTTAGATGTTAAATTATGTTTTTTCTCCCTTGGGGACTATTTTTTGTCCGATGAGCTTATCTATAGGCCTGCTTCCTGATTACCATCAGCTCTATCCTAAAGGAGAGTTCATTTCCCAGCAAGATGGTGCGCCCCCTCATACTAGCTAAACAACACATAAACCTTTAGAAGAAAATTGTCCTCACTTTATAAAAAAGTATGAATGGCCTCTTCAATCTCCTGACTGTAATCCTATAGACGATTCCATATGGAATTTACTTTAAGAAAAAGCTTGCAGCAATATCAGAAAATATATTTCTTCCTTTAAAATGCCTTTAAGGGCTGTATGTGACCAAGAAGGTGGACATATTGATCATTTACTTCAATAAAGCTACATTGATTTTGATTTTTTTTTTAGACATTATCCTTTTTCGGAAGCAATGTGCAAGCAAACTTTTGAGTGACCATATTATTTTTTTAACTTCAGCAATACTATTGAAGTTATATAATCGAAATTTTCAGAAATAAAAAAGAATACATTATACGAATTTTAATTAATATTCAACTATATTTGATGGAATTATTCAAGTTTGAAATTAGTGAAGTTTTTGCTGGGTCACCCTATATAGCCTTAGTTCCATCTATGATTCAATACCTCCCTTCTTCCAGTCTCAAAGAGCTCAATTTCCAAATGGTATGACAAATTTACTTTCATCTTAATAGAGGACTTTGGACTTCTGAGCAACGCTCCAGTTCTTTTTTCCTCCCTAGCTCAAGTAAGAGGTTTCTGATGACGTATCTGGTTCAGGAGTAGCTTGATATTAGGAATGTGCTAGTTGCTGATCCTTTTTTTTGAAGAGGTCTTTGCGTGGTGACTTTTGATGAACTTACACCAGCCTCACCCCACACCTTATCAAGCTCTCCCAAGTTCTTGAATCGACTTTTCTTGACAATTCGCTCAAGGTTTGGCCATCCTTGTTGTTTATGCATCCTACCACACTTTCACTTTCCAGTCATTTTCCATTAACATGTTCCGATACAGCAGTCTATGAACTGCCAGCCTTTTCAGCGATGACCCTCACTTTTGAGGTTGTTGATGATCGGATGACTGACTAGTCTGCACTCTTCCCCCCGTAAGGGGCGCGGCGATTTGCCCTCCCTGCCATCGTGCTGACGGAACTCAGCGCCCCGTCCGGCCCGAGCTTAGCTTCTTCTCCTTTCAGACAGCGTTTTCTCCCCTATTTCCTCACTTCCCCTACAACCTCCCCCACAACTTTCACTGGTCGGCTTATATTTTCACAGGGTAGATGCTGACCTTCTTTTCAGCCAATTATCCTTGATCGAAGCGGGGGGGGGGGGGTCGGCAATGTTCCCTAACCCCTGAGATCCAGTTTGGGATGGTGGGTTTTTAACAACCTGTTTCATCCCCACCCATCACTTCCCCACATCCCTTTTCCTTCTCACTTCACTATTATTTTACCCCGTGCCCAAGGTGGAGCCGCGATGCTGAAAGGCTGCTAGTTCACCAGGCGGGAAGGGTGGCCTTAAATGGCGGCATCTGGCTCTGCCAGCCCCACACGCACCCCTCACAGAGCGGGCCACTGCGAGGAGTGATGAGCGTCTGCATCCCTTGAGAAAATTAGGGTCACCAGGTATAATGAGGAGAAAACTAAGAATCTCCCCTCAATTTTCCCTTGTCCATCGTCGGAGTCGCCCTCGGGCAGCTCCACAAAAAAATGGAGACCTCCCCTTCCCTGTGCTCTTGCAGGGGAACCTCCAGATTTCTCTAACAGGAGAGGAGGCTTACTCCTCTCCTTCGCCTAAGGGTGTAGGGGACTCCCCCTCCCCCCCCTTATCTGGAGATGCCTTCGGGCACCTCCCTCTTTCCAGCGGCAGTCCCCCCCCTTTACTTTCCAAGGGGACTGGCAAGAAAGCTAGCAGGCAGCCCATAGCCGACCGCTCCCCATTGAAGTGGCTCGGTAGGGCAAACTCCCTTAAGAGGGAAGGGACGCCAGGACCCATCGGTCACTTCCCTCCAAAGACCTGCTGGCTAGAATATAAAACCCAGCGAGGATCAAGGCCTGTGCCTCTCCAGACTTGACTCGTGACACTGCTGCCAATGGGATCTGTGATGTCCTGGGGGGGATGGGGGTGACAACTGGAGGCCCCCCGAGAGAGACATGGTCCTTAAGGCAACCCGGCCTCAGATGGAGCGAATCAGGGCTCGGCGCCAAGCACCGAACTTGAGTCCGCCCTTATGCAAGGTCCTCCTCAAACGGGTAGGGTTTCCAAGGGAGAACAAGGAGGGGAGGGATCTCCTCCTCTTACCCGGGCCCCTGCGACTACCAGGACCTTCTCTATCTCGGAGAAGGAGCTTGCTGAGCATGGTTCATCCGGCCTGGGGTTTCCTGCCGGCGGAGGGGAGAAGCGGGTTCATTCCTCGCCACCCTCTTCTAAAAAGAAAAAGACATAAAAGACATGGGGCTCCTCTCCATCCGCTGGTCCTTCGGGAACCGATGGGTCTGCTCACACTTTGGTAAGCAGCCAAGCTAAGATCGGCACATCCAATCCCTCTGCCCCCTTGGGTGCAGAGCCCCTGACTAAGACCAAAAGTGTTAGTGCGCAGAGCGGAGCCTCGATTACATCGGGGCCCCTCATTCAGAGATTTCCCGGCGTTTTCCAACCCGCTGGCTCTAAACGCTTCCTGGTTATTCGCTCCACTGATGGCACCATGTTGGCTAAAGGTAACATGATCCATCAGAGGAGAGCTTTAGCTAGTTGGTAGAGAGCCGAAGGTGACCCGTTTCTCGGACGGGAGCCGTTTGGCGAATGCGTCGAATCCCTCCGAGGCGGCTATGATTAATGTCCTTCGGACACTTGATGGCACGCCTGTGAGTGTGACGCCGCACTCTACCATGAACTTCGTGAAAGGAGTAGTTTATGCGAGGGAACTCGAGAAATACTCCAAAGAGGACATCACCTTAGAGCTGCCCGACCATGAGGCGGTCAAGGTCGAACGTGTCATGAGAAAACAGGGAGGGGCCTCGAGACACACCCCTACACCCTTCGTCACGTTCAACTGTGACAAGCTCCCTGAGTCGGTGTGTGCCAGTTGGTATCGCTACCGCGTGAAGGCATTCGTGCCATCGCCGCTGAGGTGCTATTACTGCCACCGCTTCGGCCATACTAATCTCTCCTGTCGACGTGCAAAGTCGGGGTTAACCGCAACCTGTGTATGTTGCTCCAAGGACACACTCGATAAGTCCAAATCATGTGTATACAAGTGTCTCAATTGCGGAGAGCTGCACCCCGCTTCAGGCTCAGGATCGTCTCTCAATTCGCGATGCTAAGGACTTGGTCCTGGGGCACCGAGCACTACCCGGGACATCCTATGCTTCAATGTTGAAAAAGATACACTCTACTCCTGGCCCCTCCAGGCCTAAGAGTACGGTCATTTCCGAGCCAATTCGGAACCCTTCTGCGAGTTCTACCCAACCTGGGTGCTCTCCTGGTAAAGCTGGCGGCATAAAGGGTCCACACCCAGACACGGTTAAAACCATGGATCCCCACTCTTCCCCCAGCATGACCGTTTCCCTTAAGGCGAAACGGTTACGCGCCCCCAACGAGTCGTTAGACTCGCAGGAGGCAACACCCCTGAAGTTGGTCGTGAGGCCATCTTCCGCGGTTTCTAAAGCTGCCCCCCTAAAGGACCTTCGGCTCCTACGCCCACACCCAGTGGTAAGCTGGGTGGCTCGGAGACAGTGGATCCTCGAAAAGAGGGCTCCCCGCCTCCGAAGCCACAACGCCCGCCTAAAGGTTTCGAGGCGGAGGGAGGAAAAGACTCGCATGGCGAGCCCAACCTCTCCTGGTAAGTCCTCGAAGGCGACAGCACCTTCAGCGCATTGTCCGGCCAACACCGTCCAGGGTTTTGCCTCCGGGAAACGTGCGGCCATTCCCGTGAGGTTCTTCTCTTCGAAGAGGTCCCCCGCGTCTCCTCCGAGCTAGGCATGGAGGGCATATTCCTCAACGAAATTTCCACGGACTCCGGGATACCTAAGAGGAGCTGCGGATGCTCGTCTCCTCCCGTTCCTCGTTAGCTATCTTTTTGCAGGAGATCATGCTGGGCGCATGTTCCCTGCCCACCCTCCCGGGGTATAAGGGTTTTGCGACCCCAGTACCACGGGATTGGTGCCGGGTGGGAGGATGTGAGATTTACACCCGGCATGATCTCTCCTTTCTTCTCTTCGCTTTAGATACCTCCTTTCAGGCAGTAGCTGTGAAGCTCCACCTTGATAGGAGGTATACTGTTATTTCCCCGTACATTCCACCGTCAGCTGACTTCAAAGCGGGGGGCTTCGGCCGCGTTATGGCACGAGGTCCCTTCTCTTGCTCGGAGATCTAAACGGACGACACCCATTCTGGGGAGACTACTCTATCAATCCCGGGGTCAAGTCCTTAGCGACCTAAACGACAAGCTTGGGATGTGTGCCTAAATGTGGATTAGTTTACGCATCACTGCCCGAGAACAGCTTCATTTTCCTGCCTCGATCTATCCTTGTGCTCTCCAGATGCACAACCCGATTTGGATTACGGAGTGGTCGATGAGCGCCATGGTAGTGAACACTTTCCCATTCAAATATCATTTGCCGGGTCACTGCCGCCCGAGAGCCATCTCCGGTAGTGCTTGGCGCGGGCGCGGTGGGCCGCATTTTAGGAAATGACTGAATTCTCTATCTCAGTTGAGAAGTTTATGTCGGTAGATGAGGCCATTGGGTTCTTCTCCGGCAACGTCATCTCCGCTCGCCTAGCTACTATTCCTAGAAGGTCTAGCCGTTTTGCACGCAGACCACTCACGATTTGCCTAGTTGTGCTATAAGCGCCACCCGAACGATTGCACTGTCGGTGAATTTCGTCGTGCTAAGGCTAGTTTCGGGTATATTTCGAAGCACACCCGCCGCTCTTTTTGACGGGAATACCTGTCTTCACTTAACGGGAAGACACCTCTTGTAAAGGTGTGGAAATGAATCGAAAGGATTCTGGACAAGTTATCGCAGGAACCCCCCCCCCCTCCCGATCTCCAGGAGAATGGGACCGCAATCTCGGACCCCGCGTCCGTGGCGGAATCTTTTGCGACAGCTTTCTCCGCATTATCTAGCCGGGATACTTCTCCGCCAGCATTCAATGCACGCCGTGATGTCACCGGAGGCCGCCGGCTGGACTTTACCTTCAGGGGCGGAGAACCCTTCAACGACAGGCTTACTCTGAGTGAGTTGCGTTCCGCTCTTGCTTGGTGCGCAGACACTGCCCATGGTCCGAAAGATGTCCCTAACGTCATGCTTCGACACCTAGGTGAGCCTTTCTGTTAGATTTTTTCAACAGGATCTGGGTGGAGGGTCTCCTCCCGGATTCCTGTCGAATCGCTACTGTGCTCGCCTTTCGCAAACCTGGGAGAGATCACTATACTCAGGTTTCTGCCCAATCTCTTGCGTGTGTAAGTTGATGTAGAAATTGGTAAATGTTAGATCAGCCTTTTTTATGGACAGCGGTTGCCATCTATCTTCTGCACAGTGCGGCTTCCACAAGTTCCACTCCACGTCGGAGGCTCTGCTCCGACTGGATAATGCCGTCTGCGAAACCTTCCTTCGTAGACAGCACTACTCCACGGTGTTTTTTCGATCTGGAAAAGGCCTATGATGCCGCATGGCGATACAGTAAAACATTGAGACTCCACACGATTAGGGCGAGGGGACGCCTCCCAATGTTTATATTTGAATTTTTGCGAGATCGTCGATTCCGTGTACAGGTGTGGGGAGCCCTCTCCGCCCCAGTGGAGCAGGAAGAGGGTATCCCGCAGTGAAGTGTCCTCAGTGTCACACTCTTTGCCCTGAGCATCAAAGGCATCACCTCGGTGATACCGGAAGATTTTCTCGCTACGCTCTACGTGGACGAGCTTTTGATTTCTTTTGGCGCGGCCCAGATGCCATCTCTAGAGCATCGACTCCAACAGGCATTGAACTGCGTCTCTTGTTATGCCGAAGCGCGCAGGTTTCGGTTTTCCTTGCCCAAGACTAAGGCGGTGCACTTCTGCTGCCATCCACGGCTCCACCTTGACCCAGGTTTGTTTCTTAATGAGGTATGCCTGGATGTGGTTGAATCGCACCGTTTCCTTAGTCTTGTATTTGACTGACGTCTCACCTGGGAGGCTCATATTCGCAGCCTTAGAGTCTCTTGTACCCGCGCCATGGACATTCTCCGTTCCGTGACGTTCAACGCTTGGGGCACTGGTAAGGATACTGCCTTACTTTTTTATCTATCCTGTGTTCGTTCGAAGCTCGACTACAGATGTGAGTTTATGCATCTGCAGCCGAGCGTGTATTGCAGAAGGTGGACTTGATCCACCACACCGGCCTTCGCTTGGCGACTGGTGCCTTCCGCATTTCCCTATTGAGAGCCTACTACTCAATGCTGGGGATATGTCAGTCGCTCTATGCCGTACACAGTTCATTATTCGCCTGTACGCGCGAGCCCGGTGCCTCTCTCAGTCACCAATAGCTCTCACTGCATCCGCAGCTGATTTCGACGGTGCCTATGACGCCGAGAGACGCTAGTCATACCCTAAGCCCATTGAGTTTATTTCTAGGTTACTCCTTCGAGAGCTTGGTATATCTCTCGGTCCGGTGGCGCCCCTGGTTCTGCCCAGGACGCCACCCTGGTGCGTACTACCTTTGACTATTTGTCGCTACGCCTCTGCTCCCAAAGCTTCTGCAGCGCCGGGAGTATTGCGTTCGGCCTTTTTTGGAGCACACTTCGTGTCACCCTGGAACCGTGCCAATGTATACGGATGACTCCAAGTGCCAAGAGGGAGTCGGTTTTCCTGCCTTATGCCCTCTGTTCGAATTCAGCGGGGCTCTGCCAGGCGCTGCGTCTGTTTTTGCGGCCGAGCTGGTGGCAATACACCATTCGGTACGGGAGATTGCGCGATGTGCCCAGTTCGGAGACTTGATTGCGATCTATAGCGACTCACAAAGCTCCCTGAGTGCTCTTGGGTCATTGGAATCTCGGCATCCCCTGATTCGCGATATCCGTGACGCCACGGTTTTGGCAAGCCCGGCTGATGTCGAGATTATCTTCTGCTGGGCTCTTGGACATCTAGGAATTGCGGAGAATGAACTCCCCGATGAGGGCGCCAAAGACTCCTCGAGGACTCTGCTTCCCTCTTCCTCCCGCCGACTACATGGCAGGAATACGGGCAGCTCTTCGTGGTGCTTGTAAAGAAAATGGGCGACAGTTGAAGGGAACTTAATGTTGCGTGTCATTGCGCTGCGACTGTTCCCATGGACCTACCCGCTAATGCCACGAAGGCTTCAGGTTGCTTTCTGTCGTCTCTGAATTGGACATACTCTCGGGACGCAACTCCATTTGATGGAGCGCTCGCCAGCTCCCTACTGTCAAGACTGCGTTGTGCCCCAGACTGTTCGGCACATTCTTGTTGAATGTCCCAGTCTGGGTGATCTACGCGCACGTTACCTGTCCCAGTACCAGGATGGGCGGGGTCGCTACCGCCTGTCCCTTGTACTCGAGACGAGTTCATGCACATTGAATGGTGGACTTTGGGGGGGGGGGAAGGCCGGCCTTCTCCCCTTTATTTAACTAATTTTTTTCGTTGTTTTCTTTGTAGGTCGCACGCTCCTGCGCGGGGGAAGGACCTCCCCCCGACTCCGGAGCTTGCTTCCTAATTGTTGCCATTTTTCCTTTTTATTGTTGTTGTTTTTCATATTCATATTTTAAATTAGCCTAGTGCTAGGCTCTCGTGAGTGCGGCGACTTGGGCCCAAGAAGGTATTCGCCAGATAGACTCCTAAAAAAAATAAAAATATCGGCACTCTCCTCATGTTTGCGGTTGCGTGTAGTGAAATAGACCAAACGACGCCCATTATTTATACTGTTTGGATCGTAATTTAGTCAACTCGAAATAAAACTAAAAATTTAAGATACTGGATTTCTGATTTTCATGAACTATATACCATAATTATAATATAAAAACATAAAAATGCTTGAAATATTTCACCTTTACGTGTAATGAATATAGAATATAGGAAAGTTTACTTTTTATAATTAAAATACGATAATAAATGAACTCTCGCGATATTCTATTCTTTTTAGCTACATACGCTAGTAGAGGAGGAAAGTTCTGACGTCATCGCTCGGTGTTGAGCACAGCAGGGCGGTAATGAATGGCATTTCGCCATGACTCTCTGAGGTCAGGTTTCACGTACAGATATTTTCGGTAAAAATCGAGAGTTTATAAAGGAATGGTTTCAGATAGAGACTAAGTATCGGAGTTACTATTATTATTGAATTGAGTTCCTCTCCCGTAGAGATTCGCTTCGCTAGTGAAAAGTGAAGGAGAACCAATCGCTTCCCTCTCGCCTTTCAAATATAATAATGGTTAAGATTTACACATCTACCAGAATATGACTATAAAAAGTGCCGGAAAAATTGCATTAAATCAAAGAGCAAAATATTTATAAATAAATGAATGATTATTCGTTGATATTTATAAATTTTTATGGTGTTTTAAGTGTCACTGCATTTGGGTTTGTCAACGATTTTCGTTGTACTTATATTTTGCTTGTGTATAAAGTCTCTTCGTATTAAGAAGTTCATTAGATCGGCTCCACCTAACCAAACGAGCACGAACCGCCACTGTATACATATGAACCTACGCATACACACACACGGGCACACACAGAATTGTATTTTTATAAGCTCTAAAATAACAAAGTCAGATAAACGGACATATCTTCGATGATAAAATATATGATATACTAATCTAAATAAACTGCGTACATTTATATCTGAAAGTGAGTTCAACCAGGCATTGGCTTCGCCACTCCCCCCACCCCTTTGCGCTTCGCTACTAAGATTAAAATTTAAAATCTAAAAAAAAGCAGCCATGGTTGAATTTTAGAAATTTTCTGAACTTCGCCAATTATTATAATTTTAAAATGGAACTCTAAACTAAATTACCCCCCTCCCTTTCAAAATGAACTTCACCATTTGAAATTCTTTGGGTTTTAAAAAATTCACAAAATTTCGATACTTATATTTATTTCTGAACTTCACCATTTTTTTTTTTTGATATTATAAAAGAATTATTAGAAATAACTTTGATAAAAAACATAAGTCATAACCAAACTAAGATGAAATTATTATTCAAATACTCCAAAAATTCCCTCTTAAATTATAGTTAGTGATAAGGCATAAGAGCGCACCTTGCGAATGATTAAATATGATGCGGTTTCACTAGGATTCGAACGAGTGACCTCTCGCTAGACACGTGCGGTGGTTACCACTGAGCCTTACACTGTAAAGGTTCAAATTTAAATGTTACCTACCACTCGAGTGGTAAAGGGAAGAAGGTTCAGTGGTAATAGTTGGGTTTCCCGTGCGACTGGTCGCTTGGTCGAATCCCAGTTCAGGCTGAAAAGTTAAAAATACATAAAACACTAAAAAGTCATTGACTCTTCTTCATTACCTCTAAATTTATGCTATATTTATTTCCAATAAATAAAATATTTTTATGCTGATATATATTTGAGGGTAATAAAATGTGAATAAGCTGATTGTAATGAAATTGTTAATGTTGTGGATGAAAAATGATTCCGCTCTAATTGGAAACTATGATAATTGTGGGCGCGAGAAATTTCTTTGGGTGACTCTCCTGTGTGGATATTTTGCCACTCCAAAGTAGGATTGTTGTTATATTTCTCTATGTGCACATAAGTAAGTGTATGGACAGATGCATGTGCATAGATTTATGTGCGTTTATGAAATTATGATGGTTTGTTTATGCAGAAGGTTCCACACCAAAATAGAATTATGTGAAATGGATTTTTATTGCTGTTAAATGACGTAGGTCATGTAACTTTGAATAGGAGAAAATCAGCCAATATATATATATATATATATATATATATATATATATATATATATATATATATATATATATATATATATATATATATATCGAGCTGGCGATAATGCTGAGAGCTTATAATTATAAAGGAGCGATTTTAGGACATTCGTTTGGCTACAAATAAATAATGGTCAAGATTTAGACATTTGCCAGAATACGACTATAAAAATATCTTTGAATTTGAATAGAATCACTGAAGATGTTCCGATGTGTGTAACGAACCGTTTGACAGCGCTAATGGGGCCATAATATGAGGGTCAGTAAGAACAAATGTATTTAAATATTTATTATAAAGTTAATATTTTGTGAACATCCCTTTTCTAGCAATGACCTCCCGACATGTTACCTCGGGACTGAATTAATTTCTTGCAAAATGATGGGGTAATATTGTTTCATTCGTTTTTCAATAATTCCCAGAGTTCATCTTGGTTCTTTAGATTTCTCCTTCGTACCCCTTCTCCAATAATCTTCCAAACGTTTTCTATAGGGTTGAGATTGGACTTTGAGGTGACCAGGCCATAAGATCAACCCACTTTTCAGTAAAAGAATCTTTGACTCTCTTCGCAGTGTGGCAGGGAACGTTGTTCTGCAAGAAGATAGGAAGTTGAACCCACGAGGATCGGGGTTGTGGAAGGGCATGTTGTCGAAGAATCTGTTTGTGGATTTCAACATTAACAGTTCATTGTAGGCGAATAAGTGGACCAGGGCCACCAACGGAGATCACTTCCCATACCATTACACAGCCTCCTCCATATTTCACTGTCTTCTTCACACATGCATGAGATAACCTTTCGCCACATCATGGTTGGTCGTACATCCCGCCATTGGAACCAATCACATTATACTTCGATTCATGTCTAAAATGAACCTGCGCCCTCTGTTCTTCTGTTCAAACGACATGTTCGTGAGCGTAACGAAGACTGGCTCTTTGATTCTTCTTGGAGATCAGAGGTTTCTTAACCGGTGCCCGAACAAGCAACCCAGAACCTCTTAACCTCTGGAAAACTGTTTTGCGCAATACGTTGACATCGGAGTTGGAACTATCTAACTTGATCTTGTCTTGGTGACGTTTTACGAGGTCTGCTGGTTTTGGGTTTATCATCTGTCGATCCTGATGACTTAAAACGAGCTACAATTCGTTGCACAACACTTCTAGACCTTCCTACAGTAATTGCTATCACAGAATTTGACTTGCCTTCTTGGTGAAGGCACACGATCCTTTGTTTCTCATCACAGGACACCGGTCGTATCTCACATGCCACCATGTATACAGTTGAAGGTTCCAATAATGTATGATATAAGAAGTAACTGTTAGCTTATCAACAGTCTCTTAGACACAAATACCTCGGTTGGTAGTTCATTTTTTCTTAGTGACCCTTAACTTTTGGCCGCTGCAATTTGGAAGATAGTTTATTTATTTCTTCATAACTTACGAAATATTTATTCCATTCAATTTAAATTTCACAAAAGATAGATATTAGATATATCTAAATATGTGTATAATATATAATTTCAACGTTTTGTTAAGCTTCTATAATAAATATTTAAATACACTTGTTCTTACTGGCACTTATATTATGGCCGCTAGTGCATATATATATATATATATATATATATATATATATATATATATATATATATATATATATATTATATAACCCTGCTGGAAATCGGCCGTCTCTAAAGCCCGGCTCACATCGTAAAATCCCTTCCTCTCCACCAGATCTCCTTAAATTACTCCCGGCAATGGATCTCTTCAGAGTAGTGTTGTGAAATACCATTATACACCATAATATGACTGATTCCATTTATTGCAATTTGTTTCTCCATTTTCTAATCCGACGACTTCATGTAATCATTTTCCACCCTCTCTCTCTCTCTCTCTCTCTCTCTCTCTCTCTTCTTGACACTTGGTGACTACCCTTTGCTCTTATCAATCACGTCAATCATGGCGTTGAGATGCATTCGCCATCTATCTGATCTTGATCCTGTTTTGAAAAGGTGTAGTGATGAGGCGGTGGCCGGAACTGGTTAAATAACCAGAAGGAAGAGAAGGGCCTCTGGACCGGAGCTCTACCCTGTTCCCTCCCTCCTTCTTCACCTTGCCACCAGATAACTTCAGAACGAGGTTCGATTTAGTTATGATGACCTCGATGAGAAGAACTCCTTTAAAACTACTCCCTTCCAAGCACTCATTTACTCCAGCACTAATTCGTCAACCTCTTTCGAAACATGTTCACTATGTACCAATTGCATGCCCATTACCTTTCTCCCTTAACACCCACTACACGGCCCCTGCACCGGCTTGTCAAATGTAGCATAGAAACCATGATGTAGCTGACTTATAGAGGATTATATGCGTCCCCTTCCGGCCCCAATACCTGTAGGAGGATCTGCGGCAATATGTGTACCATACATTTTATCTTCATTTTCTTTACATATCTTTCCTTCTTCGCTGGACGTCCTCATTGTTTTTTTTATTTAAATTTTAAGGGAGACCCGTCTCCCCTCCTCCGTCTGCCTTCACGTGCGCTAGAGCGCAACCTTTAACCTTCCATTTCCTTTCGAGTTCCTTCTCAATTTGTGGTTATTTTCCTGCTAAGAAGAGATAGAAAATCGTGATAATAAGAACCAGTTTGGAAATCATCGCAAATACACCTTAGAATTCGCCCTGAAAGTCTAATTGCTTTCACACCAACACGAATAGATGTTAACAGTAGCATCCATAATATGTAATACCCTTCCATTACAAGTCATCCGACTTAATGATAAGAGGGACTGGTATTTTTAAACAAATAATTGATCACATAATTCCACTTCTGAACTTCTATCCAGATAACCCTGGAAATAGAATCCACTTATTGGGGGGCCATTTTGGGGGAGGTTTCAGATATTTCTGTCTTTTTCTTTATAATGTCGGAATTTTGTGACACCTGGACAAATTAGCCTTCGTTGGGAACGTAGGGCGTATCAATAGTCTTCAATAGATATCAAATAATTTACAAAGAGGAGGTGAAGGACCTCTAATCTTAATTGATTTGCCTCGTCATTATCATCATCACTAACTCTATAATTTAAGAAGAGGATTTTTTTGAGTATTTGAATAATAATTTCATCTTAGTTTGGTTATGACTTATGTTTTTTATCAAAGTTATTTCTAATAATTCTTTTATAATATCAAAAAACAAAATGGTGAAGTTCAGAAATAAATATAAGTATCGAAATTTTGTGAATTTTTTGAAACCCAGAAAATTACAAATGGTGAAGTTTAGAAAATTTATTTTTTATATATCTTCTTCTATAACTCTATATTTTAGCAACATGATATTTTTAAAGGGGAGAAATTTAGTTTACAGTTCCTTTTTAAAATTATTATAATTGGCGAAGTTCAGAAAATTTAGCAAAATTTAACCATGGCTGCTTTTTTTTTTTAGATTTGAAATTTTAATCTTAGTAGCGAAGCCATTGCCTGCTATTTCTAGAATATTTCAATACAAATTTACGTGTTTTACCCATCTTCTTGCTCTATGGATTGTACACAATGTGCCGCGAAGCATCCGTATGTGTGCCACGGGAATTTAATGTAGTGCCAATCCCCCTTCTTCCTCTAACAAGGGCATGTACGGCACAATGTTCTCAATATGAATATAAATATACTATTTAAATAAGTTTGGAGTAGTGTCCCAAACGTGCTTGAAGGGTGGCTAGGTGATTTTCAGGATAGTTAATGTTTCTCGTATATTTATTATTGGTTTATTCGTGGTCAAAATATGATTATGCCTTCATTCTGTTTATTCCTTCGAGGGATAATGAAGCACGTTTTCATTTCTTAACATCTGTGAGAGGATGGCTTCTCGGCACTATGCACAAAGGAGGCAAGAACAGCTGGCGGCATCTAAGTTGAAGGACTTTGGTCATGCCTGTCATCATTCGACTTCGGACGAAGGAGATTATGAGACAATACCAAGTGCATGTTCCTCCTGATATATTTTTTAAGGTTTTTTATTTTTACTAATGGATTTCAATACATTCTGTAGTTAGAAATGGGTTTCATTTTTAATGAACGGCATCTTTTTCAAAGACATCTTGTTTCATTGTGTTGTAATAGCAAATATGTCCAAAAAAACGGCTTCATTTTCTTGTCTAGATCTGTTCCCCAATTTCTCTAGAGAAATTGGTTAATGTTAATGTTAGTTTAATTTTTTGGCAACGAAGGTCACCTGTTTCCCAAACATTCTGGCTTTCGCTAGTTCCACTGAATTTCGGATGTTCTCTCCTTCAACTGCAAAATGCTATCGGCGAGGCCTTCCTTCGTGAACATTACTTTACCACCGTGTTTTTTTTTATTTAGAGGAGGCCTACTCTACTACATAGCGATGCGGTAGCATGAAGATCCTACTCATGGGAGACGCGTCCCAAATTTCTTTTCTGAGTTCTGACGAGATCGTCGATTCCGCGTACGGGTTGAGAGTGGGGTACTCTTTCTTAGGTCCATTAGCTCAGGAAGAGGGCGTCCCGTATAGTAGTGTACATAGTGTACTTCCCATTGCCCTGAGTATCAATTGTATTACCTCTCTGCTGTCGGAAGATTTTTTTGCTTCAGTAAACGAACTTTCGATCTCTTTTGGGCAGCTCAGTTGCCTAATTATGTGCGTGGACTCAAAGCCGAGCCAAAGCGCACGAGTTTCCGTTTTTCTCTTTGTCTAAAACTAAGTGGGGCATTTTCTTGCCATCCACGTCTTCACCCCGACCCGGAATTCTTCCTAAACTGGGCTTGCCTGGAAGTGGTAGATCGCACAGTTTCCGGGGTCTGGTTATGACCAACGCCTCACGTAGGACGTATGTTTGCAGCCTATGGTCTTTTGTGCCTGTGCATTGCACATTCTTAGTCTCATGACGTTCACCACATTTTGTGCTATCTCAAATTTTTGCGGTTTCATTTTTCGGTCGAAACTTGACTTAGGATGCAGGAGGAATTGTTAAAAGTAGATCAATCCACCACACTGGTCTTCGTGTAACGACCTGTATCTTCCACACATCCCCTATAGAAAGCATTGTCGATGCTGAGAAGATACATCTCGCTTTGCACCGTACCCAGTGAATTATGCGCCTGTACTCGCGAACCCAGTGTCTTTCTCAGTGTTCAACGGCTCTCATTCCATCCACGGTCAATCTCGTCTGTGTTTATGTCGTCACGAGGACCCAGTCATATACTAACCCTTTCGGATTTATTGCAAGATAACTCCTTCGAGTACTTGCTGTATCTTTTGGGACAGTGTGGCCTCTGGTTCTGCCCAGAACGCCACACTGGAGGTTAGTAGCACCTGTGAATGTTTGACTCTACGCCTATGTTCCCAAAGCTTCTAAAGGACCAAGAATACTACGTTATACCTTTTTGGAGCACACCTTGTGTCTCGCTGGTGCCATGCCAGTGTATACTGATAGCTCCAAATCTGAAGAATGCGTTAGCCTTCACGCCTTCTTCCTTTATTTGGTGCCGTCGGGCTCTACCGAGCGATAATTCTATCTTAACGACCAAGCCTGTTCCAATACACCACTCAGTAAGGGAGGTTAAGAGATATGCTCCGTTTGGAGCCAAAATTGCGTGGTTGTCCTTGAGTCTTTTGGATCTCCACGCACCATGGTTTGCAGTATCCGTGAGGCAACGGGGGCCACGAATGTAGAGATTGTCTTCTGCTGGGTTCATGGACACGTCTTGGTTGTGGGAAATGAGAGCATTGATGATTTCGCGAAACAGGCTGCAAAGATTAGGCGTATGGACCATCGTTTTGCTCTTCCCCACCCTGACTGCATTGCAGGCATCAGGTCAGCTCTTCGGGCTTCATAGTAAGTAGGAATGGGAGATAGCACATCTGAATCTAAACTTGTGTGTCATTGGGGTGTGATTATTCCCGTTTACGTGCCCCTGAACCGAGACGAGGTGTGAGGTGGAGACGGAAAGGGGGGGGGGGGGATACCGCTTGTTTCCTGTACTTGGGATGACTTTG
Source organism: Ceratothoa steindachneri (assembly GCA_963969495.1). Taxonomy (NCBI): domain Eukaryota; kingdom Metazoa; phylum Arthropoda; class Malacostraca; order Isopoda; family Cymothoidae; genus Ceratothoa; species Ceratothoa steindachneri. The sequence goes on from OZ018319.1 coordinate 139,697,267, forward strand.
TGGACAGCGAATTGCGGCATTACAGAAATTTTGAAGGATGTTGGCCTCTTCCATTTGACATTTTTTTGATAACGGATATACGCTCGGTCCTCTGAAAGAGCAAACATCCCTCTTGCTGCTGAATGTGCCCTTTTCTTTGTCTTTTTGTTTTATGGGGTGTTTATTGGCTTCGTTTTTCTCTTCTTTTTTTAACACTTAATTTAGCCTAAGAATATGTTCATGATTAATTTCAGCGGTTATGACCATGTTAGCAGTTGCCAGAAAAGAAAATGTGGGTTCTAAGCATAACATCTCAAAGTCAGCGATAAAAGGCGGTAGCCTTTGAACTCTCAAGGGATAATTTTGGGGGAAAAATAGGCCATAATTGACGAATATTTCTCAATAATTATGACTACTCCTTAGATTTATGAGTCTAATTTTCAGAAATTAGCTCACTGGTTAAATGGACTAGCTCAATCTGATGCGAACTTAGAACTTTGAAGTAGATTTCTTGAAAACGAAAGCCCAGGTAATCCGTTACTAACTCAAATTGTAGTGGTAAATTGCCCAGAAATTTTCAAAGAGAACTTAGGTTAACGACAAAAACTCGCTACTTTCCCCTATCGGTATTTTCGATAACTAATCAGCCACCATTAGAAGCCTAGAAAGACTAGAGTCTGTTCAACACATTTAAGATACTTTATCTTTGAAACCTTCCCCAAATCAAGCTTCAAATTTTAATCATGTAAATGCTCAAACTATTTAAACTCTCCACTTTAAACTCAAATTTCCTTTCGAAACATACCCCTTAAAAACGTGGGCCTTCAAATTCCCTTTCGAAACCCCTATTTCCAATTGAAAATTTTAAGACAAACGTTTCCATTGTGCTGACTCAAAAGCTTCCAACGGTAAAATCTTGAATTCAAATTTATTTTCAAACGAGGCCACTGAGCCTTCAATTTTTACTTGCAAAATGTGCAGAGGAGTCCACTCTCGTGCCGTACCCCTTATATTTTACGCTCTCCTTCAGGATAAAAAGTTGCTTTGAATTAATATTTTGCCAAAGATGCAGCAGTTCTTGCCATCTGGCGGATTACTGCCCATTTAAGCAATATCGTTTATTCTATAAATGTCGCTTCTGCCAAGCCAAGTAAGACTCATATTTCTGCCCAGCAGGCTCTATCAGTTAAATAAAATGAAACATCTTGAGGGTTAACTTACTGGCTCGACTCTAACTTCCTAATTCAGACCTGTGTGATACCTCAATGACTTCCCATCTCAGAGGTATTATATCTCTGAATCTATAGCCGCCTCATTGTGTAGTACTACCTTGGGAGCGGTTCCCACTCACACATGCACTATTAAAACTTTTAGAGTCACTGAAACCATGCACTTGGGAAAATTGTAGGCCAATCTCTTCTTCAGGTCTCAAAAATATCGGCCAAAATCTTGGTCAATTCAAAACTAAGCTTCGAATTTACCGTAGGCTGGGTCGATAGCGGAATACATATTATGCATATGAAGGGAGTACTCGTCGCGGATAGAAAATTATACTTTCATTTCGGTGTGGAAGATCGAATTTGAAGAGTCAACTGTTTGCTTAGGGTTGACGTGAGACATTACCTGAAGATATAACTAATTACGACTATGCAGAAAGGAGCCTTTCTGGCAACGGACTGTGGGTACATCACTTCGGTAGCCAATTCCATATAACCTCTATGGAAGGGGTCTATGTTGGCTTATCCCGTTCGTCGGGCTCCCAACTTAAGCAATCAGTCACAAAGTCTCTTTCGGGTGAAAGTCCTGATACAGATTAATGAAGCGTTAAAGGACCCGAATGGCTCAGAGAAAGCGGGGACAGGCGGTACTAGCAATACTTGGAGGAGTGAGCTTTCCTCGAGAAAGAGGGAAAGGTCATATTCTTATCTCCCATCATTCACAAAACATAAATTCAACTTCAACTTAAATCGGGTCTCGTCACAGATAGTATTCTAACCGGTGCCTGCTCAACCGTTCCCAAGATCTCTGTGGAGAATGAAGCGGGAAATATATTCAAAACGCTTGAGAGGTTTTTCGATTTAAAACCTGAGTCAGAAGCGACCCTCGAACTTAACTACGTCAACCAAGCTCTTAACCCTATCTCTACTTATATCAATCCGTTAAATTTTTCCAAGTCGAATTTGGGGCTTCAATATATGTTCGGTTTGGAATCTTTAGGCATCAAAGCTACAGATGCAGGTTTTGTAGAGATGCTCCAAATTAAAGAATTTCATAAGTACATCGACAAAACGAGATGGCAAATATTACACTCCCTTGTGTCAATGAGATTTCTTCTGATGTCCCTTCAAACCACAAAATAGCACTGGGAAGGCTAAGCAAAGTTAAACTACGTTATTAGAGCAAGTGTTTGTAGGTGTCTTAACGAAGTTTCCGAAAGCCATTTAGAGGATGGGATGATTGAGGAGATATATATTTCCTTAGAGAATATTATGGAAATTACATTTGCATTCCTCATAGACCGGCCATAAAAAGGGAGGGGGTGTGGGGATCAAACCGCCGCAACAATATGAGCAGTTGTTAACTGTCGTCCCCAAATAAATCAATGCACTTCCCTTAACGACAAAGCTAGTTTTCTCGGAATAGATTTGTTAACCTTCCTATTCAACTTTCTTTGTAAACTCGTTATATAATGGTATTCACTAGTATTTGGGCTAAATTGTTCCACCTTCATTTCAAACTATATTATAAAACATCGCCTGTTTTTATCTGAACGATCTTTGTTCTCAGATTGCAAAAAAATCATTTTACGCTGAAAATCTGATAATCACGTTCTGATCTCAAATATTCAGAGAAGTCGTCTTTAAATCAAACCAGCGACTCAATGAAGGCGGGTTTTAGCTAATGTGAAATTCGAAGTTTCTGGGCCTGTTGTCAAAGGTTAGGGTGTGAATATTGGACATTGGACATATATAAGTAAGGAATATAGTAGTAGAGGTGTTTAGTAGGAGAAAAATAGTGGGGCAAATTGGGCAAAATAATAGAAAAGTTAAATGAAAATAGATTGAAAGTACAGATCCCTGGTGAAAGGGTATCTCTGGCTTTCTTTAAGTTTTAGGGTTTTTATTATTGAGCGTATATTTAATGTAAATATATATATATATATATATATATATATATATATATATATATATACCAGGCAATGGCTTCGCCACTCTCCCCCTACGGAGGGAGCTTGCGCTTCGCTACTAAGATTAAAATCTAAAATCTAAAAAAAAGCAGCTATGGTTAAATTTTATAACTTTTCTCAACTTCGCTAATTCTGATATTTTTAAAAAGGAACTCTAAACTATTTCCGCCTTTCAAAAAATCACGTTGCTAAAATATAGTTATAGATAAAATCAAAAAGCAGTCTTAATTCAATTTTAATAAATTTTCTGAACTTCACCAATTGTAATTCATTTTCTTATAAAGCATTGGATAATCATATTTATTTTTTTTAACTAAACTATTTTTATTTCAAACTCTAAAGAAATGCTTAGAAATTACCTTGATAAAAATTTAAAATATACATAATTCATAACCAAACTAAGATGAAATTATTATTCAAATACTCCAAAAAATCCCGTTCTTAAATTATAGAGTTACTAATGATGGTGATGATGATGATGATGATGGTGAAGTGATGATGTTGATGATTAGTGAAAAGGCATTCAAGCCTTTATAGCAGAGGGGTCTTTGGTCCCTACTGCTGGTGAAGTATTTTCAGAAAAGAAAACTCTTCCCCTTTTCCTTAATTGTCACTCCCTCTTTCAAATCTATTGTTTTGCCTTGGCTCATCAACGATACCGTCGAAGTAAAACTAAAATCATTAAAAGGCAAAAATCGTCTTCACGATATTAAATTGATTAGGGAGGAACTTTCAAATAAATAAAACCAACGACTCTTATAATTGCGTTAATACCCAACAAACTCCTGCAGATTTAATAACCCGTGGCGTTTTCTTTAAGGAAATCCTTTTAAAATTGAACATTTGGCTACATGGCCTCTCTCCGAAAATTTCTTGCCCAAGCCGGATCTGAAGTAACTCAACGAGTCTTTCAAAAATTTAATTTACTCTCATGTAACCATCCAAAATGACCCCCAAATGACCAATTAGACTAAAGCTTAAATTAATTTTGTCCAAACCTTTAAACCTGTTGGTGTGGACTTCATGGGCCAGATTCATGTCAATCCAAACAGTCAAAATGTACCTGCTACTTTTCCCGTACTTGAATGTGCGAGCCGTGCACATAAATTTATACCAGTTATGTCGACTTGACACTTCCATAAAGCCTTTAAATGGTCTTCTAACTATTACAAGGTTCTTGATTACGTTTATAGCGATAATGAAAGAGTATTCGTCAAGAGTGAAAGTTTTGTTGGATGCCTTGTTACCCAATGAATTTCAAAATCACACGCTGGCAAAACATATAAAAACATCTCACACTGCTGGTTTATTCCGCTTGGATTCCATTACTTTGGAGGGATTAATCAGTGGGAAATTCTGCCTCTACAATACATTGGGTCGATCGACTTCTCTAATCTCTTCCGTTCAAAACTCTGTTAATTTCTTACTTAAAAAACTACAGTCAAACTCTAAAATTTCCTTAAATCTCTGGGAATAGGGCTCCATCTGCATGAAGAGCTCAACAAACTTCTCTACCGAATCGAGTAGTTAGGCCATGTAATTCCCAGCCAAAGTCCAAGAAGAGCAAGACCTTTTTTGCAGATGGGGCGTGTACACGAACATGTTCTTGGTGAAGAGATTAAGGTTAGGGTTGTTACTCTCCTTCAAGGGAATAGCAAATCCTACAATATCCCAACAAACTGTTGTATCCCATCAAGCTCTCCATAACCCACCTGGGGCTAAGGGTTTCGTGTCCCATTCTTTGTCACCAAGAAAAATCCGAACAAGACGTCACAAACTGTGATGTCGAATTGAAGGATTTGACCCCTTCTTTGGAGCTCTACGTTGCCACGTACCGGTCCCAAAGAGAGGCTATTTTGCAGGCGAATGGGAGACTACGCGCGGGTATGGATGAATAATTTGAACGATAAATTTAAGTCGACCATATGCCCAAATTTTGTTTAAAAAAGGATAAAGTTAGTGTAAGTGTAACCTTAACAACCTTGTTCATTTTTAAGCTTTACTCGCTAAATTATCTCCCTAATTAAGGGGGTGGGGGGCTTTGTTCATTTGGTTTGCGGCCATGTGCACCTGTTTCCGGACCGCTCAAACTCGGCCTATAATCCCAAATCACACCTTTCGTGAGGGCACTGATCGGCGATTAATCCGCACCCTTCTCGTCTTTTTCTCGTCTCATCTCTCAAAAAATGTGCAACTACGAGCTGCATCTTGGAGGAGTTTGGGACAAGCCTCACCTCCACGCCCTACTTTCAACCTCGATTTCGGCTGAACGAAAAATAGCCGCTCACAACTCACTCTGACGTAGAGAGGACAACATTAATTGAGGCAAATTATCCAAGCTAGAATACCCACCCCCTCCTCTTCCTTCTCTGCCATTAACGTAAATCTTCCCTTAAGTTTCCTTCATTTGTGCAAATTCTTCGATCCAATTCACAGTAGGGTATTGCTGTTCCCAGGTCAAGGTAAGAGATTTGTTTCATTTCAATCAAATCCAAACATAAACAAGCTCTTTAACTCTTTGCAAACCCTGTAATTTTCTTCCTTTATTTAAGCAATATTCAAACATTCGCAATAAACAAACTTTGGCTCTCAATCCTCCAAATTTTCTCTCTTAATTTAATAAACGACTAATGAGTTAAACTCCGGAGCTAAAAATTGGTTTGGAGAACCTCTTAAGAGTCAAAATCACTTTTTCAATCTAGAAGTTAATTACCTTACCCCATTTTTGGTTTTTCACTGTTCAACTTTTCACAACTTATTATTAAATCAACCAGTACGTTGGTTGTTTTGGCTTTATAATCAAAGTCGTAAGAACTAACAAACGGGGAGGGTGAAAGAGGGAGAATGTGCGAGAGAGAGAGGTAGATATAGCGTGTGAGCGAGAGCGATCATTTTTAATTACCTTGGAATTTTCAATTGCGAAAATTTTCTTTCAAAACGAACTTTTCAAATCGAGAAAATAAATGTTTGTTAATTGCTAATTAGTGGTTACACAAATGCTTTTACTTACTATTAACTGAATAAAGAATGAATTCAAGGTTATTTATTAACCAAGTGTCGTAAATCACTTTGCAATTTTGCTATAATTACAACGCTTCCATATTTGCTCATGTTGAGCGGGTTATTTTTGGTGCCGGGGTGTTTTGTGCGATGCCACGTCAAGCACAGGGTAATCTAGTCTCATCAAAAGGTGGAATTTATTGCAAGTATTGGCTGGGGCCCTTCCAGGGTAGATAAATCTCTGATCATACTTCATTTATTAACTCCGTCCAAGTTAACTTTTTGCTTGCCTATTCTTGATGGCTCGTTGTTTTTTGATTAGTTTGTTTGCTGGTTGATCATTCAGTTTACCCCTTAATTGTCCTGTTGTTATGAAATATTGTCGATATATCGTAAAGTGCAGGATGCCAATGGAATTTAAGCTCGAAGGTACCATGGGACAAGTGTGGTTGGAAGGAGTGTGCAAAAGAGGGGTAAGCATGCGTTTTTCCACAACTTTTCATGGCCCACGAAAGATCCACCTTTCTCCGCCAGAAAGGGTGGATATATAAAATCATTTGGCAGACTCTGAGGCGGAAGAGTGACGAGTTGTTTGTGCGAATGAAGAGGAGAAAGGAACAGCTGAGGTTTATGTGTTAATGCCTCAGACTGGATGCATCACCTATTTAGTGGTCTGCCTTCGCCGGTGATCGTAGAGGTTATTCGTGAGGGTTACCAGTTTATGGTGTCACTGAGTTTATAATGGGTTGCTTAGTTAATGAGATGTCGGTCGAGTACTAGTTTAGAAGAGGAATTACTTGGAGTCAGCCTGAGTTACCCGTAAAGGGGTGTCGGACGAAGGCGTTTGAAGTCTCACCGTCGAGTTTACTCTGACTCCCAAAGTTCTTACGGGGAATCCGTTTATAGCCTGGGTTCGAAAGCTTATTTGGTTATCACTTGGTTAAGAAAGAAGTTGAAAAGAAAATGGTGTTTTGTAGGCTTTATTCTTGGCTTAGGTCTACCTTAATTGGGGCAAACGAGGTAGTCGAGTCTTACGCGGCTTTGTTGTAAATTTCCCTATACGTTTGATAGTTGGAGCTCAGGAGGCTGGATTTAAGAACGAGGAGCGGACTCAAGACGCCAATAAAATTAATGTGAATCTGGAATCAAGAGGGATGAATGTATCCTACTAATAATAGTGATGTGCTTGTCGTAGGCTTAAGTTAGCACCCAACCTTTTTTCAAAATTCCTCTGCTCGAGTGAGAGAGGCCTATGGACGAATTTGTCCGTTATGAGTGGGGGTAAAATTATAAATACAAATCAGAGTGCAATTAAGTTTCAGAGTGCAAAAAAGGTTCAGAGTACAGTATAGGTTGGCCAATGCTTAGCTATCTTGAAAGGTTCTGGGGTAATAGAAACGGAGTACAAAAATATACTTTACTACTATGCAGATTTATTTAAAAAATTAAAAGGGTTTTAATTAAGGTTTATAAACATAAGAGACGTACACGACACGAGTCTCGGCTTCAAAGAGTTACCTGGATCGGGTCACTACCGTAAACACAAATGGATAATGACAGATGGGACGCTCAAATGACCTTGAGGCCAAATGACGGAGGCTTAAAAGGGGAGGGGGCTTGCACTGGAGAGTTGCGCGTTGCGGTAACCTCTAAGATTTGGTTCGAGGAAGTTGTCCTGTCTTATTAGAGACGGAATAGAGTCACAATAATAGCCTATTGACAAACGACTATTACGCAAGATGAACTCAGATCTTACCTTCGGGTTTAGAATATCGAATCGGGAATTTGACGTGTCGCGTTCGGGTAACGGGTGCCAACGAATACGGGTTGACTCTCGCGAGTTCTAGGAGGGTTCTGCAAGGGTTCGCGCGGAACTAACGGGGACGGGAAGATGGCAGTTACTCGCGGATACTCAGGACACAGGCGATTACTTACTGTTGTCCAAGTCCGGCGTCGGACGCTTTATAGAAGTGAGACGATGGGGCTTTTCCCCGCGCCCAAAGGGACAGGGTTCCAGTGGATAGACACTTCGCCGTGCGTGCGAGATGGACTTTGCCCGATTCACGCCATCGCAAGATAATTCCCGGCGGGACCCTTCGTGCTCTTAAGCACATCTCAGGCTTTAATTGGGGGGGGTTTGCACCCACTCCCACTGCTATTTTTAATAATCTAGTAGTATTCCCTACTAGTAATCGCGAACAAAATCGTGCACCACTAATCTTAACAATTACCGAAATAAAGATGGAATTATTTACTAAAGTTCATCGATTGGTAATCGTTTGTTTATCGAGAAGAATTTATGTTATGTGGTCGTTTGGTTTTATTTGAAACACAAATTTAATTTCATTTCTAACTCCTTTTGTCCATACTTGAATTTTTCATGGAATTTCCCTTTTAACACCGTGGTATCGATCGCCTTTTCGGATCATATGAAGATCTTTCCTCTCGAGATCTCAAATTAAATATCTTCTCCACCAACGTTTTAATATAAATAAATACAGAAGGATTAAATAATCAAATATTATTCAAATGACTTTGTACTGTAGGCAAATTTGAACGCATTATCAAAAGCGCTTCTGAAGAAACGGTCACGCCACGAATTCTTGAAGATTTAATTCGACGTCCCGCCTGCATCCTCGCAGCATTTTAATATTTGCTTTGTTTATTTTAATTCGATTCTATGGTCTAAGTGTGGAATAAGTTTGTGGATCTACAAAATTGAGTGAATGATTCACTTTCCTGTGCTTGAAACCAATTCCTTGTATATTACTACCAGGCAATGGCTTCGCTACTCCCCGCTACGGGAGGGCTTGGGTTTCACTACTAAGATTAAAATTTAAAATTTAAAAAAAAGCAGCCATGGTTTAATATTCAGAAATTTTCTGAACTTCGCCAATTATAAATTTAAAAAGGAACTCTAAACTAAATTTCCCCCCTTTCAAAATATCAAGTTGCTAAAATATAGTTATAGAAGATATATGAAAATCAATTTTCTGAACTTCACCATTTGTAATTCTTTGGGGTTTAAATATGCACAAAATTTCGATACTTATATTTATTTCTGAACTTCACCATTTTGTTTTTTGATATTATAAAAGAATTATTAGAAATAACTTTGATAAAAAAACATAAGTCATAACCAAACCCCTTCTTAAATTATAGAGATGATGATGATGATATGCCTTCCACTCATCACTGTGGATTATTGATGCCAGCCGCACTACTGCTGCTTGTATTATAGGCAGAAGTGCGTCAGCATCCCTTTTGCCCACTATTTCCATGTATCCTATACCTGGCGAGGTGATGGTATCGACCATTCCAAGCCATAAAAATAGAAGTGTGAGGTCCTCTTCCTCTATGAATCTTCGGTTTGTGAGTAAAACACTTTCAGATTCATTTTTCTTAGCTTTGGGTTACCTTTGCTGCTTTTGTGAGGTTGCACGTTTTTTTCTAAATAAGTTTTTAATTTATGAATATTTAGAGACAATGTACAATGAATTAAAATATTGCATAATATAAAGATCCTCACCCTCAAGCTAGATCATATGGATATCCTCCTTCATACTTACTTGGGATAGGATCTTTATATGATTCGCCTTTTCTTTACATAGGAAAATAAGAAAAGAAACAATCTGATAAAGGCATATCAATAGTGTCGAGGTTTAGTGAGTGGGTAATCCCAGTCTCACTTCTTGGACATATATTTGATTACCGCACCGAGGTGAAGCGGAGGTGAAGTGTATCCAATACACCTACCTCAGCCACTTCCGGTGAATAAGAATAACTCCGGTGCGTCCCTTTTGATCAAAACTAAGATGATGATCCTCTGAGTGTGTCCCCACTCAGTAAAAGCCAATCATGAATGGATCGGTGTTATATTGAGATTTAAGCCGAGTGGGGATTGCTTAATAATTGCAAAAGGATCGTCCAAAATAGTTAAACACACAGATACAAAAATAATCTTTAATGCACATGAATTTGAAATAAGCAACAGCGTATATAAATATAAATAAAATTAATCTTGCACTGAATAAATACTCGTAAGTCTACAAAAATGTCGTGGGGATTACTTGAAAATTACTCACTAGGATGCTTGCGTCTTAATGACACCCGACAGAACGAATGGAATATTATTATTGAGTTAATATTATTATTGGGCTCAGGATGGGAAGTCTAGTTCACAAACAAACTGGTGAAGTTAGGGAAGGGGATAATTCAATTAACGATACCTTTGAGTTCGTAAGTATTTTTGAAAGTGACGGTGGAGATCTTCTTTTGGTGAAGATGATCGTACTTAGTCCGGCCGTCCGAGGTTACCGAATGAGAAGGTAATCCTAGACTGGTGATATACTAATCCTATGCCGTATCACGAGGGTGAGCCAAACGGTGGCCCAAATCGGACTTCTTCCTTGAAGTGCCTGTCCAATTATTCGGCTCCTGGAGTGGGTAGCCAAAACCGATTACCTAGCTACGTCTATGGTAATCCGTAGAGGGAGATTTTGTGTAACCTCTGACTCTGTAGGAGGAGGGGGGGGGTCTGCGAGAAGTTTAACACCTACAAGTACCGTAACGGCTACAACCAATTCCCCGAGAAGTTCCTTTCTTGCAACGGGCGAACCATTTCTTATGTGGAATGAGCTCCACCTCACAACGTAGGTCGAAGGTCTTCTGCCCGAATCCAGGGAGAAGTTTTCCTTTTATTTCCCTCGCCAGCAGAAATCAAGAAAGAACACCGAATTCTCATAAAATCCATATCGCCTCGCGAAAGAGGTTTTTTCATCTGTGGGCAGACAGTATGTCTTTCACACCTTCGAGCCACCTCAGAGTTTACGATGTCGCGAAAAAGGGGCGATAGAGAATTCGAGGCCGGTGCATTTGGAAATACGGGAGGGACACGTAGCTTGTGTCGGAGTATTTCTGCGTACACATATGTACGATGTATTTAGACTTCTACAAATAGCCTATACGAGATAGCTCCTGTACCCATCACGCAGTTCACTCCCACCTAGCACCACCCATAAATCTATCGAATCTATTCTTAAAACTCTGCATGGAAGAGTGTTATATTACATGACTAGTGCGCCTATTTCATTCATCTACCACTAGATTTGTAAACCAATTTCTACAACGATCTTTCGAAATCTTTTCCAGCTTAAATCCATTGTTACGTGTCTTATCCCTTATTACAACCTTCTATTCACTTGAAGATTTCAATCAAGTCTCAGACTCTTCTTATTTTACCTATAAGGTAAGCTTCTTAACCCTTGAATCATCTTAGTCATCCTTCTTTACACAGACTAAAGCAAAGCAATATCTATCTTATAATCTGGTGACCAAAATTGCATCACATATTCAAGATGAGGCCCTAACTAATGTTAGATACAGTTTCATAATGGCATCAGCTCTCCTCCCAATAGACCATAATTTTTGTAGGTGGGGTTTGACAGATGTGGACGACCTTTGATAGGCCCTTGTAGCTTTTGTCATCCGTGAAATTATGTTATGTTATGTTATGTTAATTTCCTTATTAGTTCTATTCCTAGCACTTATGCAGCACTGTCTAGGCTGGAGGTCTGAACTTACCAGTACACCTATCTCTCTCATTTTGACCTTTCTAAAACTCTCACATTCAGTTTATAATAATTATTCAGTGGATTACACATACGAGTACCTATACGAAGTACACTACACTTGCTTATGTTAAATTCCATTTGCCATTTCTCTGCACATTGGGAAAGATAGTTTGGTCAATTTATTTTGCAACACCTCAGCATCAGATTCATATTTTATAATATAATCCTACTTAACTTAGTATCATCGGCAAACTTGCTCAGGTCACTACTTATACCTAAGTCAAGATTATTAATATAAATCAAGAACAACAATGATCCCACCAACGACCTCTTCAGAGCCCCACTGATAACATTCCCCCACGGAGATTTAATCCCATGTCTACTAACTCATTGTTTATATGAACATGCTCAGATCAAATGAATATATTTAATGAGTTCTTATCTAATAAATTATTACATTAATTTAGAAAAATGAAAATAATAACCTTCTTCGCCCCAAATTCTGTCCACCAAGTGGTTGCAAATTGCTAGCCTCGCACACAAAAATGGCGTCCAACGAACAATGACGAATCAGCTAAATTATTTAATCATTCGCTACGCTAATTTTGTTAATTATCCACAAGATGAATTAAGGCAATACCTTTAATTACAGAGGCAATTGACCTGGGACATTCATTTATCCATTTAAGGATATTTCGAAGGCGCATAAAAAGTTCTAATCTTTTCTCTTGAACCTCAGCGAGAGGATATGGAAAGTCTGTTTCGGTGAGTGTAACCAGAATTTATTTTATTATCTTGCGTGCATGTAGGAAATAATAACGCGAGAGTTGGTTAATCAACTTGCTTGAGTCAAGAAATTGACAGAAATTAAAGCCTGCCAACTCCAGTTGCTGGAGCCGACAGGATGCATTTAAAAATCTCGGGAAATGAGGTTGGTTGTCAAAAGTCTCAAATGATCGAATGCAAGAAAGAGAAGATTCTAATTTCTCCTCGAATTCGGACCTAATGGAATTTATCCTTTTGAGGAGGAATTAATAAAGACAATTTCAATTAATTCCGTTTTATTCGATTCACAAATCAACTAATTGATAATCTTGTTTCTTTGTCTTGCCATCTGTCCCCCAGATGGCTTTCGATCAATTTCCTTTCTCTCCTATGTATGCACAAGTGCGGGCGCGCAGTTTAGTAGTTTAGTAAAGCTCTCTCCTCTCTCTCTGTTTGTCTGTCTCTGTCTGTCTGTCTGTCTGTCTGTCTGTCTGTCTCTCTGTCTCTCTCTCTCTCTCTCTCTCTCTCTCTCTCTCTCTCTCTCTCTATATATATATATATATATATATATATATATATATATATATATATATATTAGTGTAAATGGGTAGCAGTCTTTCTTGAATAAAGATTTTGTTAAAGACCATTGTATATTTCGCCTCAATTAATTTTCTTTGGAAACTTTCTATTTTTCTTATGGTCTTATTTTTTCCATGTTGTAGATGCTAGATTACTTCTAGTTCATCTTTTATTTTTAAGTAACTGCGTTTAGTAAAAACCAAACTTTAATAGCTGAGCTTTCCGTCTATGCGATCATCTTCAGAGAATACCTAAAGACACTCTGAAGATGAGCGCATAGACCGGAAGCTCTCAAGAAGCAATCCTCATCACTATATATATATATATATATATATATATATATATATATATATATATATATATATTGTAGAGGAATTATAATATAACGCCACCCAGAGGGCCAAGCGGACATATGTTAATGTCCCTCTTCGGAGAGAGCGAAAGAAACGTACCAGAAGATGAGGGGCGTGAGAACGTTAATCGTCTGACTAGCAGTAAATCTGCCGAAGGGCTCTGATCTCCCCGCCGTGTGGGTAGTCGAGTCGGGCTGCTGGACCAAGATAGCCACAAAAGGCCATTAAGCAACTCTCAAAAGATCCGATTATCTATGAGATAAGGAGGCACGCAGCCAGAACACCAAAAAGCGGTGTCAGATATAAAAAAACACTGAGGAGAAATAATGTGACGGCTGTCGCACCAGTGCCTCTCACTAGGAAACAGACCTGGGCTCTGTGGTGCTCCCCCCCTCATCCCTCGCACTCCCTTCAGTGGCATCACCCCAATCCCCTTAGGTGAAGCGGTCTCCGGTCTATAAATAAGCCCCGTAAGGAAAGAAAGATTATTTTCTTATAGACGATAGAGGACTAGATCAATGTGATCAGTCCCTCACCCAGTTCCGAAATCGACTTCTAAGACTTAGAAGTTCGTCTCTTTTTCTTATCGGTGCCATACCGATATATCCTTCGCAGACTTAGCAAAAGGTCTGGCTGGATCAGAATTCCTAAGTGCCAAACAGGAATTTCTGGAGCAAGACAAAAGAAGATCCGCTAACCCTCGAGGGACTCTCAAATTGCAATCTCAGTAATTGTGAGAAAAGATGAATTAATCCCCAAGGAAGTTCCATTTAAGTACTTTCGGAATCACCTCGTAAACCAAAACCAAGTTGGGCAACCTTGCGAAGAGCACGAGGATACTAGAAGAACTGAAGAGCTACCGAGAAGAGTATTCCTTGAGCCAAAGAGCACAACTCCTCTCTCCGTTTTTTAGACGTATAACCGGATAGATAAAGTTATAAAAAGAATTAGACATCGTTTCCTACCGTCTCCGGGACAACCACCATCTGCCCTCTCCAACGTGAAGAATCGTGAAAAATTCAATATAGTGACATCCTTCAACCCCTGTTCCTTTCAAAGTCATGTAAGTCCGAATGACTATATATATTTGTTTTGATTAAGTGGGGTTTTAATGTTGTACCCAAGCTAACTAAAGGAGAGATAATATTTATTGACTCCTGTCATATTTTTTAGTTAGATTAGTGGAATGTAGATTGTGGCTAAATGCTGTACTAAAAACGCTCCATAAATTAACTAATTGGCAATTGGTTTGTTTACGTGGAGCCTACTTTGCTTTGATCAGGACTCGCGTCAAGAATAGGCCCTTATTCAATTCCGGCGAACCATGTTAAACTTTTTAAATTTAGTGTACATATTTGAGTTAATTGATAAATTTAAAAGATATATATTTTTGGTTAATTCTTGGTGTTTCACTGGATCCTTACGTGTTAACCGGCTCTTTCCTTAAAACTGATTAAACGCTGTGGTACTCTCTTAATACAGTAATTATTGCGTCCACTCAGCCAATAGAGGAATTGTTTCCCTTCCTAAGTAGTAGTGTCAGACTGGAGCGCTAAAGTCATTAAATATATAATTCTTTGACAAAAAGAGGGAGCCTCAATTCCTCAACAAAAGTGGTGTTAGGTCTGTAGGTTTTTTTTAGAAAGAACCCAGCAGCATCTAATTAAGGGAGAGCCAACACGTAAAACGAATAACAGGAATAATAGAATAATTGACTAGAGGAAAATTGGTAAAGTTAGGTGTGGAAACAATCTGAAGGTAATTGTTAGGCCAAGTGGTAAGTTTTGGTGGTGGAGTAGATCAAGCTCGATTTACAACAAAGTAGATGACTGACATAAGCGCGATGGCATCATTTGACCTTTATCGGAAGCAAGGTCAAAGCCTTGCACTGGAAGGACCTGAGTTGAGCTCCTATATTCAGGAGAGAGAAACGAAAGAAGCGAAGAACATAAGATGAAATTGGAAGCCGAAGAAAGAAAGATGAAACTGGAAGCCGAAGAACGTAAAATGAAACTGGAAGCTGAGGAAAGAGAGAAGATAAGAACCAACGAAAGAGCTATTAACAAAGACCAGTTAGAGGTGCAGTCACGGACATCCAAAACCGGAGTATCACCAGCGGCAGGCATGAAACTCCCGGAGTACAGGGACGAAGAAGAATTATGCTCATATCTGTCTCATTTTGAGAAAATATTCGAAGTCAATAATTTGGACCTAGAAGAAGATGGGGTCGCCAGACTGTTACCTCTACTCAATCACTTGATGAAAGAGATATTTATATCTATACCCTCAGAAGCGACTGTGGACTGTTCCACTCTCAAAGCCTAACTTCTCTCAGCAATAAACCTCAACCCCGAAGAATATAGAATGAAGTTCAGGCAGGCCCATATAAGACCTGGGCAAACTTACAAACATTTTGGCTTTGAGCTTCGTCGAAGCCTACAGTTTTAGATGTAGTCAGCAGGGGTGGAGAACGAGGTCGCCTCGGTCGTCGACTTTATTCTAAAAGATCAATTACTAAGCACTCTACCCCAAGAGATCCGTGCGTTTGTTAAGGACAGAAAAGCTTCTACCTTAGACGAGTGCCTATACGAGGCTGACCTCCACGTGGTAAATCATCGGTTATATCCGAGGGAGTACAAGAAAGAGAAAGCTCCCTCCCCAAAGAAAAATGGGCAGCCCCCAAGGCAATTGCAGAAGAAGCCCTTTAAGTTCTCAGCCCCAAAAGGAACTTATAAGCTAAGTTTTGGAGGAGCAAAGATTCAAAAAGAGGTTAGGGTTCCACAAGGGTCACACACGAATACCGGCATTTATCCCAGGAAACCCATTACTCGTTATACCTGCGGGATAGTAGGTCACCTTAGTTTCCAGTGCCCACAGAACTTCCGACTGAGGGAGACCTCGAGACAACAGGTGCAAAACCTGACTGCCGTGCTCCCGGCCGGACAATCTGATGCTCCCTCCATCCCACACCAACATCCGAAGGCCCCCATCAACAGGTAAACTTTCTTTTCAACAAAAGTTCGCTAGGCCGCCTAAAATTTGAAAATGGCACAGTTAATGGCTGCCAAGTGTCTACGTTAGTCAGGGACACCGGATGTACTTGCATAGTGGCATCCGACAAGTTGTTGCTCCCAGTAAACCCGAACCATCAAAAATTCGCCATCGTCCACGACTTTTTAGGACGCGACAGCCGGTTCCCCATCGTGAGATGTCATATAGTGCAGATATTTTACGAGTTGGACGGACGTGGTAGTAGCCCCGATTAAGTTCTGCGCTGTCCTAATCGGACAAAATCCCCAAATCCCCCAGCAAGAAGTGGCCCAACAAGTATTCACCCGGGCACAAGAAGCCCAGAGAAAGGATCAACCTGCCGAGTTGACCCCTAGGATTACCCTCGAAGATAATGGGTTAAAATTGACTTCCTTTGATATTGCCCAGAAGGAATGCCCCACTCTTAAACTCCCATGGGAAAAGGCGATTAAGGGTGAAACTCTCCAAGTGAAAGGAAAGAAGCCAATCAAGTATATTGTAGAAGACTCGCTTCTATACCGTACCTTTAGCGAGGAGAACAAGGATGGTAACAAAGCGCTGTGTGTACCCAAAGAATACACGCAAATAATCTTGAATACCGCTCATGATGCAATATTAGCAGGACACTTTGGGCACAATAAAACAGCACTGCGGATATTCATACACTTTTATTGGCGCCAGGCTGCCAAAGAAATTTGGCATATTGCCGGTCATGCGACGTATGTTAGAAAGATCCCTCGAGAGGAAGGGTACCTCCCGCGCCATTACAAAAAGTGCCAGTTATAACCGAACCATTCTTTTGAGTGGCTATCGATTTGGTGGGAACATTCCACCCCCCTTTAAGCGGAGGACACTCCTACATCTTCACTGTAGTAGATTGTGCCACACGTTTTCTAGATGCCGTGGCACTACGGAAATTTGACACTATTTCGTGCGCGGAAGCACTAATTTCAATATTTGCCCGAGTAGGCCTGCCTAAAGAAATTATATCTGATAGATGGTGCCAGTTCACATCCAAATTGATGGAGTACTTTAATAAGCTACTGCTAGTCAAGCCAATTTTTACGAGTCCATTTCCTCCATCCACAAATGGAATCTGTGAAAAATTTTTTGGGACTCTCAAAAATATATTGAAGAAGTTGTGTCAAAACAACCCGACTCATTGGCACATATACTGGCCTGTAGCCCTGTTCGCTTGCAGAGAAATCCCTCACCGGACGCTTTGATTTTCACCCTTTGAGCTACTATACCGAGAGAAACGTGCGAGTTCCCATGAGCATTCTTAAAGAATTATTTACCAATGAGCATCTCGACCAAAAGATTAAATCTTTTACGAACACGTAATGGAAATGCGCGAGCGCCTAGAATACTGCTCAGGATTAGCTCAAGACAACGCCAAGAAGAATTTAGCCAAATACCGGGACTACTTCGATATGAAAGCGAAGGCGCTTGAATTAAAGGCAGGGGATGAAGTCTTATTATTACTCCCGACCGAAAATAATAAGTTATGGGCCCAATGGAAGGGACCGTTTGAAGTAATCGAGGCACGAAGACCAGTCGATTACTTGATAGATACCCCAACAGGGCGAAGAATCTATCAAATAAACATGTTAAAAAAATATCACCGCCGCACGTGCATAAATAATATTACTCTGCTAGACGAAGAAGAACCGACTGATGCCGCTTACCTGTGTACACCACTACAAGTCATAAACACAGTATGTGTGAAACAAGACGAGGAATATGAACTGCCCTCGCTCTCACTCACCACGGAAGACACACGAGTGTATTTAAAGATAAATCCCCAATTAGAGAGTCAACAGAAATCTGAAATGTTTAACTTGCTCAAAGAATTCCAGGATGTCATTTCAGAAACCCCCGGATGCGCCAAGGATTTCATCCATGAAATCAAACTAAAAACTAATTCAGCGGCGCGAAGCAAACCGTATCCGCTGCCGATACACCTACGGGAAACATTCAATAATGAAGTCCAGAATTTATTAAAATTGGGCATTTTAGGGCCATCGGAGTCGGATTATTGTTCCCCCATCGTAATAGTTAAGAAACCTGATAAACAATTTCGGATGTGTGTAGATTTCTGAAAATTGAATTCAGTGACGGTTTTCGACGCCGAGGCCATCCCGTTAATAGACCAAAATCTCTATCTATTTGAAGACGCTAAATTCATCACTGAATTGGATTTATGCAAGGCGTACTATCAAATACCGCTCGCTAACGAGTCTAAAGAGCTGACGGCTTTTGCAACCGAGCTAGGGCTTATGCAGTTTACCAGGCTACCCTTCGGACTACTTACAGCCGGTAGCAATTGCAATAGAATGATGAGGAGAATTATCGCTGGCCTAAGTGACGTGTCGTTTTACTTCGAAAACGTGTATGTAGCTACCCGTACATGGGAGTCCCACTTACACGCCTTACGCTCGTTGCGGGAGAAATTGAAGGAGCAAGGACTAACCGCCGGGCCTACCAAGTGTTATTTCGCCTACGAATCTATTGACTACATTGGATTCAAAATAGGGCAAAGACACCTAACTACCCAGCAAGAAAAAGTGGCAAATTATGCTGACAGTTGATGACTAATGGGCTCTGCTCTCATATTTGTGTTTAGAGACAGTGTTGTAATATTCCTACACAAACAAGATTTTAGGCAAGTCCGGACCGCATCTACCCTGGTTGCTTTAGGAATAACTGCAAGTGTCTGCCTTAAATCACTTTATAGCAAAAGAGCGACACCTTCCATAGGAGCCTCACAATCCCCGATGTCTCGCATTGTCAGGCCAAGTGGTTCTAAGGCTCCCTTATGAGCCACTGAATGAGGTACCCAGCGTTGCCTGGGTAAAAATAAAAGATCATTAGCAAGATGCAGGTTGAAATTCTTATATTTATCACAAATTATTCTTTAACCAATGCTACATCGCAACACACAAAACAGGTTGCCTTTGCTTGCTAAAACTTAATAATGATCTAGGGTTAAACTAATATGTCTAGGGCCTAAACCCAGCTCACGTTCTCTTGGTCGAACAGACAGACAGGGAAAGTTTGGAAAAGGACCCGTAGCTTCATTAGTGGGAGCACTTAGAGATTCGGGACAACTTGTTTTCTTCCTATAAATTGACAGACTCACACACACACAGACAGAGAGACTTCATATATATATATATATATATATATATATATATATATATATATATATATATATATATATATATATATATATATATATATATATATTATATACGTTCACCGGACAGAAAACTAGTCATCAAGCGGAAACAAACATAATTTAACATCTGAAGGGGGTAGGAACCTTAGGCAGTCGAGAGGTGTAGCTTAGTTTACGTCGAAACGTTAGTTAGGATTTATTTATGTTGCGGACGGCATGAAAATCTGTCGATACCAAATCAGCTCTACTTAAAATGGGGCGGAAGATCGACGTCATGGAATGTCAAAAAGGTGTGATTGAACTTGGCCACGCCAAAGGTCACCATGTGAAGGAAGTGGCGTAATTTGGCAGTTTCAACGAGTACAGTCTTCAGGATTTACAAGCAATGGCAGAACTCCCAAAATGCTAAAACTCGCCAGAATTGCTGACGGAAGGTGTTAACAGAGAGGGACCGTCGTAGAATCTCTAAGCTTGTATTTGTAAATGGATTTGCTTCCAGGCAAGAGTTGCTACAAAACGTCAAATCTGCTCTTTCACCACCCATTTCAGAAAGAACATTACACAGGAAATTCCATGGCATGAACATATTGAGCAAAGTGGCGTACAAGAGAAGAGGACCTTACTATGGTTACAAGTGACAATTTTTTTTTTGTCCGATATATATATATATATATATATATATATATATATATATATATATATATATATATATATCTACCTACAAGGAGGCCTGTTGCCTTTAGTGATGCGTTAGCAGGAGCCTTGAAATGAGTCATTTTGAATGGTGATTAGACGAAGTGTGTCCTCCGGTTTTTCGGGACGAGCTGTGATGGAAGTTATCAGCCTTCTTATTCATAAAATGCCACAGTCTGGAAGATCTTTGCGTTCCTTACCGTTCCGATACCGTGACGAGTAGGGTCGCTTCAGCTTGTTCCTTCTACTCGACCGTGGACTGTCGGAGTTCTTGGAGGAGGCCATTTCATTATGTGGGTTTTGGGTGCCTGCTCGAGCGCCTGAGGGAGTCAGTGCTGGCTACCTCCGGCGCCTGAGCGTGCTCTTTTGTTTGGTTCATTTTTCGTTTAGTTTTAATTTGTTTTTTTTTGTTGTTTGAGTTTTTTTTAATATTTTTTGTTTTTTGGCCTTCTAATTTTGTAGGCTAAAATATATATGAAGAAGAGGTGTAAGTTCGGCGACTTATGCCTTTGATGGCAGTCGCTAGGTGGGATCGGACCCTCTTAAACAATAGTAATTATAAGATAATCTGATTCATCATTCACGAATTTTATCATTTTTCTTTTTCCTTAGTTTTTCTTCCCTCCGTTTTGTTTGCGTGTAAACGCATATCCGTAGATTTGGACGATTTCCTTTTCTTTATCAACGATTAAATTAGTTAGGAAACATGAGTGTGTTTTTCTCAAGATTCTACCCAAGCTCCCTTCATCTGGCGGGGCTTTACTGATTGTCAGCAATGGACGCCAGAGACCTCGGGATTGTACCGGTAGGCTGATTTTCCAACCCCAAGAAGACCCTTAAATTTCAGACTTTTAAGTTATATACTCGTACACTTGTCCTTTTTTATATTTATGACTGTCTTGTATCAAAGTCGAAAGCACTCAAGCTTTTTCTTTCATGGGGGTAAATTACATCCTTGGTCGTGCTGATTAATATGTGCTTGCCTACTAATACTTCTCTTCATATTCAAGCGACATTTTGAAGATAGACAAAATCTTTGTCGGTCCTTTCCTGGCGTTTTACTCTCCCGCTCAACCTCTAGTGGCGGAGGTGTGTCGATCTTATCTTTAACCTTCTCATTTTTGGTATTAAATGACAAACTCATTTAATCTCCCCCTTTCCCTAAAAAAATCCTCCAAAGCTTTGATTTGGTCATATTTTCCTTTGTATATGTTTGCCTTCCGGGCAAACTTTTTCGCAGTTTTATTTTTGGTTTTATGAAATTCAACCGATCAATTTGCAGTCATCATTCTTCACGTTTTACCTGAACATGCCGGCCTTCTATTTAAACTCATGACGACTTGATGCTAGCTCCTTTATATCATTGGGTTTTAAACCAAATTCGCTATTTTGAATCTATAAAAACGAGGTTTTCTTGGGCTCTTTTGTGCTCGACGGCCAGGTAATGTGTACATACATAAACGTTAGAATTTATCTGCATTGGGAAGCTTCGCCCCGCAATTCTTTCTATCATTCCTAATGAGTGCTTTGGAAGCAAATGATACCTCAAAGGCGTTTAGGAATTCGCGGTAATGTCATATATTATCACTTCTCTCCGCCGTGTCAAAATTCAATGGAGGCTGCCGTTCGCTCCCGTCTTCCACACTAAGATGTGTGTAGCTCAGCCGAGTTTAGGATCAAAATTACCCCAAAAGGGGAAAAAGCAAATTCATAAATCCTCCACAAACAATACACTCTTGCCCAAAGAAATTTAAACACCTTTCGATTTTAATTTATTTTATACTCTTAATAAATACAATTTGATTTAACATTCCCCAAATTCGGGAGCAATATGAGAATAGAATTAAATTTGGGGTTTTATTGATCATGAATTTGGTGGTAACTTACATATTTTATGGAGGAAAATGATACCCACTGTAAGACAAATTAAGAATCAATGCTTTAATTCAATCGTTGCCTGGACCTGCTCAAAATGGATTACCCTTCCCTCACATACATTCCCCACTATTCGCATCTTAACATACCCGGTAATGGGACGGCCATCTTTGGGTAATAATAATTTTAATGTTGAGACGAAAACCTTGATATCACTGCCAGATCCCATTCATTCAGCGGAATAGGAACAAAGTAGGGAAAGGAAGGAAAAGGTGAGAAAATAGAACAAGATGAGTAAAAAAAAGTGTGACAGATTGCAATAGATAACTAATTGAGTTGATTTTCGTCAAAACCTTACTGAAATTTGTTCTTCCGTTGACCATGTTCCTCGTTTATTTGTGACGGCTGTCGCACCAGTGCCTCTCACTAGGAAACAGACCTGGGCTCTGTGGTGCTCCCCCCCTCATCCCTCGCACTCCCTTCAGTGGCATCACCCCAATCCCCTTAGGTGAAGCGGTCTCCGGTCTATAAATAAGCCCCGTAAGGAAAGAAAGATTATTTTCTTATAGACGATAGAGGACTAGATCAATGTGATCAGTCCCTCACCCAGTTCCGAAATCGACTTCTAAGACTTAGAAGTTCGTCTCTTTTTCTTATCGGTGCCATACCGATATATCCTTCGCAGACTTAGCAAAAGGTCTGGCTGGATCAGAATTCCTAAGTGCCAAACAGGAATTTCTGGAGCAAGACAAAAGAAGATCCGCTAACCCTCGAGGGACTCTCAAATTGCAATCTCAGTAATTGTGAGAAAAGATGAATTAATCCCCAAGGAAGTTCCATTTAAGTACTTTCGGAATCACCTCGTAAACCAAAACCAAGCTGGGCAACCTTGCGAAGAGCACGAGGATACTAGAAGAACTGAAGAGCTACCGAGAAGAGTATTCCTTGAGCCAAAGAGCACAACTCCTCTCTCCGTTTTTTAGACGTATAACCGGATAG
The DNA here is from genome assembly GCA_963969495.1 of Ceratothoa steindachneri. Taxonomy (NCBI): domain Eukaryota; kingdom Metazoa; phylum Arthropoda; class Malacostraca; order Isopoda; family Cymothoidae; genus Ceratothoa; species Ceratothoa steindachneri. Next base: position 139,720,481 of record OZ018319.1, read on the forward strand.
ATAAAGTTATAAAAAGAATTAGACATCGTTTCCTACCGTCTCCGGGACAACCACCATCTGCCCTCTCCAACGTGAAGAATCGTGAAAAATTCAATATAGTGACATCCTTCAACCCCTGTTCCTTTCAAAGTCATGTAAGTCCGAATGACTATATATATTTGTTTTGATTAAGTGGGGTTTTAATGTTGTACCCAAGCTAACTAAAGGAGAGATAATATTTATTGACTCCTGTCATATTTTTTAGTTAGATTAGTGGAATGTAGATTGTGGCTAAATGCTGTACTAAAAACGCTCCATAAATTAACTAATTGGCAATTGGTTTGTTTACGTGGAGCCTACTTTGCTTTGATCAGGACTCGCGTCAAGAATAGGCCCTTATTCAATTCCGGCGAACCATGTTAAACTTTTTAAATTTAGTGTACATATTTGAGTTAATTGATAAATTTAAAAGATATATATTTTTGGTTAATTCTTGGTGTTTCACTGGATCCTTACGTGTTAACCGGCTCTTTCCTTAAAACTGATTAAACGCTGTGGTACTCTCTTAATACAGTAATTATTGCGTCCACTCAGCCAATAGAGGAATTGTTTCCCTTCCTAAGTAGTAGTGTCAGACTGGAGCGCTAAAGTCATTAAATATATAATTCTTTGACAAAAAGAGGGAGCCTCAATTCCTCAACAAAAGTGGTGTTAGGTCTGTAGGTTTTTTTTAGAAAGAACCCAGCAGCATCTAATTAAGGGAGAGCCAACACGTAAAACGAATAACAGGAATAATAGAATAATTGACTAGAGGAAAATTGGTAAAGTTAGGTGTGGAAACAATCTGAAGGTAATTGTTAGGCCAAGTGGTAAGTTTTGGTGGTGGAGTAGATCAAGCTCGATTTACAACAAAGTAGATGACTGACATAAGCGCGATGGCATCATTTGACCTTTATCGGAAGCAAGGACCTGAGTTGAGCTCCTATATTCAGGAGAGAGAAACGAAAGAAGCGAAGAACATAAGATGAAATTGGAAGCCGAAGAAAGAAAGATGAAACTGGAAGCCGAAGAACGTAAAATGAAACTGGAAGCTGAGGAAAGAGAGAAGATAAGAACCAACGAAAGAGCTATTAACAAAGACCAGTTAGAGGTGCAGTCACGGACATCCAAAACCGGAGTATCACCAGCGGCAGGCATGAAACTCCCGGAGTACAGGGACGAAGAAGAATTATGCTCATATCTGTCTCATTTTGAGAAAATATTCGAAGTCAATAATTTGGACCTAGAAGAAGATGGGGTCGCCAGACTGTTACCTCTACTCAATCACTTGATGAAAGAGATATTTATATCTATACCCTCAGAAGCGACTGTGGACTGTTCCACTCTCAAAGCCTAACTTCTCTCAGCAATAAACCTCAACCCCGAAGAATATAGAATGAAGTTCAGGCAGGCCCATATAAGACCTGGGCAAACTTACAAACATTTTGGCTTTGAGCTTCGTCGAAGCCTACAGTTTTAGATGTAGTCAGCAGGGGTGGAGAACGAGGTCGCCTCGGTCGTCGACTTTATTCTAAAAGATCAATTACTAAGCACTCTACCCCAAGAGATCCGTGCGTTTGTTAAGGACAGAAAAGCTTCTACCTTAGACGAGTGCCTATACGAGGCTGACCTCCACGTGGTAAATCATCGGTTATATCCGAGGGAGTACAAGAAAGAGAAAGCTCCCTCCCCAAAGAAAAATGGGCAGCCCCCAAGGCAATTGCAGAAGAAGCCCTTTAAGTTCTCAGCCCCAAAAGGAACTTATAAGCTAAGTTTTGGAGGAGCAAAGATTCAAAAAGAGGTTAGGGTTCAACAAGGGTCACACACGAATACCGGCATTTATCCCAGGAAACCCATTACTCGTTATACCTGCGGGATAGTAGGTCACCTTAGTTTCTAGTGCCCACAGAACTTCCGACTGAGGGAGACCTCGAGACAACAGGTGCAAAACCTGACTGCCGTGCTCCCGGCCGGACAATCTGATGCTCCCTCCATCCCACACCAACATCCGAAGGCCCCCATCAACAGGTAAACTTTCTTTTCAACAAAAGTTCGCTAGGCCGCCTAAAATTTGAAAATGGCACAGTTAATGGCTGCCAAGTGTCTACGTTAGTCAGGGACACCGGATGTACTTGCATAGTGGCATCCGACAAGTTGTTGCTCCCAGTAAACCCGAACCATCAAAAATTCGCCATCGTCCACGACTTTTTAGGACGCGACAACCGGTTCCCCATCGTGAGATGTCATATAGTGCAGATATTTTACGAGTTGGACGGACGTGGTAGTAGCCCCGATTAAGTTCTGCGCTGTCCTAATCGGACAAAATCCCCAAATCCCCCAGCAAGAAGTGGCCCAACAAGTATTCACCCGGGCACAAGAAGCCCAGAGAAAGGATCAACCTGCCGAGTTGACCCCTAGGATTACCCTCGAAGATAATGGGTTAAAATTGACTTCCTTTGATATTGCCCAGAAGGAATGCCCCACTCTTAAACTCCCATGGGAAAAGGCGATTAAGGGTGAAACTCTCCAAGTGAAAGGAAAGAAGCCAATCAAGTATATTGTAGAAGACTCGCTTCTATACCGTACCTTTAGCGAGGAGAACAAGGATGGTAACAAAGCGCTGTGTGTACCCAAAGAATACACGCAAATAATCTTGAATACCGCTCATGATGCAATATTAGCAGGACACTTTGGGCACAATAAAACAGCACTGCGGATATTCATACACTTTTATTGGCGCCAGGCTGCCAAAGAAATTTGGCATATTGCCGGTCATGCGACGTATGTTAGAAAGATCCCTCGAGAGGAAGGGTACCTCCCGCGCCATTACAAAAAGTGCCAGTTATAACCGAACCATTCTTTTGAGTGGCTATCGATTTGGTGGGAACATTCCACCCCCCTTTAAGCGGAGGACACTCCTACATCTTCACTGTAGTAGATTGTGCCACACGTTTTCTAGATGCCGTGGCACTACGGAAATTTGACACTATTTCGTGCGCGGAAGCACTAATTTCAATATTTGCCCGAGTAGGCCTGCCTAAAGAAATTATATCTGATAGATGGTGCCAGTTCACATCCAAATTGATGGAGTACTTTAATAAGCTACTGCTAGTCAAGCCAATTTTTACGAGTCCATTTCCTCCATCCACAAATGGAATCTGTGAAAAATTTTTTGGGACTCTCAAAAATATATTGAAGAAGTTGTGTCAAAACAACCCGACTCATTGGCACATATACTGGCCTGTAGCCCTGTTCGCTTGCAGAGAAATCCCTCACCGGACGCTTTGATTTTCACCCTTTGAGCTACTATACCGAGAGAAACGTGCGAGTTCCCATGAGCATTCTTAAAGAATTATTTACCAATGAGCATCTCGACCAAAAGATTAAATCTTTTACGAACACGTAATGGAAATGCGCGAGCGCCTAGAATACTGCTCAGGATTAGCTCAAGACAACGCCAAGAAGAATTTAGCCAAATACCGGGACTACTTCGATATGAAAGCGAAGGCGCTTGAATTAAAGGCAGGGGATGAAGTCTTATTATTACTCCCGACCGAAAATAATAAGTTATGGGCCCAATGGAAGGGACCGTTTGAAGTAATCGAGGCACGAAGACCAGTCGATTACTTGATAGATACCCCAACAGGGCGAAGAATCTATCAAATAAACATGTTAAAAAAATATCACCGCCGCACGTGCATAAATAATATTACTCTGCTAGACGAAGAAGAACCGACTGATGCCGCTTACCTGTGTACACCACTACAAGTCATAAACACAGTATGTGTGAAACAAGACGAGGAATATGAACTGCCCTCGCTCTCACTCACCACGGAAGACACACGAGTGTATTTAAAGATAAATCCCCAATTAGAGAGTCAACAGAAATCTGAAATGTTTAACTTGCTCAAAGAATTCCAGGATGTCATTTCAGAAACCCCCGGATGCGCCAAGGATTTCATCCATGAAATCAAACTAAAAACTAATTCAGCGGCGCGAAGCAAACCGTATCCGCTGCCGATACACCTACGGGAAACATTCAATAATGAAGTCCAGAATTTATTAAAATTGGGCATTTTAGGGCCATCGGAGTCGGATTATTGTTCCCCCATCGTAATAGTTAAGAAACCTGATAAACAATTTCGGATGTGTGTAGATTTCTGAAAATTGAATTCAGTGACGGTTTTCGACGCCGAGGCCATCCCGTTAATAGACCAAAATCTCTATCTATTTGAAGACGCTAAATTCATCACTGAATTGGATTTATGCAAGGCGTACTATCAAATACCGCTCGCTAACGAGTCTAAAGAGCTGACGGCTTTTGCAACCGAGCTAGGGCTTATGCAGTTTACCAGGCTACCCTTCGGACTACTTACAGCCGGTAGCAATTGCAATAGAATGATGAGGAGAATTATCGCTGGCCTAAGTGACGTGTCGTTTTACTTCGAAAACGTGTATGTAGCTACCCGTACATGGGAGTCCCACTTACACGCCTTACGCTCGTTGCGGGAGAAATTGAAGGAGCAAGGACTAACCGCCGGGCCTACCAAGTGTTATTTCGCCTACGAATCTATTGACTACATTGGATTCAAAATAGGGCAAAGACACCTAACTACCCAGCAAGAAAAAGTGGCAAATTATGCTGACAGTTGATGACTAATGGGCTCTGCTCTCATATTTGTGTTTAGAGACAGTGTTGTAATATTCCTACACAAACAAGATTTTAGGCAAGTCCGGACCGCATCTACCCTGGTTGCTTTAGGAATAACTGCAAGTGTCTGCCTTAAATCACTTTATAGCAAAAGAGCGACACCTTCCATAGGAGCCTCACAATCCCCGATGTCTCGCATTGTCAGGCCAAGTGGTTCTAAGGCTCCCTTATGAGCCACTGAATGAGGTACCCAGCGTTGCCTGGGTAAAAATAAAAGATCATTAGCAAGATGCAGGTTGAAATTCTTATATTTATCACAAATTATTCTTTAACCAATGCTACATCGCAACACACAAAACAGGTTGCCTTTGCTTGCTAAAACTTAATAATGATCTAGGGTTAAACTAATATGTCTAGGGCCTAAACCCAGCTCACGTTCTCTTGGTCGAACAGACAGACAGGGAAAGTTTGGAAAAGGACCCGTAGCTTCATTAGTGGGAGCACTTAGAGATTCGGGACAACTTGTTTTCTTCCTATAAATTGACAGACTCACACACACACAGACAGAGAGACTTCATATATATATATATATATATATATATATATATATATATATATATATATATATATATATATATATTATATATACGTTCACCGGACAGAAAACTAGTCATCAAGCGGAAACAAACATAATTTAACATCTGAAGGGGGTAGGAACCTTAGGCAGTCGAGAGGTGTAGCTTAGTTTACGTCGAAACGTTAGTTAGGATTTATTTATGTTGCGGACGGCATGAAAATCTGTCGATACCAAATCAGCTCTACTTAAAATGGGGCGGAAGATCGACGTCATGGAATGTCAAAAAGGTGTGATTGAACTTGGCCACGCCAAAGGTCACCATGTGCAGGAAGTGGCGTAATTTGGCAGTTTCAACGAGTACAGTCTTCAGGATTTACAAGCAATGGCAGAACTCCCAAAATGCTAAAACTCGCCAGAATTGCTGACGGAAGGTGTTAACAGAGAGGGACCGTCGTAGAATCTCTAAGCTTGTATTTGTAAATGGATTTGCTTCCAGGCAAGAGTTGCTACAAAACGTCAAATCTGCTCTTTCACCACCCATTTCAGAAAGAACATTACACAGGAAATTCCATGGCATGAACATATTGAGCAAAGTGGCGTACAAGAGAAGAGGACCTTACTATGGTTACAAGTGACAATTTTTTTTTTGTCCGATATATATATATATATATATATATATATATATATATATATATATATATATATATATATATATATATACCTACAAGGAGGCCTGTTGCCTTTAGTGATGCGTTAGCAGGAGCCTTGAAATGAGTCATTTTGAATGGTGATTAGACGAAGTGTGTCCTCCGGTTTTTCGGGACGAGCTGTGATGGAAGTTATCAGCCTTCTTATTCATAAAATGCCACAGTCTGGAAGATCTTTGCGTTCCTTACCGTTCCGATACCGTGACGAGTAGGGTCGCTTCAGCTTGTTCCTTCTACTCGACCGTGGACTGTCGGAGTTCTTGGAGGAGGCCATTTCATTATGTGGGTTTTGGGTGCCTGCTCGAGCGCCTGAGGGAGTCAGTGCTGGCTACCTCCGGCGCCTGAGCGTGCTCTTTTGTTTGGTTCATTTTTCGTTTAGTTTTAATTTGTTTTTTTTTGTTGTTTGAGTTTTTTTTAATATTTTTTGTTTTTTGGCCTTCTAATTTTGTAGGCTAAAATATATATGAAGAAGAGGTGTAAGTTCGGCGACTTATGCCTTTGATGGCAGTCGCTAGGTGGGATCGGACCCTCTTAAACAATAGTAATTATAAGATAATCTGATTCATCATTCACGAATTTTATCATTTTTCTTTTTCCTTAGTTTTTCTTCCCTCCGTTTTGTTTGCGTGTAAACGCATATCCGTAGATTTGGACGATTTCCTTTTCTTTATCAACGATTAAATTAGTTAGGAAACATGAGTGTGTTTTTCTCAAGATTCTACCCAAGCTCCCTTCATCTGGCGGGGCTTTACTGATTGTCAGCAATGGACGCCAGAGACCTCGGGATTGTACCGGTAGGCTGATTTTCCAACCCCAAGAAGACCCTTAAATTTCAGACTTTTAAGTTATATACTCGTACACTTGTCCTTTTTTATATTTATGACTGTCTTGTATCAAAGTCGAAAGCACTCAAGCTTTTTCTTTCATGGGGGTAAATTACATCCTTGGTCGTGCTGATTAATATGTGCTTGCCTACCAATACTTCTCTTCATATTCAAGCGACATTTTGAAGATAGACAAAATCTTTGTCGGTCCTTTCCTGGCGTTTTACTCTCCCGCTCAACCTCTAGTGGCGGAGGTGTGTCGATCTTATCTTTAACCTTCTCATTTTTGGTATTAAATGACAAACTCATTTAATCTCCCCCTTTCCCTAAAAAAATCCTCCAAAGCTTTGATTTGGTCATATTTTCCTTTGTATATGTTTGCCTTCCGGGCAAACTTTTTCGCAGTTTTATTTTTGGTTTTATGAAATTCAACCGATCAATTTGCAGTCATCATTCTTCACGTTTTACCTGAACATGCCGGCCTTCTATTTAAACTCATGACGACTTGATGCTAGCTCCTTTATATCATTGGGTTTTAAACCAAATTCGCTATTTTGAATCTATAAAAACGAGGTTTTCTTGGGCTCTTTTGTGCTCGACGGCCAGGTAATGTGTACATACATAAACGTTAGAATTTATCTGCATTGGGAAGCTTCGCCCCGCAATTCTTTCTATCATTCCTAATGAGTGCTTTGGAAGCAAATGATACCTCAAAGGCGTTTAGGAATTCGCGGTAATGTCATATATTATCACTTCTCTCCGCCGTGTCAAAATTCAATGGAGGCTGCCGTTCGCTCCCGTCTTCCACACTAAGATGTGTGTAGCTCAGCCGAGTTTAGGATCAAAATTACCCCAAAAGGGGAAAAAGCAAATTCATAAATCCTCCACAAACAATACACTCTTGCCCAAAGAAATTTAAACACCTTTCGATTTTAATTTATTTTATACTCTTAATAAATACAATTTGATTTAACATTCCCCAAATTCGGGAGCAATATGAGAATAGAATTAAATTTGGGGTTTTATTGATCATGAATTTGGTGGTAACTTACATATTTTATGGAGGAAAATGATACCCACTGTAAGACAAATTAAGAATCAATGCTTTAATTCAATCGTTGCCTGGACCTGCTCAAAATGGATTACCCTTCCCTCACATACATTCCCCACTATTCGCATCTTAACATACCCGGTAATGGGACGGCCATCTTTGGGTAATAATAATTTTAATGTTGAGACGAAAACCTTGATATCACTGCCAGATCCCATTCATTCAGCGGAATAGGAACAAAGTAGGGAAAGGAAGGAAAAGGTGAGAAAATAGAACAAGATGAGTAAAAAAAAGTGTGACAGATTGCAATAGATAACTAATTGAGTTGATTTTCGTCAAAACCTTACTGAAATTTGTTCTTCCATTGACCATGTTCCTCGTTTATTTGTGACACTGGGATTGTTCACCTTTGGGTAAGGTTTGCACCTTCCTCTTTTTCTTCTGGTAGAGGAAGGCTCCAGAAAATCGCTTTATGGTAGAAATGAGACTAGATATTCCGACCAGAAATGGCATGGTGATAGAATCGGTCTATCTTTAGTTGCTTAGATCGTGGGGGTGAATCAACAAGATTTCTTGAGAGACCTCGAAATATGCTTCCTGCTTTAAGCTATTTATTTTGCCACCTTAATTTCTTCTTCATTACTTCTCCATTCCTAAGATGGTCTTCACGACTGGTTTTTCTTTGGCTCGGAATAAAACACTAACTGTTTTGAGATCCATTCTTTATTCCATCTCTGTGTGGTAAGGATGCAAATAAGACAGATGTTGAGTTCCGCGATAAACGAGAGATAACAAGGGTCAAAGCAGTAACCTTATTTTTGAATTAATTGGGAGGGTTCGATGCCGTGGTGAGGATGTTTCCCCTAGTGGTCGAGAGAAGAGATGCAAATCCGCCGAACCAGGGAGGGAAGGACAAATTGAAAGAGAAATCCTTATGAGATAAACCAGCGGATGATGGCGTTGGGGTTTCGTGCGAAGAGTCATTAAACTGTGGCCTGAACTCTCAAGAAGTGAACTTTAGATCAAGTAAAGATAAGCATTCAAGATAAAAGGGACTACTTATCTTTACTAGCAAACTACCTAGACTAACTTCCGAAACCCATTTGCTAAAAATAACAGAAAGAATAAAAATAAACAACTCAATTGCATTTATGGACTCCTTATCCTTACTTGGTCGATTTGGGTAATGTACATCTTGACTTGGTCGATTTGGGTAATGTACATCTTGACTTGGTCGATTTGAGGAACCTTCATCTTTACTAGAAATCTTTGGTGCGGAATTTTTTCATTTTAATTGCGAACAATCGGGTTTAACCAGTCAGCGATAGAAATTTATCGACTTCAGGCAAATGTAGTCAACCCTCAAAACTTTACACCCAAATTCATGTGTTTACAAATCAGCAGAAAAAGGTAGCAAGAAGTCTACGAGTTGCACGACAATACTTTTATGCCTTTTCTCTTTTTGTAGGTTGCTGGTTGGGGCGCCTAAATACAACACTACTCAACCCGGGGTAGTTAGTGGAGGGGCTGTCTTGAGTTGCTCCATCGAACAATCGAATCAACGGTGCTCCTACGTTCCTTTCGACATCCAGAGTAAGTACAAAATACCAGAGCCCTGGGAGGGCAGGGGTCTTTTCAAGATCACATTTTGTAATATTCTAGCTTAGAATTCAACGTTCGTATTCTTCCCAGTTTGCTTGGTTATCATAAGGATCCAGAATCGAATCAGCGTCACTCCGATTAAGTGTCATCTAATGCAGAATTGGTCTCAGTTAAGCGGCATTCCCCTATTAAATTGGCTTTGTTTTGTACCTCTTTCGACTTGCCTTTCATAGTGTGCTAATAGTGGAAAATATGGTATGTGCGAGGCTTAAGTTATCATTCATGTCTACTATACTGATCGCACTCGGGATTGTAAACGTTATATAAATTCAAGCACTTCACCATGACCCGATGAACTTTTTTTTTAAGTTCTGGAGATGTCGATTAATTTCACACTCTGAACTTTTCGAACAACGAAGGAAATTTATTCGAGTAAATTTAACAGTTGGTCACTAATAGATGGTCGACCAGAAGGACATTTCTCTAAGAAGCTTCTCATTTCTTTCAATAGTTTTTAGCTACGATTTCCAATGGCTTAGTTTACTGCCCTTACAATAGCTCCCTCAGTGATCCCCACTTAGAGTCATGTCCCAATTCTAAGTACATAAAGATCTGAAGGAGAATTCCCTGTAAGCCCGAAGGCCCATGACCAGGTCACCATTCGGGTGGGTGGGAGGAGGGTGGCGGTATTGTGAGCTTTTGATACCAATCAACTATAGTGCAACCCTTTGTGAGTCAACAGGTGTGGGACGCACCCTTTCCAAGTCTTGGGTATATGGATATGTGTGTCTCCATAGGGAACACTAGTACTCCATCAGCAAGGGTCCGGGACAGATGAAAGACTATGTCGTGCTGTGAAATGATAGTGGTGTTGTGTTGCATTTGCATGATGATGCGTGTAAAGCTACTTACACTTGGAATGTGTAGGTATCAACGTGTCCACCTAATTGGTGAGTACCAGCTTGAAACGCCTCCATGTTCAATTTGTAAAGTACGAGACATTCCTTGGTTTTGAAAGGCGTGTAGAGTAACAAATTATGTTTACTAAGAGGCGCTTTCCATGGATGCTATGATTCGTTTTAGGGTGTGTATTATGTGGAAAATTTCCAAGCTATTACAACATTCACTTCGCCTGCCTCCTCTTTTTACAAACATCTCATAGAATTTCTGACATTTGAAATGGAGTTGTTAGAGTCGTTGAAGTGTTGTGAGTGCATGCATCCTCCTTCGACCTAGGTGTTTCAGATGTATGTTTGACATGTTGTCAATGACAGAAGAGGGGGAGCATTTCGCTTGCCCTGTTGCTTGTTTATTCTAACGACGAATTTTATTTTCGTACAGTCGTTCTGTATCAAAGCTTAGACCAAGCTCTCGCTGGAAAAGATTTATTAATCTTTAAAGCGCAGCTTCGTTGACAGTCTTACACTCCTTAGGCTATATTTCTCCTTCAATGACCTCAAAACATCACCCATACACTTACTCCATAGCACAATCTATAACAATCCTGACATCACTTTAGTAGTGCTTCTTTTTCTCCCTCGCACAGTGCAAACATTTCACATGCCTATCGATATCCGTATCCTGTTACAGCCCATAGTTCGCAATTTTAAAATCGTGTTCATATTCGCCTCCTCTTGTATCGCTACATTACACATCTCATTGAATTACTCAACTCCTCACTCAGAATTACCACCCTATTCGTATCGTTGATGTTCCCAAAACCATTGTTTTCTTTGTTTCTTAGCTTGCGCACTTCCTTCCAAATGACTTCCTTTATACCGTCCGGATACCCACTGCTTTGTTGGTGTGATTAATCAATTGTTTTACTGCTCTTTTCACCCCCTTGCATGTCCTTATCCACATCTTTCTGACATGTTAATGTGCATGCATCTGCTACTGCGCCTCTTCTGTCACGCATAGGTTTTTGCGACATGTTTGTTGTCTGAGAGATAACTTAAGACCTTCGAAGAATTCGGTGGGAGCAAGGTTCGATAGTGTTAAATATTAATACTCTGGGAAGGAATCATTTAGGTACGAGTAGATTCGTCACTATATTTTTCATCTCCCCTTTGATTGTATTTATTGTTCTTTTTACTACCAATCTTTTCCTTATGCTTAACAAATTCAACTTAAGAAATATGGAAGTTAAGCAGAAATGCGTGGTGGGTCTGTTCAACCTGCGACTTAAACCATTTCCCTCGGTTCTTTCCAACGACTTCGCATTCTGAAATTTTATTTATGCTAAAAATTTATATTTCCTCAGACCTTTAAAGGAATTTATATATTTATTACAGTTCAGTTTTCTTTTTCTTTAGAGAGTACGGTTAGATCAAAGGTTAGGTCAAGGGGTGTTCACTCAGGCCCAGCTGGGTTGGTAGAATGCCAGATTATTCCGGATTCTTTTGATTCGACCTGAAATTTATGCTAACTCATCAATGTATTTATCATTCCATACTACCCAAAAGAACCCAACTAGTTAACTAATTTATGCTCATATATTCTCTTTTGGAATTACTAGTCAGGTCTATTAATAATACATATAAAAAAGATAAAAATTCAAACATTCTTACTCTAATTAATGGCAATTTTGCATATTTTTTCCTATAATTTTTTATTGCACTTCCATAGTTCAGCTCAACAGTCTCAAAGTTACTACACCATTGAGGGTTAAATGTTTTGCTGGTATATGTACGCTTTACCACCGACAATACATGGCCAGAGACTTTTGACTGCGAAGGAAGATACCTATAATGGGAGCTATGATGTTTTTTTCTGGGATGGCAACATGGAGCCCCCCATCCCCCGCTGAGATGGACTTTTTCCCGGAGATGAACTAGCCCTAGACGTCAAGATCTTCTATGGAGTCGAAGTCGGGTTCGGTGACAAACACCGAATCTGAGTGTTCCCCCTGTGCAAGCTTCTCCTCACACCTCTTAGGCCGCCGAGGATTCACAAAGAATAGGAGGGAAAGGCATCCCCACCCCCTGATGGTGCCCCTCTGACAGCTAAGACCACCTTCTCGGAAAAGGTTCTTGTTAAGGTCGGTCCATCTGACCTTGGGGCTCCTTCCGTCGGTGGAGAGGAGCAGTTTCATTCGGAGAAAAAAGGAATGAAGCAAGAAGAAGACTAAAGGCCATATAAATCTCTCCTGTAGACGTACAAAGTCTGGTTTTCCCGAAGTTTATCTAAGTTGCTCCAAGGCCACATGATAAGTCCATATAATCCACGGCCACACGATAAGTTCATATAATCCACGGCCAAGAATGCCAATTGCAGAGACCCGCCCCCGCTACTTCGAAGCAATAAGCCTGGACGTTCAGACTATGGATCGTCTCTCATTTCGCGAGGCTAAGGATTTGGTCCTTGCTGCTTCGGACGTCTTATGCTTTAATTTAAAAAATGGCACCTCTGCTCCACGCCTACGAGCACGGTCGTTTCTGCGTTCATTCGGAACCATTCTGCGGGTTCTACTCACACTGGAAGCTTCCCTGGTATAGCTGGCGATATAAACGGTTCACACCTAGCCTCGGCTAAAATCATGGCTCTTCCCCCTCCTCCACCAGCGTGACCGTTCCCCGTCAGGCGAAACGACCGCGTGCCTCCACTGAGTCGATAAATTCACAGGAGGCAACACCCTTGAAGGTGGTCGTGAGGCAATCTTCCGGGGTTCCTAAAGCTGCCCACCGACAGGAGCACCAAATGAGCTTCGGCTCCTACGCAACCCACCCAGAGCTGGGCTGGATATCACGGATAAGCCGCCCCGCTCGCATAGTTTCGAGGCGGAGAGAGGAAAAGACTCGTATGACGAGCCCAATCTCTCCCGATAAGTCGTTGAAGGCGACAGCACCTTGTTCGGCCAACAGCGTCCGAAGTTGTGCCTCCGAGAAGAGTACGGCTATTTCTGTGTGGGTCTTCTCTTCGAAGAGGGTCCCCGCATCTCAGCTGAGCTAGGACTAAGGGCCAACTGCGAGTAGCTGCGGAGGCTAGTCTTCACCCCTTCTCCCTTAGTTAACTTTTTGCAGGAAACCATCTTGGGGGAGTGCCACCTGCCCATCCTCCAGGGGTATATGGGTTTCAAGACCCCACCACCATTGGATGGGACCGGGCAGGAGAATTCGATATTTACCCCCGGCATGATGTCTCTGTTATTCTCTTCGCTTTAGATATCTCCTTTCAGTCAGAGCAGTGCAACTACACATGGATAAGAGATAAACTGTTATTTCTGCGTACATTCCACCGTCAGCCGACTTTGACGCGGTGGACTTTCGAAGCACTGTAGAACGGTTTTTGAGGCTCTTTCTACCGTTCTGTGATTTAAACGGAGTAGTTTATGCGAGGGGGCTCGTGGACTACTCCATATAGGACATTACCTTAGAGCTGGCCGAACATGGAGCGGTCAAGGTCGAACGTGTGATGAGAAAACAGGGAGGGGCCTCGAGACCCACCCGTGCACTCTTCGTCACGTTAGAATGTAACAAGCTCCTTGAGTCGGTGCGTGCCGGATGGTATCGCTACCGCGTGAAGGCATTTGTGCCACTGCCGCAGAGGTGCTATTACTGCCACCGCTTCGGCCATACAAATCGCTCCTGTCGACGTGCAAAGTCGGGGTTACCCGAAACCTGTGAAGTTGCTCCAAGGCCAGACATGATAAGTCCAAATCGTGTGTGGCCAAGTGTGTCAATTGCGGAGAGGCGCACCCCGCTTCTTCGAAGCAATGTAGAGCGTATCTCCTTGAGAAGGAAATCCTGGCCGTTCAGGCTCAAGATCGTCTCTCATTTCGCGAGGCTAAGGACTTGATCCTCTCGCGCCCGGGGCTACCTGGGACGTCCTATGCCTCAATGTTGAAAAAGACACCCTCTGTTCCTGGCCCTCCAGGCCTACGAGTACGGTCGTTTCCGCGCCCATTCGGAAACCTTCGGGGGGTTCTACTCAACCCGGGCGTTTTATTGGTAAAGTTGGCGGCACAAAAGGTTCACACCTAACCCCGGCTAAAACCAGGGCTCCCCCCCTTCCCCCAGCGTGACCGTTTCCCGTAAGGCGAAACGACAACGCGCCTCTAACGAGTCGTTAGACTCACAGGAGGCAACACCCCTAAGTTGGTCGCCAGGTCATCTTCCGGGGTTCCTAAAGCTGTCCCCCGAAAGGAAGACCGTTAACCGCAAAGCAGCTTCGGCTCCTTTGCCCACGCCCAGTGCTGGGCTGGGTGGCTCGGAGACGGTGGATTCTCGAAAAGAGGGTCCCCGCCTCCGTAGCCGCCCCGCACGCCTAAGGTTTCGAAGCGGAGGGAGGAAAAGACTCGCATGGTGAGCCCAACCTCCACCAATAAGTCCTCGAAGGCGACAGCGCCTTCAGCTCATTGTCCGACCAACAGCGGCCGGGGTTCTGCTTCCGAGAAGCGTACGGCCATTCCCGTGAGGGCCTTCTCTTTGAAGAGGGCCCCCGCGTCTCCTCTGAGCTAGGCTTGGAATGCATATTCGTTCAATGGAATTGCCGCGGACTCCGGTTCAACTGGGCGGAGGTGCGAGGCTCGTCTCCTCCCGTTCCACGTTAGCTATTTTTTTGCAGGAGACCATGCTGGGTGCATGCCCCTTGCCCAACCTCCCGGAGTATAAGAAGGGTTTTGCGAACCCACCGCCACGGGATGGGACCCGGGCGGGAGGATGTGCGATTTACACCCGGCATGATGTCTCCGTTCTTCTCTTCGCTTTTGGTACCTCCTTTTAGACAGCGGCTGTGCAGCTGCACCTTAATAGGAGGTATACTGTTATTTCCGCGTACATTACACCGTCAACCGACTTCGACGCGGGGGACTTCCACCGTGTTATGGCACGGTTGCCGTGGCCCTTTCTCTTGCTCGCAGATCTAAACGGTGGACACCCACTCTGGGGAGACTACTCTATAAATCCCTGCGGTTAAGTCCTTGCCGACCTGATCGACGAGCTTGAAATGGGTGTGCTAAATGTGGATTAGTTTACCCATCACTGTCCGAGAACCGCTTCATTTTCCTGCCTCGATGTATCTTTGTGCTTTCCAGGTGCAAAGCCCGACTTTTATTGGGGGGGTCGATGACCTCTATGGTAGTGATCACTTTCCAATTCAAATATCATTTTCTGGGCCGCTGCCGCCCGAGAGCCCGCCCTGGTGGTGCTTGGCGCGGGCGCCGTGATCTGTTTTTAAGCAAATGACTGAATTCTCTATCTCAGTCCAGGAGTTTAGGTCGGTAGATGAGGCCGTTGAGTTCTTCTCAGGCCACTTTACTGCCGCGGGCCTAGCTACTATTTCTAGAAGGTCTAGCCATTTTGCACGCCGAACACTCACCTGGTGGTCAACCAAGTGTGAGACGGCATTTAAGCAGAAGCGCTATGCCTACATGCGCTATAAGCGCCGCCCGAACGATTTCACTGTCGGTGAATTTCGTCGGGCTAGGGGGTGGTTCCGGTATTGTTCGAAGCACGCCTGCCGTTCTTCTTGGCGGGCATAGGTGTCTTCACTTAACAGGAAGGCCCCTCTAGCAGAGGTGTAGAAGCGAGTCAAAAGGATTCGGGACAAGTTCTCGCAGGACTCCCCTCTCGTTCTCCAGGAGAATGGGACCGCAATCTCGGACCCAGCGTCCGTGACGGAATCCTTTGCGACATCTTTTTCCGCATTCTCTAGCCGGGATGCTTCTCGGACAGCATTTAATGCACGTCCTGATGTCGCGGACGACTTTACCTGCAGAGGCGGATAACCCTTCAACGACAGGTTTACTCTGATTGAGTTGCGTTACGCTCTTTCTTGGTGCGCGGACACCGCCCATTGTCCGGAAGATGTCCCGTACGCCATGCTTTGACACCTGGGTGAGTGAGGCATGGCCTTTCTCTTAGATTTGTTCAACATGATATGGGTAAAGGGTCTCCTCCTGAATTCCTGGTGAATCGCTACTGTGCTCGCCTTTTGCAAACCGGAGAGAGATCACTACTCCGGCCAGTTTCCTCCCAATCTCTCTAGCCTTTTGCGTGTGCAAGTTGATGTAGAAATTGGTAAATGTTAGATTAGCCTTTTTTTCTGGACAGCGGAGGCCATCTCTCTTCTGCACAATGTGGCTTCCGCAGGTTTCACTCCACGTCGGATGCTCTGCTCCGACTGGAAAAGGGCGTCTCCAAGGCTTTCCTTCGTAGACAGCACTACGCCACGGTATTTTTCGTTCTGTAAAAGGCCTATGATACCACACGGCGATACAGTAAAACATGGAGACTCCACACGATTGGGGCGAGGGGACGCCTCCCAATGTTTATATCTGAATTTTTGCGAGATCGTCGATTCCGTGTACGGGTAGGGGGAGCCCTTGCCGGCTTAATGAACCAGGGAGACGGTGTCTCGAATGTAAGAGTGTCCTCAGTGTCACACTCTTTGCCCTGAGCCTCAACAGCATCACCTCGGTCCTACCGAAAGATGTTCTCGCTACGCTCTACTTGGACGACCTTTAGATCTATTTTTGCGTGGCCTAGATGCCAATCTGGGGCATTAACTCCAACATGCTTTGAACCGCGTCTCTCTCTATGTCCAAGCGCGCAGGTTTCGGTCTTCCTTGACCAAGGCTAAGCTGGTGCACTTCTGGTGCTATCCACGGCTCCACCCTGACCCAAACTTGTTTCTTAATGGGGTACGCCTGGAAGTGGTTGAATCGCACTGTTTCCTATTCTTGTATTTGACCGACGCCTCACCTAAGAGGCTTATATTCGCAGCCTTAGGGACTCTTGTACCGGTGCCATGGATATTCTCCGTTCCGTGACGTTCAACGATTGGGGCGCTGATAGAGCTACTGCCTTACTTTTTATCGATCCCTTGTTCATTCGAAGCTCGACTTCGGATGCCAGTTTTATGCATCCGCACCTGAGCATGTATTGAGGAATGTGGACTCGATCCACCACACCGGCCTTCGCTTGGCGACCGGTGCCTTAAGCACTTCCCTCATTGAGAGCCTACTCGTCGATGCTGGAGAGATGCCCCTCTCTCTACGCCGTGCGTAGTGCACTATGCGCTTGTACGCACGAGCCTGGCACCTCCTTCAGTCGCCAACAGCTCTCACTGCATTCGCAGCTGATTTCCACGGTGCCTATGCCGCCGAGAGACGCCAGTCATACCCTTAGATCTTTTGGTTTAGGGCTAGGAATCTTCTTCGAGAGCTAAGTATAGCCCTCGGGCCGGTGGCACCCCTGTGATTCTGCCCAGCACGCCACCCTGGAGGGTACGACCTTTGGCTATTTTTCGCTACGTCTCTGCTCCCAAAGCATCTACAGTGCCGGGAGTATTGCGTTCGTATTTTTAGAGCACAACTCGTGTCATGCTGGAACCTTGCTAGTGTATACGGATGGCTCCAAGTGCCAAGATGAGGTTGGTTTCCACGCCGTATTCCCTCTGTTTGAATTCAGTGGGGCTCTGACAGGCGCTGCGTCCGTCTTCACAGCCTAGCTGGTTGCACTACATCGCTCTGTACGGGAGATTACGCGATGTTCCCGGTTTGGGGACAGGATCGTGATATATAGCGACTCACAAAGCGCCCTGAGTGCTCTCGGGGCATTGGAATCTCCGCATTCCCTGGTTCGCGAGATCAGTGAGGCCATGGTTTTTGCAAGCCGCTTGGATGTCGAGATTATCTTCTGCTGGTTTTCTGGACACGTAGGAATTGCGGGAAATGAGTGCCCCAAAGCGTCCACAAGGACTGGCCGAACAGACCAGCGTTTCGCTCTTCCTCACACTAACTACATGACAGGAATACAGGCAGCTCTCCAGGCTGCTTGGTAAAGAAGATGGAAGACGGTTGAAGGGAACTTAAAGATGCATGCCATTGCGCCGAGACTGTTCCTATGGACCTACCCCTCAATGTCTAGAGGGCTTGAGGTTGCTTTCTGTCGAGTCCGAATTGGGCGCACCGCCATTTGATGGAGCGCTCGCCAGCGCCCTACTGTGAAGACTGCGTTGTCTCCTAGACTGTTCGGCACATTCTTGTTGAATGTCCCAGTCTGGGCGATCTCCGCGGCACGTTACCTGTTCCGGTACCGGAATGGGCGGGGTCACTACCGCCTGTCCCTTTTACTCAGGACTGGTGGACTTATAGACTTTTGGGGGAAGGCCGGCCTTCTCCCCTTTATTTAACTTGTTGTTTTTTCTGTTATTTTATTAGGTCGCCCGTTCCTGCGATGGGGGGAGGCGGACCTCCCCTCGACGCTGAAGCTTGCTTCCTGCTTATTGCCTTTTTTCTTTGTTTTATTTTTATTGTTGTTTTTTTTTAGCATTTTCTTTTAAAGATGCCTAATATTAGGCAATTTTGAATACGGCGACTAATGCCCAAGTAGGCAGTCTCCAGATGAGCTCTTACAATTCAATAAAAAAAAGCCATCGGTTCTTCGGGTCAAAGCTGAAGATGCGTAAGAGCAACAAAGGAAAGCAGGTGAAAACGTCATGATTTGCGGCTTGATGACCCCATTTACTCGGACCTCACAGAGCAGCAGAATGGGATTCCGATGACCCTATCCACCCCTCGAGGCTGAATTCCGATCTTTTTTCAAGTGCTTTATCTCTATGTAAATATGGAACGAAGATTCCTTCTTCAAACGCCCCTCCTCCTCCTGGAGGCTCAGCGGCAAACGCAGCAAGAGCGCGATCGGTGAAGCCATCTCACTTCCCGGTCCTCAAGACCTAGCCCGGATCCTAACCAATGTTTTGACTTAGTTCTTATAAAAAAGTAAAAACTAGCGGGGGCAACTGCATGGATAAATAAATAAAAAGTTTTCAAAACGTTGATATTATGACTTAATATGCGTGGAAGCTACTTAGCCAGAGATGCTGAAGGGAGAGACAACTTGGCGCACGTAGTTCCCAATAGTGTGCACATGGAGTTATAAGGCTTCAAGGTGTGCACATAGATTTATCATGCTTAAGGGGGGAAAACAGGATTTATCAGGCTTCAAGGAGAACCCGTCCTCCCTCAGAGATATGTGGATGCAGGTACTTATGGGCAAGATTCCTTGGCACAAAAAAGACGAGAGATGAAAGACAGTGGTGTTGTGATTAGCTGTGTGTGTGATGACCTGTGTAAGATCTACTTATCCCCTCGGGGGTAACCAAGCACAGCGATCGGTGGCCAGACTTCCACACGCACCTGACGTTTGTGTACGCTCTTGCTTCAGATTGCACTCGACATCTTGACGCTAAAAGTATATCGCCGTATCTACTAGGCTAGCGAGAGCTAAGGAAAGAACAGAGGATATATAAGGAAAGGACCGAGTAGAACAAAAGCTGAAAGCGATTATAGACTTTTCAGTAGAATGAAGTCATTAGCGATATCTGACATATCAGTTCTTTCAACACAGATCGATAACATTCTACTCAGGAACGTGGTTAAAATTGATCTAAACAATAATTAGACAAATTAATTAAAAAAAAACAGTAAAGATGCTCGATAACACCCCCCTCCTTAAATAAACACACACACACATACACACAAACACACAAATATTGATACTTTCAGATTCACACGAGCAAACTAACGGACGAAGTTATTAACGTTTCCTAAATTTTTCGTAGGTGATTAAACTTGTTATTATTGAAGCCTTTTGTGGAATTGACCTTAAAAAATTACCCCAAATATTGATTCGCTTCAACTTAGCAAATTCCAAAATTCCTTTTCTTTAACCTCCCTTCCCCCGGCAAAAGCTATCACAAAAAATTCAGAATATGCCTCGATTCTTAATGATTTTTGCAACGTCTCTCGGGTTACAGTAATTAATGACTAACCCCGATCTCTGCTTTTGTTCGCGTATGAATTTGTGCTTTTGTGTATACGTCCATTTATCTGTTTAAGCTGTACACATTGATGGCCCTAATTCTCGGAATTATTTGTGTCTGTATCTGTGTGTGTTTTTGTGCTCTCGTCCGTTTTTAAAATAATGCGTGTGGGGCCAGAATTGTAAAGAGAAACGATCCTCCCTAATTAGGGCCGGTGTCAGACCTGCCCGGAATGGATATTCGCCGAGATTTCCCAGCGCTGAAGACCGAAATCCGTCACTTTGTCCCATGTCCGTACCTACACACTAGTTAGTCCTTAGTTTTACATGTGGAGCTGGTTCAGTCGGGAAGGAAGACACACTTTTCCATTAAAAAGCTCTGTGACTGATGCCTACTTGATACCCGTAAGTTCCTGTTGCCTAGCGTCAACCCGGGTCGCTTTAGCAGGTGCAATCCGTTTCAATCTCCGTCCACTCACCCCATCTTTACTTCAATTCTACTGTCCGTCTTCCCTGCCCTTTCTGGAGCGGCGCCGCTCTTATCAGAATATGACGCACATGATTCCTATGTATGGGTAAGAGGCGATTACTTGCAAGGGCATGGGATGCTTCCGTCCTCTCATCCGGCGATGGAATACACCACCATTTAAATGTCCACAAATGACTTACGACCTGCTAATGAGAAGCTTTTGAATGCTTAACTGATTTTCAAACGTCCAAATAGTTTATTATGGCCGCGGGACGCCTCTGAACAAGGCAGAGGAGGCGCCAGAGCCGTGCATTTGTGGGTGGCTCCGAGCGTGGCGGGTCTCGGGGTGAGCGAGGGACGTAAGGACAAGCAACACGTCGAGATTTGCTCCGAATATTAACGAGGACTGAGTTTAAGAGACGAGATCTTTCCCGTCTAGGGCACAACGGGTCTTTCCTGGAGCAGATGTTCACGAACATGTAAATATCATGGGTCTAAAAGATGAGGCTGAGAGAAAAGTCCGAGAGATATACTTTGCATATTTGAGGTGTCTGAATCAAAAAATAGGTTCATATGTACACAAAATATTTGACGAATGACTGGAGTCTCTTACTTCCTTGAGTGTATGAGGACCGTTTCACAGGTATATCTGATGGAGTGGCAAGACGGCTAACCATTGATTTAGTAAACAACTGCTACAGCTGCGTCAAGTGGTGGTTAATTGACAATAAGACATGATTTTACCGATAAAGATCACTAATAATTTCTTCATCGTTGCCTTAACCCTTCTCCATAATCAAAAACTTTGCGATTTGAATTCTACTTTTAAGCCTTTGTTGATTCGTTCGTGACATGTGCCTCGAGGTGGAACACGGTGCACAAGAGTGAGACACGGGGGGGTCAAACCCCGCTTCTTTCATGTCAAGCAAAAACCTCGCCCGGAGGGGTCTTCAAGCTCCATCCTGT
The DNA here is from genome assembly GCA_963969495.1 of Ceratothoa steindachneri. Classification (NCBI taxonomy): domain Eukaryota; kingdom Metazoa; phylum Arthropoda; class Malacostraca; order Isopoda; family Cymothoidae; genus Ceratothoa; species Ceratothoa steindachneri. The sequence goes on from OZ018319.1 coordinate 139,742,112, forward strand.
TCCTTCTTCATTTGTTTCAGAGTCGCGTGGCGAATTTCTAGGAACTAGGAAGGGAGGAGCCTCTCCCTAATTTCCATCATTCCCTCCTCCCTCTGCTTTTGCCAGATAATCTCACAGTAATGATGATAAAACAATCGACGCTGCCACACTCTTAATTGTTTTTAATTTTCGTTTCATTTCTTTCCCGATTATTAATTCACATTTTCTCCACATAATGTGGCACAGAATTCAAGTTTCTTTACAGTTAACTCAATGATAAGTTAGCAAATTTCTTCAATCATACCGAGGTGTTTTTGGCTTTGAATTCAGTCAGTCGTATTTTATTTCGGTCTAAAAGACTAAATACAAATATATAACAACCTCATCGAAAATGGCCTTTTTAGACGGGATGTACTGTTTGTAGATTCTGGGAAGCGTCATGGTATTTATTAGTGGAAATAAAAGCAAATCTATTTATGGAATGTTTTCAAAACCTGGTGGAAGTCGCAGAGTGTGAATAAAGGTGCGATCTTGTTTATATCGTTTTTCCCGCAATCTTATTCAATGTGAAGATGAGTATTTTTTTAGAAAATCAAAAGCCAAAATTTTCCAAATTAATAATGAATTGATGAACTGTGCAATCAATCAAATCAAGCATCCACCTTAATTAATGTATCCCTCTTTTTTACCCGTTCACTACAACTTGTTCATCGAGGTAAGAAACCCCTCTTCCCTCTTATTTCAACTAATTTAAGGAATCAACGTTGTCGATAAGAGTCAATAAAAAGTCAAATACTTTCACACAGCGGGGGCTGCAATATTTGTCAAAGGGTTGCATAAAATAGAAATTTTAAGACATAAAAAGAGTGAAGAATTTTCTCATAGTTATATTTTAACCTACGTAATGTTACATTGAGCTCACTCTTATAAATTACATCGTAACCGCGTGAGAAGACTTCTGATGCTATTTCCAGGAGAAGAAAGCAGATTGCTGGAACCGTTTATACTCTCCATGCCAACTTTAACTTCACTAATTTCCGTTAAAGATCAGGTGAAAAGCAGAAAAATGTTTAAGAGTGCACAATATACATGTGTATGGTATATAAAGAAGGGCAGCAAATTCAATCTCAATTTGGGTCATCAATCTTTTTTCATAAATACACAGAAGCATTTCAATGTCCGTTCTTCGTTTTAAGATTTGGTTTTCGCCACGATTATGGACATCGCTGAAATAATTCCTATTCACAAACAAACTCAATAATTTTATATTTAAAGTATTTCCAAAGTAAACTCACACTTATAAAATGCATAAATAAAAGGAAGGAGTAGGACTTTAGATCTGTGGATCTCTAACCTTCGTAACTTGATAAACACTTTGGGGAATTTCATATGAAGCTATCAGAACTTTCTCCTGAAAAATGAAAAATAGTGAAAATGTGAGACTAATTATTTATTCTATTATAAATAATAGTCTTAATATAATGTAAAATTTTGCTTTTTGGGGGAAAGGTTTTGCAAAATTCACAAATAAAGATACCTATGCAATTAATTTGTTCTTTTTTTATTAACAATATCCTGAGACAGAAGTGGGCATCCATTGCTCGCTGTGCCAGACTGAAATGTCTCAATATGCCAAGGAAACCACATCTCGTAAAAAATGGGAATTTACACATTTTCTTGGTCAACAAGTCAATTAATTTATCCTTAGCAACGTCTGTACAGAGGTTTTTATTTCGATCTTTTCCATTATTATGACTAGTATTTGTTTCCATCTTTTCAGAGTTTGTAATTGTAATTATATAACAAGCCTAGAGAGCAAAATTCCGAGGAATCTTTGAGTTTCAAAGAGGGCGATTACTGATGAACCTTAAGGTGAACCCTTCGAAGGAGAAATTGCAAGGAATCTTGGAATACCCCTTTCTTCCATTAATAAAAGTATAGTTGAATTTAAAGAAAAGAGTAAAACCACCGGAGTCACAACCTGGTGATCGTGATCCTTCTAACAAATGTCTTCCTACTGCTCCACGATCCAGTGAGAACAACCCACGGTTATAAGCTCCAGAAGTATCAGAGAGATCCCAAATTAGCTCCAAAACAGCTGTAAATTACCTCAACCCTTTTAGATAACATGGACGTATAGCCAGGAGGAAGAAGCCTCTTTTTACAATGGTTGAAGAGGAATTAGATAGCTCGAGAATTGGGCGACAGGCCTTTGGAATCTTGGCACAACATATATAAATTCATGACGAATCAAGAATTGCTCCATTTTCAAACAGTAGATGGGTATGGGTTTGGATATTTTCCTCTCAAGAGTTTGATATGAACAAGTTGCAGCCAATGGGGAAATATGGTTGCTTTTCTGTTTCGGGGTGAATTGCAACTTGGAATTATCGGATGTCAGTGTTGGTAATATTAAATCAGAAAGATACAGACAGTTCCATTCTAAAAGACTGACATTTGCCTGTCTTTTCAAATGCAATTTGAAAAATAAATTTTTTTCATGGAAGATAGGGTTCACTGTCATACTGCAAAAAAGGGAAAACAAGGTTTGTTGACCATAAAAGTCGCGTGCCCTCACTCATTCTGATTTATGTCCTTAGGACTTTGAAAACTTTTAATAATTCCCGGAGTAACCTTGGGAGGACCTTGGCAATTTTATCATTCGAAAGGGAATCTAAACACCTTAATGGTTTCAAATTTCGTTAGAATCGGCTGAATAGTTATGATGTTATTGCTAAAAAAAACATTCCCTGGCTAACCTTAGGTGAATTTGGCAATTAAATTATTTGAAAGGGAATGTAAAACAATATAAGTGTTTCAAATTTCGTTAGAATCAGGCGAATAGTTATGATGTTATGCAAATCAAAAAGTCTTAGGCTAACTTTAGGAGCAACTTCGCAATTATATCATTCGAAATAGAATGTAAAACAACATAATGGGATCAAATTTCGTTCGAATCGGCCGAATAGTTATGATGTTATTGCCATAACAAAATAATTTCCTGGTTAACCTTTGGAAAACTTTGGCTATTATATCATTCGAAATATAATGTAAAACAACATAAGGGTTTCAAATTTTGTTAGAATCTGCCGAATAGTTATGATGTTATTGCCAAAACAATATAATTCTCGGGGCAACATGGGACGACTTTAGCAATTAGATCCTTCGAAAGAGAATGTAAAACAGCATAAAGATTTCATATTTCGTTAGAATCTGCTAAATAGTTATGATGTTATAGCCAAAACAATTATTCGAAAATAATGTAAAACAACATAAGGTTTCAAAATTTCGATAGAATGGTCGGAATAGTTATGATGTTATTGCCAAACGGAAATAATTGCCTGGCTAAGCTTGGGAGGACTTTGACAATTATATCATTCGAAAGAGATAGTAAAACAACAGAAGGGTTTCAAATTTCGTTAGTATCTGCCCAATAGTTATGATGTTATTGCCCCCCAAAATATAATTCCCTTGCTAACATGAGAGAACAACATAAGGGTTTTAAATTTCCTTAGAATTGGCTGAATTGTTACAATGTTATTTAAAAAAAGAAGCAAAACGTGGACCGACCGACATAGTGAGATGTATAGTCACCGGCGACTAAAAAGTCCCAACTTTCTAAAAGCTTATTAAAAAGCAGAACTAAATTATATTAAAACAAGGCAATGGCTTCGCTACTAAGATTAAAATTTAAAATATTAAAAAAGCAGCCATGGTTAAATTTATATAATTTTTATGAGCTTCGCCAATTATAATTTTAAAAAGGAACTCTAAACTAAATTTCCCCCCTTTCAAAATATCACGTTGCTAAAATATAGTTACCAAGCATTGGTTTCGCAACTCTCCCAAATTATAGAGTTAGTGATGAAGTGATGATGATGATAATAGAAGAGGAGCAATTTCACCACCCTTCCTTACAGAAGGAGCTTGCGCTTCGCTGGTAGACTTTCGGTCTCTGGCCTACGGCCTATCATGATTTTTTTTTTCTCCATCTAAATTTCCTCTAATAATTTCCATGCCAAAATTTTAATAAATTTTCTGAACTTCACCATTTTATTTTTTTGATATTATAAAGGAATTATTAGAAATAACTTTGATTAAAAATTAAATATACTTAGGTGACAACCAAACTAAAAGAAAAAATCTTATTTAAACTTTCAGAAAATCTCGTTCTATAAATAAAATGGTTATGGAGGATTATGGATATATTTTTTTAATTATAATGGCCGGCCTTAACTTTTGTCACACCTCATTTATGGAATTGGAAAGGCGAAAAAATGATCACACTCTAATTGCATAGTCTAGAATAGTATAGCATAACACATTATATCATAGTATAACATAGCATATTATTGCATAGTGGTGCTTATCATATTATAGCATAGTATAACATGGCATAGTATATTATAGCATAACATAGCTTAGTCTAGCAAAGCATAGTAGGGTAAAGTATAATATAGTATATGTAGTATAGTATCTCCTAGCATAGTATAGCCTAGCATAGCATATCCTAGTATTGTCTAGAATAGTATAACATTTTATAGCATAGCCTAGTATAGTCTCGAATAGTAGCCTGGCAAAACCTACCATAGTATTACCTCACCTTGCATAATAAAGCCGAGCATAGTATAGACTTGATAAAATTGCATAACATAGTAAATCCTGCCTAACCTAGCCTAGCATAGTATATCATAGCATAGTATAACAGAGTAGATTATGTCATAGCATAGCCTACCATAGTATTGACTAGCCTATCCTAGCCTAGCTTAGTATAACCAAGTCTAGCCTATGATTCCCTATAATAGTAGCACTTACCATACCATACTCTAGCGTAACTAGCATAGTATAGCATAGCCTTACATAGTATAGCTTAGCCTGGCATAGTGTGACTTAGCCTAAACTAATCTAACCTAGCCTAGTAGAGAATGTATAGTATTGCCTATCTTAGCCTAAAAACCATAGTAAAGCTTAGCCTAAAACAACTAGCCTAACATAGCCTAGTACAACCTAGCATATATAGGATAGTAAACCTTACCATAGTATAGCATAGTATAGCCTAGCCTAGAATAGTATAGTATAACATAGCCTAACCTAGTACAGCTTAGAATAGTTTAACATAGTATTGCCTAGCATAACCCAGTATAGCCTATGCTAGCCTAGCCTTGCAAAGCTTAGCATAGTATATCCTATCTACCATAGCCTACCTTACCCTACCTAATCTAGCTTACCATAGTATAATATAAGCATAGTATAACCTAGCCTAGCATAGTATAGCCTAGCTTAGCATAGTATATCCTATTCTATTCTAGCATGGTATATCTTGGCATAGCCCACCCAACCATAGCCTACCCTAGCCTATGCTAGCTTAGCATGGTACACTATAATCTAGCCTAGTCTAGCATAGCCTTGCATAACATAGTATACCTTTGTATAGCCCAGACTAGTATATCATAGCGTAGAATGGCCTAGAATAGCATACTATACCCTAGAGTAGCCTATTATACCCTATCCTAGCCTAGTATAAACTTGAATATAGCCTAGCATAGTATATATTAGAATAACCTATTTTAGTATAGTATACTTGAGCTTAGCTTACCCTAATTTAGTATAGCCTATCATATTATAACCTAGCTTAGCCTAGTTCACTGGAGCCTAGCCTAGTATATTCTATCCTATCCTAGCTTAGTTAGCATATTCTAGCCTAGTAGAGTATATCATAGCCTACCTTATCCTACACACACTAGCTTAGTTAGTATATTATAATATTGCTTAGCCTGGACCAGACTAATAGATCTTAGCCTAGGGCTGCATAGCATGCATAACATAGCCTAGCCTATCCTAGCAAAGCCTCGCTTATCCTAGCCTGGTATAGCAAAAATAGCCTAGTGTAGCATAGCTTGGTATATCATAGCCAAACCTAGCATACCATAGCGTAGCCTAGCCTAGTATAGCCTTTCATGCCCTGCTTAGCCTAGTATAGCTTAGCATAGCATAATCTAGCCTAGCATTAACTATCCTAGGCATGTATAGCCTATACTATACTATTATACCCTAGTCAAGCGTAGCTTATTATTGTCTATCCTAACATACGAGTATATACTCTATTCTATCCTATCATAGCATATTATAGACTAAATTACCATAGTATATTTTACCCTTGTACATCATATCTTAGCATAGCTTTGCATAGTATAGCTTAACCTATAATATCCTAGCATAGCATAGCCTATTCTAGGCTTGTCTAGCAGAGAATAGCATATTATAGCCTAGTCTAGTCTAGCAGAGTATCAGCCGAAAAGTTATGATGTAATTGGCAAAACAAAATAATTGCCGGGCTAACCTTAGCAGGACTTTGGAAATTATATCATTCGAAAGAGAATGTTAAACAACATTAGGGTTTCAAGTTTCGTTAGAATCAGCCTAATAGTTAAAATGTTATTACAAAAACAAAAGAAAAGCAAAACGGGGACCGACCGACCGACATAGTGAGATGTAGAATCGCACGCGACTAAAAATGGGAGAACCAAATCGACATCAAACCACTTTCTTGGATGAGTCAGTCCACCGACATGAACTGAATGGAACATGTGCGGTGAATTGAGGAACCTTTACGGAAAAAAGTAGCCCAAACCAGCTTTAGTTTTAGAACTTATTTAAATCTCTAATCGAGTTTCAGCTCTAAAAGCAGCTAAAATGAAAAGTGCAGAATAATTATAATGTACTTTTATTATTCAAAATGTATTTTATTTTTTAAATTTACAAATGAAAGTATTTCATTAACTAATTGGGTGTCTCTGTACTTCTTCCCTGTATTTGTACATTAAAATATACACCCAAATAACTTAAGAACCATCCTCCCATTGCATTAAGGTGTCTACTCATTTCGGAAAGTTGAAAGGACTTTTCCTCTTCGCCGGCGATTTTCCAAAATCGATGCACTGAATCGATGGATTTGAAGATTGGTTCATTTATGTAACTATTCCAAGTTTCATCGATCCGATCTAACCACTCACTGAAAATTACAAAATTTTCTAGCCATAAGTCCAAAACATTACTGATAACAACCCAATCACAGATTTTGCCTCCTACTGAAAAGGTCTTCACCTCATGTCAATTCCCTTTTGTACAAAAAGCAAGAGGATGCATTCTTTTTGGTCGTAATGGTCCTGGATGAGAAACCCAACCATAGAAACATTGACCGGCAAAAAGAATCTGGAAATCTGCCTCTCGAGAGGAGATCAATCCAACGGTCTGATGTATGGATTGGAGAAAAATCCATACTGAGTGAAGAGCTTATCTTCAGTCGTGCCAACATCGGGCGACGGATTCCTTATTTTCCTCAGAAGGGAGGATTTCAAGAATGCCGAGGCAGTTGGGTGGTTCTTGACGAAAGCTCAGAGGAGCCTATGATATCGCCCTCCCTATCGAACAGTGGACACAAGGATTAGTCGTCATATCCACAAAGAATCATGTGTTATCGTACGGCGAGAACTTCCAAAACTTCGCGCGAGGCCAAGTCCGTAAACTACCCGTATGGGAAAGAAAACCATTAATCCAAGTGTTTTAACTTAGCTCAACACGGACTTACTATATAAGCTTCCTTTTACGTGTCTCTTTTCACGAATGAAGCTTTATGAAATTAATGCGATAGTTCTTGGAATCATAGTTTTCTCTTTCCTACGTCTAATTTTCAAAATATCATATTCGACTTAAGATCCGGAGGACATTGACCTGAGTACGGGAGAGGCAGTCGGTCCGTGGCATTTGGGCGTCCGACCAAATGGTCATTTTGACACGACGACGTCGCTTGGCGAGTCTCTTCAGCTCTTCTTCAGAGAGCCATTAACAGGGCCGCGCCAGCCATTCCCTCCTCGACCCAAGTCTCGCAGGACTTTCTGTTTGCACCCCGGCCTTTATCTGATCCACGCTCTTCTCGCCGTTCTCTCAGTGTGCATTTATGTGTGTGCGCGCACACACATTCCATAACATGTTAATACAACCAAGTTTCAATACAAGAATTAATATTCTGTATTTTTGAATGGGGAAGAATTATATTTCGTGTTATTGCGGCTGATCTGTCAGATGGGCCGATGGCAGATGCCCTTCGACCTCTCGGGGGAAGGAAGCGATGCATGGGCCGCATCCTTGGCACTATGCCCATTTGAATCCGTCTTTTCGGAGAGGGTGGTAATGGGGCTTTCTTCGAGCCACGGTGCAAGTCCATATGTTGAAGGAGCTGGGAAGGATTGAGACTTATTTCAGGCCTAAAGATGTCCCCTCCATGAGGTTAGCCAGATGCCGAAGCTGACATCCTATAAGCTCGACGTGATCCTGACATCTCAGGAGGAGCGAGTGGATACAGAAGCCACAGCGGCGATGCTAACGACGGCCATTTTTCCGTTCTATGTTTACTCAAATGTGAAAAGAGGGAAATCCCACGAAGCCATTTAGCTATCCGTTCCACCTAAACGACCTGCAACGGGGTAAGGAGGAGACAAGGGCAGGAGAGTTGTGCACTTTCGTGTTTGGTTTTTGTATCTTTTACACATTCTCGCTTTCACCAACTTTTAGTTTCCCGGCGAAACGTTTTTTCGAGGCGTTATGACCCTCGTTGGTTTTCAACTAAAAACAATTGGAAGCGACCATCACCGTCCACAGATGGGAAAGGGAAGGGGGACCGAAAATAAAAAACGACCACCACATTTGTGTTTAACCTGAAATGAAAGTAAATTGGCCTAACTAACGAGGGCATTTCAGTGGGGGTTGTGGGGACCAGACTGACCAAACAAACGGGTAAATTAATAAAATGAATTAGTGGTGGGGGGGGATTGAAAAGGGAGGAATGGAAGTAGTCTCAAAAATATCTCCGCCATTACAAATAACCAAAATGAACCCACTTCTTCACACGAAATGAGTTTAAGTTCTCCATCTTCAACGTCCTCTTTTGCTGTCCTCTAAAGGTTCCAGGGCAAAAGAGGGGCCGGTGTAATCCAGAAATACTCTGGCAAATGCCCTGGACCGCGGCTCTACTGGCGAAAGTTGTCACCTGGGATTTTGCCGGGGCCAAGATACCCCTCCCCACCCTCACCCATCCCGATCCGATGTCTTTCCCTCATTCATGGCAGAAACTATTCGTGCGAACTCAACATTGCTGAAGTGTATCCTCCTTTGCGCCGTCAATTTCCTCTTAACTTCTCCTTGGGAATTTCTAATTAACTCCTCAACCACAGCTTAACCTCGATAATTACTACACGCCTGATCTGACCCAGGTACCAAGTACCCACGCCGACTGTTAAACTTAAAGATAATTCCTACCTCGCACTCACTGACCGCTCGTCTTCTCCACACAAACGCTAATGACTCAACTCCAGTCAATTACTCGACCGTGAAGCTCCCAGCGATGCCTGCCCTGCAATAACGGCATTCACGACCTTTCGCTGAACTCAAGCCGTCCAAGCGACCAACAACTACCATTAGCTCACACGTGGCCCTCTGCTTGTCATTTTCCTTAACCCATCTCTGACCATAGTTACAATTAGGAGATCTGAAGCAGTTGTGCAGCCAAGAAACGCGAACTGCATTCGTTAATTTACCTAAATTATAGTTTCAATGATATGAGTATTTTTCCATAGCATTTAAAATAAAAAATATATATATTTAGGAGTAAGTTTATGTAAGATCGCTTGGAAATTTCAGTTTCTGTGGAAATTTCCATTTGTAGCGCGTTATTATCTGTTTCAAAATTTCCATATCAAAATAATCGTTCACATGCTCTGTACATCTACCGTCACTTGAATTTGAAGCTTTCTTTGTCCCCTACACACACCTACTCAATTACATCAATTCATAATTCAAGCCACGTGTGTGTTTTAAAGACTAATACATGTTGGTGGGGTAACAGGTATACGCAAGTGAGCATGTGAAGTTCCAAGGGGGCGAAACGAACTAAACAGGGTTCTCTTCCATGACCACGCATATCCTTATAAAAAAAAAACGACAATACATCCGCCGAAACGACACGATATAGCTTGGTTAGCGTTTTGACTCGGTTCTATTGTATTATTTTACAAAGGAGTTTGACATGGTGATGGAAAGAATGCAAAATATGTTTCCATTAACAAATTCGTAGCTGTTTTCGGTTGTTTCAAACAAATGTCTTCGAAGTTTTTCCTTTCAAAGAAGTGTTTTTGAAGTATCACTATAGGTAGTGTAACCCAAGGAGCCATTCTCTCACTCCGATTGTTCAATCTCTTTATGCACGACATACCCACCTCCATCACTATCTCTTAAGAGTACAATCATGTGCAAATGACCTCACAAATCCCCTTCAACACAGCAACATAGATAGAGCAAAGAAAAAGACATTATACCACTCAATTAGAACAATGTCTCCGAAAGAACAGATTGCACCCACTCAGCACTACTTTACCTTTTATTATTATTATTAGGTATTATTATTTATTTTTTATTATTATAATTATTAGCTACTATTATTACTTAATAATATTATTTGTTATTATCATTACGGCTATCCCCTCAAACATTTCTACGCGCGCTTTGTTCCAGGAAGAGTGTTCCCACCAGGAGAAGGTTCGATCTGGTAGTCATGGTGCCTTGGGGGACTACATGCCCTCTTGAGATTACCTAGAACCACGGTATGATAATAAGTGACTCAGTGCTAACTGGAAGGAGCTTCGGAGGCTCGTCTCTTCATGTTCGCCGTTAGCTATCTTTTTGCAAGAGACCATGCTAGGCGAGTGCTCCCTGCCCACCCCTCTGGGTATAAAAGTTTCGCGACCCTACCACCACGGGATGGGGGCCGGGTAGGAGCTTACGCCATTTATACCCAGCATGATATCTCCATTCTTCTCTTTACTTTAAATGCCCGCTTTCAGGCAGTAGTAGTGCAGCTGCGCCTGGATAGAATGTATACTCTTATTTCTCTGTATATTCCACCGTCAGCCGACTTCGACATTGGGACTTCTGCCGTGTCGTGGCACGATTGCCGAGGCCCTTTCTCTCTTCGGAGATCTGAACGGTAGATACTTCCTCTGATGAGACTACTCAATCAATCCTAGGGATCAGGTCTTTGCCGACCTGATCGACGAGCTCGAGATAGGCGTCCTAAATGTGGACGAGTTTAGCCATCACTGTCCGAGAACCGCTTCATTTTCCTGTCTTGATCTATCCCTGTGCTCTCGGGGTGCAAACCCGGATTTTTGGTGGCAGGCAGTCCATCACCTTCATGGTAGTGATCACTTTCATATTAAAATATGATTTTTTTAACCTCTGCCGCCTGAGAGACCCCCACCTCCGGTGATACTTAAACGGGCGCGGTGGCTCGCATTTCAGGAAATGACTGATTTCTCAAACCCAGTCGAGGAGTTTAGGTCGGTCGATTTGGCCTTTGAGTTCTTCTACTGCACTCTAATCTCCGTGGACCTAACTACTATTCCCTGAATATCTGGCCGTTTTGCACGCAAACCGCTCCCGCTGTGGTCAGCCAAGTGTGAGACGGCCCTAAACTGAAGCGTTATACCTACATGAGCTATAAGTGCCATCCAAATGACTTCACTGTCTGTGAATTTCGTTGAGCTAGGGCTAGGTTTCATTATGTTTCGAACCACGCCCGTCTCTCTTCCTAGCAGGTATAGGTATCTTCGCTTAACGGGAAGACCCCTCTAACAGAGTTGTGGAAGCGAGTCAAAAGAACACCGGGCAAGTTTCCGCAGGACTGTCCGATCGTTCTTCAAGAGAATAGGACTGCAATCTCGGACCCCGTGTCCGTGGTGGGGTCAACACGACCTCTTTCTCCGCATTATCTAGCCGGGCTGCTTTTCCACCAGCATTAAATGCACGTGGTGATGTCGCGGAAGGCCGCCGACTGGACTTTACTTCCAAAGGCGGATAACCCTTCAACGAGAGGTTTACATTGAGTTACGTTCCACTCTCTCTTCGTGCGTGGACACCGCCGGTCCGAACGATGCCCCATATGCAATGATTCGACACCTGGTTGAGCGAGGCTTGGTATTTTTGTTAGGTTTGTTGAACAGGATCTAGACAGAGGGTATCCCCCCAGACTCCTGGCGAATTGCTCGCTTTTCGCAAACCGGGGAGAGATCACTCAACTCCTCCCGGTTTCTGTCCAATCTTTCTAACCTCCTAGGTGTGCAATTTGATGGAGAAATTGGTAAATGTTTTCGGCACAGTGTAGCTTCCACTAGTTCCACTCCACGCTCGATAGTCTGCTCCGACGGGAAAATGCCATCTGCGAGACCTTCGTTTTTCGATCTGGAGAAGGCCTATGATACTGCATGGCGATACGGCATCATGGAGACTCTCCACACAATGGGGGCGAGGAAACTCCTTCCAATATTTATATCTAAATTTTTGCGAGATCGTCGATTCCGCGTAAGGGTGTGAGGAGCCCTCTCAGGCCTAATGGAGCAGGAAGAGGGTTTCCCGCAATGAAGTGTCTTCGGTGTTACACTCTTCACCCTGAGAATCAACGGCATAACCTCAGTGCTGCCGGAAGATGTTTTTTCGATCTCTTTTGCCGCGGCTCAGATGCCAACTTAGGAGCATTGACTCCAACAGGCATCGAACCGCGCCTTTTGTTACGCCGAAGTGCACAAGCTTCAGTTTTCCTTGGCCAAGACTAATGTGGTGCACTTCTGCCGCCATCCACGGCTCCACCCTGACCCAGACTTGTTTCTAATTGGAGTGCGCTGGAAGTGGTGGACTCGCACCGTTTCTTTAGTCTTGTATTTGACCGACGCTTCACCTGGGAGGCTCATTCGCACCCTTAGGGTCTCTTGTACCCGCCTTATGGATATTCGTCGTTCCGTGACGTTCAGCGCTTGGGGCGCTGATACGGCTACTGCCTTACTTTTGTATCGATCCTTTGTTCGTTCGAAGCTCGACTACAGATGCGAGTTTTATGCATCCGCAGCCGAGCGTTTATTGCAGAAGGTGGACTTGATCCACCACACCGGCCTTCGCCTGGAGACCGGTAGAAAACGCACTTCCCCCATTAAGAGCCTAGTTTTCGATGCTGAGGAAATTCCACTCGCTCTGCGCCGTGCACAGTGCATTTCTCACCTGAACCTGCAAAATCGGCGCCTCTTTCAGTCGCCAACAGCTCTCACTGCATTCGCAGCTGATCTCGACGGTTCCTATTCCGCCGAGAGACGCAAGTCATACTCTAAGCCCTTCGGATTTAGGGCCAGGAAACTCCTTGGAGAGTTAGGCATATCTCTTGGGCCGGTGACGCCCCTGATTCTACCCAGGACGCAACCCTGGTGCGTACCACCTTTGACTATTTGTCACTAGGCCTCTGCTCCCAAAGCTTCTACAGCGCCGGGAGTATTGCCTTCGGCCTTTTTGGAGCACACCTCGTGTCACGCTGGAACAGTGCCAGTGCATACGGATGGCTTCAAGTGCCAAGAAGGGGTCGGTTTTTCCGCCCTATGTCCTCTGTTTGAAGTCAGCGGGGCTCTGCCAGGCGCTGCGTCTGTCTTCACGGCCGAGCTGATTGCAATACATCGCTCGATACGGGAGATTACGCAACGCGCCTGGTTCGGAGACCGGATTGTGATGTATAGTGACTCACAAAGCGCCCTGAGTGCTCTCGGGGCATTAGAATCACCGCATCTCCTGGTTCCCAATATCCTATCTGTGATGCCACGGTTTTGGCGAGTAGGGCAGATGTCTTGATTATCTTCTCCTGGGTTCCTGGAAATGCAGGAATTGCGGGGAATAATCGGGCCGATGAGGGCGCTAAAGAGTCCGCGAGGACTGACCGACCAGACCAGCGTTTCGCTCTTCCTCACACCGACTACATGGCAGGAATACGGGCAGCTCTCCAGGCTGCTTGTCAAAGAATATAGGAGACGGTCGAGGGGAACCTAAGTTGCGTGCCATTGCGCCGCGACTGTTCACATGACCTACCCCTCAATGCCGTGCCAGCTTCAGGTTGCTTTTTGTCGTCTCCGAATTGGACACACTCGCGAAACGCATCGCCATTTAATGGAGCGTTCACCTGGGCCTTGTTGTGACGACTGCATTCTCCTCCACACTGTTCGTCGCATTCTCGTTGAATGTCCCAGTCTGGGTGATCTTCGCACACGTTACCTGTCCCGGTACCTGGATGAGCGTGGTCGCTACCGCTTGTCCCTTGTACTTGGGACGAGTTCGTGCACATTGACTTGTGGACTTTACGACTTTTTGGAGGAGGCTTTCTTTGTGTTTCTTTTTTTAGATCGCATATTCCTGTGCCGAAGGCGGGGGGGAGCTACCCTCGACGCTGGAGCATGCTTCCTTCTTGGCCTTTTTGCTTTTTCTTGTTATTTGTTTAGCTCTTGTTCTTTTTTTTCGTTCTTATTTGTTAGTTAAATATTGATACTTTTTTTTTATTTGTTTATTTTTTTAATATAGCCTAGTACTAGGCTGTGTTGTGTACGGCGACTTTCGTCCAAGTAGGCAGTCGCTTTTTGGTTTCCACAATGAAAAAATAAATCGCTATGCTCTACGTGGATGACCTTTAGATATCTTTTGTTGTGGCCCAGATGCCAACTCTGAGTGTCGACTCCAACAGGCATTGAACCGCATCTCCCGCTATACCGAAACGCACAGATTTCGGTTTTCCTTGCCAAGAATAAGGTGATGCAATTCTGCCACCATCCAAAGTTCCACCCCAACCCTGACTTGTTTGTAAATGGAGTTTGTCTGGAAATTGTGGATTCGCACAGTTTCTTTGTTCTTGCTATCGACCGACGCCTTCCCTAGGCGGCTTATATTTGCAGCCTTAGTGTCTCTTAAACCCGCGCCATGGAAATTCTATGTTCCGTGAAGGTTATCACCTAGGGTGCAGCTAGGGCTACTGCTTTGATTTTTGTCGATCCTTTGTTCGTTCTAAGCTCGAATACGGATGTGCGTTTTATGCGTCCGCACTTGAGCATGTATTGCGGAAGGTGGAGTCGATCCACCACACTGCTCTCAGCCTGGTGGCCAGTGTCTTTCATACGTCCCCCATTAGGATTCTGGCGAGATGCGGCTCTTTCTGCACCATCCTAACTGTACGCCCGATTCGGTACGGACCTGTACGCGCGAGCCCGGTGCCTCTCTCAGTCACCAACAGCTCTCATTTCGTCTGCAGCCGATCTCGATGCTGTCTATTCTGCCGAGAGACGCCAGTCATATGGTGTCGCTCAGGAACGGTGGCGCCTCTGGTGCTGTCCATGACGCCACTGAGGGGGGGCTACCACCTTTGGCTATTTGTCGTCACGTCTATGCTTCCATAGATTACACAACACCGGGAGTATCGCCTTTTTGGAGCACACTTCGTGTCAAGCTGGAACCGTGCCAGGTCATGCCTTTGCTCCATTGGACATGTCTCTGCTCCATACTTCATATCTCTGCTCTATATTTCATGCCTCTGCTCCATAGGTCATGCCTCTGCTCCATAGGTCATCGCTGGCCTAATATTACACACCCTACTCTTTACTCTCTTATCATGTAAAACTGCTGTGATTTTCTCCCATTTACTTTATTCATTCGTTTATATCTCCATTCATTTCTTCACTCTCCTTCACACACGATCCCAGATGTTTAGATGTTTTCACACTTCAAAATATCTTCTCCAAGGAGTGGCAAATTGAAACTATCTTCAAAACTTTATATTTTATTTACTTTGAAAGTAGTGTACCCACCGGGGCATTTCATCCTAATACAGAAAGAATAATTGCAATGACTGATAAATACAAGAAATAAGACAAATGGTAAAATAGAAATATTGAAAAATTGGGAGTAAAACTTTGTTCCTTTATAGCATTTTATTATTGTCTAGTAACTATTATATTCCTTTCCTTTTCAAATGTTGTTGTACAAAATTTGCTTCCGGGCAGTTTCGAGTCTAGCCTACAACCCTGCAGTAGAAAGAAAAAATCACTTTCTCACTATGAGCGAAGTTAAAACACATTAGGTATTGTTATTAGTCGGACGGGAGGCAAATTTGGGTCGATTTGGGTATGCTAATTATTTGTGATAAAAAGAACGAAAACAAAAACACAACCCCCGTTGAATCCATTAAGGTCATGTCATTATGACGTCATTCCTTTAATATGCCACTCCTCCTAAAGGAGCCAAAATCACTTGCCGATCCTCTGTAATTTCCGGATCGCAGGAGTTTGCCCCCCGCGAAGGTCAAGGGGTGGGGGGCAAAGAATGGAAACCTTGCATTCTATGAGGCACACCCGGGTTGGTCTAAGAGGAGTCATGATTAACAAAAGGGTTGTCCAAGTTTGAATGAACCTTGAAAAATTTAAGCCTTCTGACAGCATCTCATTTTAGTGTCAGCTCAAGCCTGGATCGGAATCCCGAAGGTTCAAGACAAACTCGCCTGAGACCAACATCGAGAAGTAGTCCAATAGATCCAATTTACGGCCTACAAAGTCTTGTAAAGCCATAGTAACAAATGCTTTTTGGTCTTGGTAATCTTTTATATTCCTGGTAAACAGATTATTTTGCAATATATATTTTATTTAGTAGTTTAAAAATAAAGTGATACTAATTACAGGGGAGGAGGTCACGGGATCAAGTAGTAAAAGAATAAAATGTAGTAGGGGGTAGAGTGAGAAGAAATAGTTATACAGGGAACAGTTGCACTGAGTTGAGGTAGGGGGGCCTGCTCTACCTACCAATAAAGACTTGATAGAGCTAAAAAAAGCATCTACGATGAAGCTCCTAGAACGATCCTCATCCGCCAGGGTGTGACTCCGGTGACTAAGACCCCAGAAAGGGTTCTTCTGCCTCCAAAAGGGTGGAAGAAGAGCTACTCTCAGTTAATGTGAGTGAAAAGCTAGCGAGAGAGATCAGCTATCGTCCTCGCAGTGGTGCTCGCTTACTTTGAGGGGAGGGTGGGAGGGGTTCAGGTAGCTTAATTTCCTCTCGGTCCTTAGAGTGTTAAAGGTTCTTTAGCCTATTAGAGCAAGCTACTTACCACGCATTTCACTTTCCCTAACTTAACTACTCTCTTCACAAACTCTTCTTCCTAAAACTTGCCGCGGCGATGCCCCATTTGAATTTTACCTTTAAAATAAATAGGCATTGTGTATATTCACACCAGAAAAGGAGGGGGGGGGCATTAAGATAATCCTGGAATTTGGCACCCACTATTCTACGCCTATATTGCCTTTGAGATTGTCCAAATTATTTCCTAGACACCAAATGGGGAGCCGCAGCTCATAAATGGGTTTTAATGTTGATAATTGTTAAGGTTAAAATCAGAAAACCCGTTTGCAGCAAAGGATACAGGGCAGACACCTGTCCTGGGAAAGCCCGGGAAATTGCAGAACTGTGACGGCCTTCCCTAAGGGTTTGGACTTCATTAATAATTGATCTTCTAGGTCATCTTTCATTGCGACCAAGGAGTGACCGGGGTCTGCAGCATTTGTACCTCCATGTAGGCATTGTGGGCTGGTCCCAGACCTCATTTTGACCTGCCAGTCTTGGGCGAAAGCGGGAGTTGGCGATCACTCGCTATGGCGTTGCGCATCGTAAAACTCATTAGGTTTCTGTCGTGGTCATTAAATTCGTTTAATCGGGGAGAAGAAGGGAGAAAGCAATGTTGAGCTGCACAAGAAGGGGCGAGAGTGAGGCCGTTCCACTTCTTGCAGCTCATGTGTATCGAGATATCACATGAGGATTCTCACACGACGAGACATATGTGGACGGTGGCTGGTTCCAAATTGACGGTCGACGAACGCGAAATAAAAGGTTTGACAGTTGCGCTTCAGAGTCACGTAGCCACTATTCTTTAGCTGCAAAGATGGCTACAACATTTAGTTTTGACGTGTACCAGCTTTCCATAGAGCGATATTTATTTTATATTGTAAAATACTACATAGTTTAAGTGCTTTACGCTTCCCCCTGTCTAACACTGAACTTTTACATATCGGTGCTCGTATATACTATAAGAATGACATAAGAGGTGATCTGATGTCTAAGTGGGTCGTTATTAACCCCAAACAATGCTATTTGCAAAGCTTTCGTACCCAGGGATAATCATATGGCGGCTTAGCGCAAGTCTCCTCTATTTAATATGACGTTATTCCATTTAATAGGCGTTTTTATTTCTGCTTTCCTATTTGGCAGCCCCCCTCCCCCTCTGTTATAACATGGATCGAGTCCATTTCACTTAAATCAGCAGCTCAGTTACTTCCCTGAGACCGCTAATGGCAAGCTCATACAACTAAAAGACTTATTTCTAATAATTCGAGAGAATTGAATCGGTAAACGGTTCTGGAAGAAGCTGTTCAATCGCTCCCCACTCCCTATCCCCGCTCCTTTAGAGCTTGCAGGAGGAGGCCGCATTCTATCTGTTCATCCGCCTCTACGTAGCCAAAATAAAGACCAGGAGGCTGATTCCTAGTCATAAATTGGCTACCATAAACAAACATTAATTGGATAATATGGTATCTCGATAACGGGGCTTTTAGGAAAGATGAACTTGTGATACTAATTTCAGTAATCTCCATATTACTACTCATTAAAAAGAGGTTAATTATAGAAATGATGATAATTAATCGATATTAGCAAAGTTTGCCTTTATCTAGGTGCTACACGAATGTTTTGGATCGACTGATAGAGATAATTTAAAGGGTGAAACGAATTAGTCTCACATATGATCTAATATGGAGGTAGAAATGGCTCCTGGCTTCAAACCAGATTTGACTTCTAAGAAACGAGAGCGCAAAGTTCTCTGCATTTTCGGCGTTTTCGGAGGAAGTTGGGGGTGGGGGACATAGGATGTTATTTGTGGGGATGATTAATCTGTGCATTTACCCACACCCGGCTTTTATTTCCTGTTGATTGGCCAAGTAAAAAACGTTCTGGTGACATCACGCGTGGGTGGATATCATAAGTAGCAAATAGATGTATCTGGTGATGTCAGAGCAAGAAATTTCCCGTTTCAATTTGGGTTCCGCCCCATCTGTGTAACCAAGGACCCTGAAAGATCAAATTAAGGAAGATAGTACTATGCCTCAAAAATGATTGTTTTCAGGGTTTACTTCCACCCAAACAAACACGCGTATACACAGACCCTAATGTACACACGCTCTTCACAATATAATATGCACGGTTGCTCCCCCGGCATCGTTTTCTTGATCAATGCCTCTCGTCAAGTCGATCATTTGAGCAGAGAAGAAATTGAACGTTGGGACGGATTCGGAGCGAAGAATGAAGCAATTACATCGCCATGGCTCATTGCCGATCATATTATGGTAACCCGAGGCCAATAATTGTGCTGCCCGGTAAATATTAGAAGGCAAACATTCATTATATGGGGACAAGTCAGGAATTACGGACGATGATTTATTAACTTCGTTCATAACAATTGAGTAAGATGGCTCTGATGAGATATGAGGAAATTACTCTCACTTCGTCAATTGTCATTATCATAAGTCCCTAGATGTGAAATTCGTAGAAACCGGATTTCTTAATAAATTGATCCTAGATACTCTGAGTTTATCCTGGATATATATACATATATATATATATATATATATATATATATATATATATATATATATATATATATATATATATATATATATAATGAAAATTAATGCAATATCGCAAGAAAAGATGAGGAATTAAACCACATTCTCCGAAGACAATTTAATTCAGAACAGTTTCGGTGTATCTCACACCCTTTTTCAACTGACACTGGGTAGAAAATATAAGATAAGTGCATATAAGCATAACACAAGATCCCGTCTTTTTTTCCCCAATCCACTACTTGTGGCTAATCTGGGGGAAAGGTTAGGCCTAAACATATTGAAGGGCTGACATTTTACTATTTTGTTTATTTGCTTTCTTATTACAGGATTAAAAAAAAATTGACCCTCAGATAGTTTTAAATTAGGAACTGACAATATCAAGCTCGATTCTACGATTGTTCTCTTAACATAGTTAGCCGATTTAAAGACCATTTTACTTCCATTGAAATTGACCGTATGATTCTTGTCTCTAACATGGCAAAAAATTCCACTTCTTTCGCTGCCCACTCTAATATCTTTTTTGTGTTCGTACAATCTCTTGTCTATATTTCTCCCCGTTTCCCCTATATAAACTTTATGGCAATCGTTGCATGGCATTGCATATACTCCTATGTTATGATGTTCTTTGGGTTTCCTGGCCATCATCAATTGGTTTAAGGAATTATTATATTTAAAGGCTAGATTAATACCCGCTTTTCCAAATATGTCCTTTAAATTATTTAATTTATTATTAAATGGCAATGTTATACATTTGTTGAAGTCGTTAGTGCGGGAAGGCTTATTACCATAGAATGTTTTCCTAGCTGCAAAATGGGCAGACGATATGAACCAATCGGGGTAATACAAATTAGAAAAAATGGTCCTGATAATGACAATTTCTTCATCTAAATAGGAAGGATGACATATTTTGTATGCTCTGAAGAAAAGGTTAGAAATTACCGATTTTTTAACAGTATTATCGTGAAACAAAAAATAATGTATATAGGCATTCGAGTGGGTTGGTTTCCTATACACGTCAAATTTTAATTCATGGTGATCTTTATTAATGAGGACATCTAAAAAGGGTAATCTATTATCATATTCCCATTCATATTTAAATTTGATGGGGACATGCAAATTATTCAAATTATTAAAAAAGGTATCAAAATCATGGCCATTAGGCCATACAGAAAATACATCGTCAATGTACCTTAACCATATAAAGTTAGGGGGAGAAATTGTGGGAAGGAGTTCAGTCTCAAAATATTCCATGAAGAGACATTCCAATATCGGAGATAAACTATTTCCCATGCTAAGGCCAAATATTTGTCTATAAAACTCATTATTTACTCGAAACACATTGTCAGAGAGACATAATTCAACTAAATCGATAAATTTACTCGTAGAAATGGGAAGATTCAAATTAAGTCTAGGCATGATTTCCCGCAGAAGGCCCATGGTTTGGTCAACCGGAACTTTGGTAAACAAAGAGTTTACATCAAAGCTCACAAGTTTTTCATCCGGTAATTGCAAGTGGTTGAGGCGATCAACGAAATCTTGAGTGTTCATAATGTGTGCAGATGAGATTCTTCCTACTGCTGGAGATAAATGCTTGGCGAGCCATTTGGAGAGCTTATAAGTGGGAGAATTAATATTGGAAATGATTGGGCGTAAGGGACATCCCTCTTTGTGGGTCTTTGGGAGCCCATACATATAGGAAAGTGAAGGGTTCATACTCCTGAATTGTTTAATTAAATCTGCGCTTTTCAATATTCTCTTCAATTTGTTGTTGAAATTGTTTGTTTTGTTATTGAGCGGATCACTTTGTAGCTTTTCATATGTGTTCACATCACTAAGAAGTTCATTTAGTTTATCATTATAACTATGTTTGTCCAAAATGACTAACTGATTCGTTTTATCGGATTTGGTTATAACAATGTTGTTATTAAATTTAAGTTTATTTAACGCAATCTGAAATCTTTTGGGAAAACCAATTTGGTCAGATTTTTCAGAATTTAGGGCACTAAGCAATACAACCACTGAGAAATTCACCACTTATTTGCTCATGTGAGGATTTGGCTATGGATACTAAATGGTCTAGTGAGAACTCGTCGCATGACTGAATTGAAAAGCTTAAACCGTATCCTAACGCAAATTTTTCCTCATCAGTCAGTACATGGGATGATAAATTCAGAATATTTTTAATGGGGTTTGAACCTTTAATCCAAAGACTGTTCATAAAAATTCGGTTAAGTTTCCACTTCAAATAATTGCTATGATGAAGGATTTTATTCTGAACACTTAATTCAATCACAGAAACTGCATGATGCCCTAAAAGTTCACCGCACTTATCAAACAGATTTCTTCTTGACCGTCTCACTTTGAATAGGAGAAAGTGTTCACTTCTCGCTTGGCGTTTTCTACACGTTCTTTTAATATACAATTCTAGTTCGGCTTCAAGACGCTCGAGCATGTCGACACACGTGCATTCGCCGCTCCTTGTGGTCATCGTTCAGCACCTTCGGCACCATCTTTTCGCAAATCTTCGGTGATAATCTTCAAGATGCTGTCGCTGCCCATGTCCAATTCACTTTCAATCAGTCGAACAGTCCAGTCGACAATCGCCTCGCCCCATCTCCCTCATGCGTTCAACGTTGGCCTCAGTTCTGCTCGTTGAAGGCCTTCCACACCCTCGACTCCCTCTTTGAACCTCTTGTGAGACCCGAAAACCCGTGAGCGCGACATCGTCTCATCTCCGTACACTCGCATGTTGAGTGCTTCTGACGAATTTGGACCCAGGCTGACCAGAAACGTCAGATTGGTACGTTGCTCTGTAACCATTGCTTGACGGCCGGAAATTAAGGATCTGTTTACCAAAGCACATGTAAAACATCATGACTGCAAAAAGCTGAAAATGCAGATATATACTCCCCTAATAGTACTTACACGCTGACATAAGGAGCTAATCCCTACCCCAATAAAAAGGTATGGATCCGAACCTGCGCCTTCGAGTGCTCCTCGCTTCTCCGGTCAAACGCTTTGACTACTAGATTACAATCTTTCCTATCACCCAAGAATGTTTGAGTGAGTATCGAGCTAACCTGTCAATACTCACCTCAACAGAAAAATCACAAGAGACAAGACAAAGCACTTCACTTCTCCGCGATCCATACGCAGCGCCCCAATAACCCACTTACCCTTGTGCTCTGTGGAGCACAATTTCTCGATAGTACGTGAATCTCGAGTTACTTATGCTATTATATGCCATACCACTGCCATACCATACAATATTTGGTGACAAAAAATGCTCGAAAGGAACCCGACTCTCATAATCTAGTCTGCCATTAACTACAACTCCCCTTTTCCCCTCTCACACACAAGTACCGCAGCCAGACATTCAATCTTTGGGTCCAAATCACCTCTCCAACGGCATTCAACTGGATATTAACCCAAATTAAGCACATTCAAATACCGCACTGACCTGGACGACACCAGGAACGAGAAACCCCTCATATTCACAACATGCCGATCACATGTACATGGAAACAAAACTTAGAAATTCACCGAGTGCGTCAAGGTTTCTGGCTTAAGGGATAGACCATGGGGTAACTTAAGTAAGCCGAAGAATAAACGTGATTGGACTATGATAAGAAAGCTTAGTTAAGCTTAGGTAAGCTTTCTGAAGTTACCTGCCTAAACGTGAAGTATTCAGCCAATGTATCCCACCACTTCTAGTTAACGAAGTAACACTTGTAATCACTCGAAACCGGTTAGAGAACGCATACCTCCGTCTATCCCATTAAAAGTCGAACAATCATGAAATAGTTTCCACACCAAACCACGAAAAAAAAGCTAAACAAAATTACGATTTTCTGTACTAGTGGAATAAATCCGAATGTCTACTCCGGATCAGCCACAGAGCAAATTAAATAACACCAAATAATAATTCCTTCGCCCTGGAAACCTTCCGGTCGCATTAGGATTCATGTGTTTATCTTGAGTAATGTGTGAACCATCAACAAAAAGTTGGTGTTCCATAGTGCTAAATCTCGTATTCGTCCCAATCTAACTTATTACTTTACCTGAATTTACTTTATCTCCGCTGAACAGTGGTGGCAGTCCCATGTTCCTAACATAACTCGGTAAAATTGCCTACCCACTTGAGTTAAATAAGTGTACATAAGTCATTTCTCTTCTGGGAGCTGTTAGTTCCCTGGAATGAATTAATGGCATAAACCTTTTAGTTTTTTCTGTTTTTCTTTTTTGCTTTCAAGTACTTTGTTCCTTTTTGTTAGCGATAGTAACACCATCGTAACTTTCATTGGTACGGGTTTTCGTTAAAACGTCGTAATTGGATACTTTAATATTTTTTTCCGTGGTGGATAATATTATTATGTCCCATATCACTCTAGGTTACCTTTGAATTCGTGGGCACTCTTGAGGAGATTGTTATGCTGCATTTATGAAATAAATTTCCCGCCGTCACCCTCACATGTCTAGGCCTTTTCCTCAGACAACGCATTTTTTACTGCCTGATAAAGACGTCTCACTGCCAGAGCTATTTTTGTCAACCGACGACATTTTCCGTCTGGCCAAGCTAACCGTCGCTACCATTCTTTCATGTCTGTTGGCTTCGGTTAACTTACCCAAGAAAAACTCTCTTGCCTAGATCTCCACGCAGGGCAGACATTTCTTCTGATATCTTCTTTTTTTGTCACTTGCTTCCCTTTTTTTTCTCGTTCCGCCATTCGAGTGTCTTTTGAACAATAACACCATCCAGTAAACTTACTTTAGCAGTGCGATATTTTATCTCAGGGATTTTTTTAATCTATAATTATCGCGTACGGAATTACCCGCCTCTTCTCATAGCTTTGTGCTCTATTCCCTTATAAGAAATTTAATTTAGGGGCATTTTATGGAGTATCATTTCATCTATGTTTATTCCGCATTTAATTATTACATTTTATTTCTGCATTTTGTCTTTTTAATGAAGGCTAGGAAACCCAAAGTAATTTATTTACCTAGGAAGGATAATATTTTGATAATATCCTCGTTAGGCGAGAGACCTTTTACTACTGTTCCAATGGCAACAACATCGCTCGCTAGTGATGGTTGTCTAGTACCTGCAGAACTGCCATTGTTTTTTTAGGTATGTGACATGAATAGTAAGTGAACTCTTCTTTAGGATGTTGGCGTGTAAGAGGATGTATATGTAAACAGTGGCGTTCCTGACACTAAATTTGATGTCCATATAGCTAATTTGCTAAATGTTTTTATTTCCCCCTGAAACCAATGAAGGTATTGGCTGGTTTGAGGTAATTTGGAGAACATTGAATGTATACTCTTCATTCAGGACACTGTAATGAGAGAGAGATTAAATTTTGTGTTATATTACCATACACGGTAAATGAGATAAATTGCAACACACAATATGAAAATATTCACTTCAACGGAAATTATCAATGAGAATCAATTTATTCATTGCCCCGAATATATCTTTTCAATTTAGACACTGCGAAAACACCCTAATTAAATAAGAATTGATAACTAGGCTTTCCACCGTATGTTAAAGTTAGTGATAACACGCGAAGAGAAGTTCGATGAAGTTATAACAACAACAAGGAGTAACAACAAGGAAAGAAGGTATCCTAGGGGACCTTACGGTCCATTCAAAGAGGGTACCATTGGACTTGCAATCGAGCGGGCACAAGGCTGCTCAATTGTTTTGCGTCCCTAAACGGCCACTTTTCAAGACCTTGTCTAGTCTTGACTTGAACTGGTCAACAGATTCACTGTTGACAACTTCCACTGAAAGTGCGTTCCACTTACCGCAGATACTGTAGGTGAAAAACTTTCCACACAGATTACGGTTGTAACGCTTCAGTTCAAGTTTGAAGCCGTGATTGCGCGTTCTGTTCTCACTCAGTGTGAAAATATCCCGGTAGTCAACATTGTCGAACCCTCGAAGTATTTTGAAAACTTCGATGAGCTGACCACGCAGTCTACGGGTTTCCAGCGAGAACAGATCTAATTCCCTTAGTCTATCCTCATAACTTTTATGTCGGATAGAGGGAATCAGCTTGGTTGCCCTGGCTTGTACGCGTTCCAATCTCGCGATGTCCTTTCGCAATGAAGGACTCCAAAATTGTACGGCATACTCCAGGCGGTCGGACAAGTGAGTTGTACAGGCCCAGTACAATCTCCTGGTTCCGATAACCAAACTGGCGCTTAATATAGCCTAGCATCCTTTGGGCCTTTTTCTCCGCCTCAATGCACTGTTTCGAGAACTTGAGGTCACTAGTGATAGTAACACCCAAGTCCTTCTCAGTGTCGGTGGATTCCATTGCAGTGCCCTTAAAGATATACTGAGATTGGGTGTTTCTGTGGCCGATATGCATCACTTTGCATTTCCCCACGTTAAAACGCATTTGCCACGTGTCCGACCACTCCCCAATCTTCCCAAGATCTTCCTGCAGGCGGGCAGTATTTCCATCCTTTGCAACGTTCATACCAAGCTTGGTATCATCGGCAAATTTGGAAATCTTCGCAACCATGTCACCGTCCATGTCGTTGACGTAGATGATGAATAGTAGTGGTCCCAGGACAGAACCTTGAGGCACCCCGCTAGTAACGGGCACCCACTCAGAAGACTGTCCATTTACCACCACCCGTTGCCGTCTGCCACTTAGCCAGTTCTTGATCCAGCCGGCCACCTTTCCGTCTATGCCAAGCGCTCGCACTTTCCGGAGAAGGCGGCGGTGTGGTACTTTATCAAAGGCTTTCTGAAAGTCTAGGTAGACCACATCCACCGCCTTGTCCCGATCGTGCTCACTGAAAACGAAGTGGAAGAATTCCACAAGGTTCGTCAGGCATGACCGTTGCCTTCGGAAGCCGTGCTGGGAACTCCTCAGTAGCAGGTTTGACTCTAAATACGACGTCACTTTGTCCACTATGATGCTTTCCATGAGTTTACCGACTATTGAAGTCAGACTGATAGGTCGGTAGTTCGACGGTTGGTTACGGTCTCCTTTCTTGAAGATAGGAGTCACCTCCGCCTCACGCCAGTCTCTAGGAACGCATTTGGTCCGGATTGACATGTTAAAGATAGCGCACAGATGTCGTGATACTTCATCGCACACTTCCTTCAACACTTTAGGTAGAAACCCGTCCGGTCCAGGGGACTTATTCGTCTTTAGGTCAGCGATCTTTTTCTTTATTTCTCCTTCGGTGAAGTCCATTGCCTCCAGCTTTTCCCCCGAGTAGGAATCCGTCGGCTGGGGAATGGGACCACACTCTTCAGTAAACACTGAAGAGAAGTAGTCGTTGAGGGGGTTAGCATTTGTTGCATCTGAATGCTTTAATGTCCCCTCCTCATTCCTCAAAGGGCCAATCGTTCGACGAATTGGTTTACGGCTGTTCACATATCCAAAAACTCCTTGGGATTCTCTTTACAGAGTCTCGCCACTCGGAGTTCCTCAGACCACTTAGCCGCCCTTATGCTGGACTTCACTCTCCTGGCTAGCCTCCGGTATTCGTCAAAGTCACCCGAGATCTTCGATTGCCGGTACACATTTCTCTTCTCCCTAAGCAGGTGGCCGATTTCTCGATTAAACCACTTAGGTTGAACAGAAGACAGACGGGGTCATTTCAGAGGGATGAAACGCGATTGAATACTAATGAATGTGGTTTTGAAACTATTCCACGAGTCTTCAACGGCATCGCACACTTCTAGCCTCACGTCAGTCAGTCCAGCTCGAAGGCTTGCAAAGTCTGCTCTTTTCAAGTCAAGTTTCTTTGATTGACTGGCAACAGACCTTACCTTCGGGATCTTGACGCTAAATCTAACTAGCTGGTGATCACTGCCACCGAGCTCTTCGCCTACAGAGATATCATCAACGATATCATCCTCAGAGGTGAAGACCAAGTCGAGGATATTGTCTCCTCTCGTCGGTTCTCTGACCCATTGAGTGAGGAACTCGTTGTTGGCGAACTCCAGGAGTAGCGCGCTCTCGCCACAGGCTGCTCTGGTTTCCCAGTCAACTTGGCTGTTGAAATCGCCCATAACGATGCACACTCTGCCTTGAACCAGCTCACCCAGCAGCTGGTACAGTTCCCTGTCCTTCTTAACGGGTTGGGAAGGGGGTCTGTAAAGCAGCAGGGTTCTGTATCTGACAGGACCGATCTCTAGGTCAACGCCTAGGAGCTCGTGGTCGGATATAACGTTGGAGTTCGTAGATTTGATTGTATCCTTGACATACAACATTACACCGCCACCCTCTCTGTCTGGCCTATCTTTGTGGAAGAGTTGGTAGCCAGGAACCGTGAATTCGCCTTCAAAGTATCGGGTTGAGGTTTTTATCCACGATTCTGTTATGGCTACCATTTCGGGTTCTTCCGTCGCTACGAGGCCACGGAGCTCAGGAAACTTGTTCCTGATTGACCTCGCATTGAACAGAAGAACTTTCAGGGAGTCCCCTAATGTGGGACTCCCTATACTCTTTCGTTTCCCGGCTTCTTGTTTGTCGTGGTGGCACCATTTTTGACAACCTCCGAGAAGGTTGTTTGGGGAGTGACTCGGGCGTACTGGCGTACGTCCACCTTCCCAATGGGCCGGACACTCCTTTGGGTACGCTCCACGACATCCTGGATGAGGTTGGCTAGGAACGCCTTGCCCTTAAAGGAGAGGTGCACCCCGTCCCTTTGGTAGAGGTCTTTTCTACCATAGAATACGGCGTACATGTCCACAAAAAAGACACCCTCAGCCGTACAGAGGTCTGCAAGGCGCCTGTTTAGCGACATGTTCCTCAAGTGGGCAGTCCGGCTTGGACTCCACCTCGGGAGCATCCCCACCACGACGCGTCTGCAGGTTTTCAATCCACAGTCGTCGACAGCGCCCATAACTGTCCTCATAATCTCACCTGTAAGGCCTACCCTACCTCCTCTGAGGTAGAGGTCGTTGCCACTTACCATAAGGGCAACGACTGAAGTTTCTGAAATCTGAGACTTCTCGGCCTCAGCTCTTACCTGCTTATTCCCACAGCCTGGGATGCAGCTCACCTTAACGCTTGTGCGAAGGCGGGCCGCTAGCAGGGGCTTCAGACCCCGTGCTTGAGAATCACCAATAAGGGTGCCTCTTTCACATTTGTCTGCGGACGACTTAGTCTTTTCTTTCGGAGGCGACTTGCCGCTTTCCTCTTGTATCTCTAATTTTTTTTTCTTCTTCTTCTTATTCTTCCTCTTATTCTTCTTCTTGACTTCCTTTGTTATCTCTTCGTTTGTTTCCCGTTTCTCTTCTTCTGCTTCTGCTTTCTCTTCTTCTGTTTCCAGTTTCTTTTCTTCTCTTTCTACTTTCTCTTCTTCTCCTTTTACTTTCTCTTCTTCTCTTTCTACTTTCTCTTCTTCTATTTCTACTTTCTCTTCTTTCTTCTTTCTTTTCTTCTTTTTGGCTCGTTGAGGAAGCCCTTCAGCAGAAGAAATCGGCTGTTGGACGTCCGGAACCTTCTCGCTTGAGCATCTGCATCTCTCTGTTTTTAAGAGTTGAACTTCCCTTTTAAGGAGGGAGTTCTCCTCTCTCAGTTGAGCGATGCTCTCGCCCAGGCGCTTCTCGAGTTCGCAGAAGTCACAGACACTGACGCCATCTGTGAGTTCCTTGCAACTCCCTCCCCTGAAGTCTTCACTCCATCTGTAGACTTTGCATATTTTGCAGGTTAGCTTTCGAAACGGAGGACCATTCTTCTTCGCCATGTTACAAAAATCTCGGACCATACGCATTAAAAAAGGGGTTTTTGGTTGTGATTTTCTCTCGCACTAATCACATCCGCTTATTTCCAGGAGGTTTTCGGTCGTTCGGCGAACAGAAACCCTTTGATCAAGCACACCAACCCTAAGGTCTTCCCTGGGCCGGACGTCCCCAATCGTGCCGCAGCTCCCAACTGAGCAGCACGAGAGACCCAGTGAACTGGTTCTCTGATTTTTCGACAGGGGTGCTTGAGGTGTAACTGTCTTCCTACTAAGCCCTACTAATCAACTAAAAACGGCCAGACTTGAGGCAAATAGTAAAGCTAAGTGCCCATGACTTCATCCGAGATCTTTAGCTGATCTGGCAACCAGCAAGGCACAAAAGCTCTCTCTCCAAAGATCAGTTGAGCCTTTATTCACCAAGTAGCGGTCACAGGGAGCTGGTCAGGCAATTACACGTTAGGAGAAAGCTTATAAGGGGTACCTAGCATTTCTCCATTAATCGTACCCCAAACGCCTAAGATCCCTTCAATCTCAGTCTCTTGTAACCTATGAGTGCTCCAAGGAGTTATTTAAAGAGGTTCCAAAGCCTCTCTTCTCACGCGGCATAAGGGAGCTGGTGAGGCCCTTATTAATGAATAAATTATGTGTAATAGAGATGAAATCTTTTTTTTTTGTTATTGGGTTTTTGTTTTGATTTTTTGACAGTTGAAGAGAGTTGGTGAGACTTAGTACTAACAGAATCGAAGAGGTTGGTAGGGGGATGCAAGGAGACGCATCAAAGAAGTAGTAGAGAAGTTTGACAACCATTAGTCTGGATCCTACTACAGCTATCCCCCGCAATGGGGTTGTAGCATGAAAACCATGGTGCAGCTAATATATTGAATAATGCGTCCTCTCCCTGCCCCAACACCTGCAGCTGCCGTTCCCTCGCTTGAAATTTGTTAGAGTGTAAATAGATGTACTTAAACCCGAACTCTTTTGAACAAAGAAATGACGCCTAAGAAATAGTGGTAAACATGTAGACGAGCGGCCCAGCCGGAAAAAAATATTTTGTGTAAATATTATCGTTCACCTGTGTCATTTCTGACGTCATACCCCACCCCCAACCCCTATTATAATTCGCAAAACGATTAAAGGCGCTGACATGATGTAGTTGAAGCATTCACCTCTGTAAACGTCAGAACATTAGAAAAATTAGGATTATATAGTGGGGGGCTGTGCCCCCCAGACCCCCCTAAAATTTAATGAAACTTAGGATCATCGTAGTGCGGTCCACGCTTCGCGTTTAACTCCCCACGAGCCGTCTCTATAAATGTACTCCAAAAACGTGCAACATTTTGGAACACGGACGAAATAGTACATCTTATCGGCCGGGCCGCTCGTCTACATATTAACCAAAATAGTTTATTTTTTGTCTGTTTACATCGATAACTTCATTACTGGGATGTCGTGTAACGTGATTTCGGAACTGAAAAATAGTCTCTCATTGAGATGATATAGTCTCTTTGATTGGGACACGAAAAACGATCGGCTTTGGAAAGACCGGGTAGGGATCCGAAAAGCATATTTTTATGCTTTAAATACTAGTCGAGCTTATCCTAGTAGTGGTTCGCTAACCTGCCTTTATCCAGGCAGATCCCGACCGGATAGGTGGAACCTTCGTCACCCCAGGGCAGAGGGACTTATACCACGTCAGAGGTATGTGGATATAGATACCCATTGGCAGGAATCTTTAGAACAGAGAGAGAGAGAGAGAGCGAGAGAGTATATATATATATATGTGTGTGTGTGTGTGCTGCGAAGATGGGAGAGGAAAGAAAGAAGTGTTGTAATTGGCTATGTGTGTGATGAGATGTGTAGGATCTACCCACCCCAATACAGGGCTGAGCAGAGCACGTCCATCAATTGGCAGCCAAATCTCTACGTGTGCTGAGGTTTGTGTCCGCTCATGCCTGGATCGAACCCGATACCACGACGTTAGCGGACCAACCCCGTATCCACTCGACTAGCGAGATTTCTAAAGCTCATCCTTAAAAAGTATTATGGTATTGCCTAATATCATTTCTAAAAGAATTGATGACTTAAACTCAAAATATTATATATACTCAATACAAAATAAAACACGCAAAGAAAGCCAGAGCTACCCTTTCTTTCACCAGGGCTCTGTCTTTTATTCTATTTTCATTTCACTTTCCCATTATTTTCCCTAAATTTCCCCCACTATTTTTCTCCTACTAAATACCTCTACTACTATATTCCTCACTTATATATTATGTCCAATGTCCACTCAAAATATTATTTCTGAAATTATATTGCAAGTTTCATGGAGTGAATCGTTGGTAAACAACGATTCTATGTTGATATAATAGTCATAAACAGATTCTTCGTAACTAAGGACGGCCGAAAATCCGTTTTACTGCGTACAGCTGAAGAACTTTGGATACAGCACTTTTTACTTGTTTTAGTGTCTGATTGACTTTTGAGCGCTGCTGCAGATACGAGCCTATTCTGGAAGTCTTAAGGTGAACCCAGATTCATCCTTCAAAAGAGAGCCATATTTTTTTTTACGTCGAAGTCATAATTCAATGAGGGCTTAAGCGCCTCACTGCTCCCGTCCATCGCTCTGCGTGTGAACCCGCTCGGATGTCTGCCATTCATTGATTTCGTCTTAACTATGTCAGCCACTTGGTTTGGCATAATTAAGGACTTATGTGAACACTGGTTTGAGGCCTAGCCCACAGCAGAAGCATAAGTCAGAAATCGTCTCGATACTGGGGCATAACTGCGAGTCCCGGACGGAGGAGGAATCCTCATCGCCCGGGGGACCCGGCCAGAATCATAGAGGGAGTTACACCCGTCTCTATGTAGTTGGATGCAGTTATGGCGTATGTACCCGTGAGGGGGTGGCAAAAACTTAGCGGTCGTTGATTCGGCCGCTATGCATTAAGTCCACCAAGCTCAACCCTCTGAGGTCCCACCCGAGACCCACCCCATCACCCTATCATCCCTCATACTGGCAGCATACGAGCGGGAGAGCAACAGGAGAGATGAACGGGGGCGTTCCTCTCAAATTACTTGAAACCCATTTCCAATCCCACTCACACCATCCTATACCTCCTTTACCACACCCTAACTTTTTTCACATATCAAAACAAAATTAATTACACTTTGTTACAGGAGAAGAAGGAATAAGAAGAACGTCAAGACCATGGAGGCCCTCACTGAGAGGGTCCCCTTAAGGACCATAGCCGGAAAACAGACCCCAACGAAGAAGGACCTATGTGAAACCCTCTACATACAACTCAAGGTGGCACTGGTGAAACTAATTGAAGTTTCGTCAGGCTTCATCGCCATGTGTGCCGAAACCAGAGACGTAGACCAGCTCCTTTCAGAAGAGGGAGCGAGGGTATTGAAGGAGACCGGACTAGAAGCAAAACCCTCCCCCCAGGGGGCAGCAAATAGAAGCGTCATCTGCCGCAAAGTCGAAAGCTGGGTAGGCGAGCATAGCACGGAAGAGCTAAAAGAGGAGATTACGGAAAGCAACCAATGGGCACAAGTTCGCGAAATCATCAAATTCCGCGAACACACCCACGTATTCAAGATCACATTCGCAACCACAGACATGGCGAGAAAGGCCACCCAAAATGGCATTCTCGTATTCAACATGAGAATACCGGGTGAAAACATCCAACAAGAGAAATTCAGTAGCATACAAATGTGCTTTGTGTGCTACAAACTTGAAGCCCATACCTCCACCACCTGCCCAGACAAGAACAAGCTGTGGTGCAGTGAGTGCGCCACGGAAGGGCACCGTTTTGACAAGTGCGAAAGCAACATCAAGAAGTGCCTTAACTGCAAAGGGGAACATAGGACGATGGCTCTTAATTGCCCCAAGCGCAGAGAAATTATCAGAAGGAAAGAAGAAGAAGACAGAAAGGCAAAGGAGACGACTTATGCGAGCGCTGCCAAAAAGAACAGAGTGACGAACACTGCACCAGGACCTGCACCTTTTAGCGTATCAGGAGATCTGAGCGCTAAAATATTGATCTGCATAACCCATGCAAATGTGGCAAATGCAGTGAAGCCTGGTTGTTATAACCAGGTGCTCAATGCGCTCCTGAAAGCAAATAACCTCCCGGCGGTAATCATGCCAGAAGACCCCGAGTGCCCACAGGCCTTCAAGAACTCCATCATACAAAACAAAAGCACCAAATCCGGTTTGGAGGAGATGATTGGAGCACCATCAGAAGAGGAAACTGAAGAAGAGGAAGAAGAAGAGGAAAAGGCTGGAAGTGAGGATGGTTCATCCTCATCTGACAGCGAAGAGGGCCCCTGCACTCGCACGCGGGCAACCAAAAGCAGGTCAAAGACCCCGAGCCCCCCCCCCCCCCGAAAAAAGAAAACCCTGGGCCGAGTAAAATCGCCCAACCTGCCCCCAGACCAAAAAAGGGGAAGAAGAAACATAGGTAAAGCAACTCATCATGCTACGTAACGGACTGAAAATAATGGAAATCAACACCAACGGCTGGACGACGAAAAGAATTCTTTACGGAAATGTATTCAGAGAAATTGATGCAGACATCATACTGATCTCAGAGCACGGGATCGACACACGTAATACAGAAATGAAAATCTGGAACTACGATGTGTTGATCACGAACTTTTCGCAAGAGCGGTACGATGGCGCCGCTATTGCAATAAAGAAAGGGATCAAATACAAGCAGATAAGAAACTTAGAAGAATCCTACCTCGCGATTGAGGTCGAGCTCGACTTAGGAAAGTTGGTCATTGCAACCGGATATCAACCGCCAAGGAGAGATGTGTTGCCTATTCACACTCTCACTGGCCTATTTGGCAGAAGAGCCCCCACCATACTAATGGGGGACCTAAACGCCAGATGCCGAGAATCCGGTTACAGGACCTTCAATGGAATAGGGAGAAGCCTGGACCTGTTGCTGGACAGAAATATTGCCCAGCGGATAGGCCCCGACTTCCCCACCTATGTCAGAGAACGAAATGCCACAAAGCCAGACATCTGTCTGGTGAATCGTCAGCTACCGTTCAATTACTACATGGAACCAGTCCAGGTTCCATGCAGTGATCATATAGGGATCCTACTCACAATCAATAGGAACCCTATACAAGTCCCAGCAGTAGTCAGGAAGAACTACAAACGAGCAGACTGGGCACGGTATGCACACCTTCTCGAGGCCTACGATCCGCCCAACCTGGACGAGGCAATTCTCGAGGAGATTGACGAGGCACTCGATGACCTCAATAACCAAATCATCGACGCAGATAGGGCTTGTATCCCTCGTTCCTCATATAGGACCATCTCAACCTACGAATGGACCGAATATATGAAGGAACTATACCGTGAACTGAAGATAATGTATGAACACAACATCGTGAATGCATCAGTACACTCGATGCAAAGAAGTAAAGAAATCAAAGAAGAATTGAACCAGTTGATCCTCGAACAGCAAAACAGAAGATGGGAGGATGCGATCGAAAGCATCGATCACGAAGCAACTCCCAAAGAATTTTGGAAGAAGATCCGAATTCTTAAAGGATCAACTGGAAAGAAGCACAAGATCGAGCTACAGAAAGAAAAAGTTGAAGAGATATTCCGAAGTTATTGGGAAAAGATCTTCAGTATAACTGAAGAAGAAAACGAAGACTATGACCTAGAGTTCGAAAGCAACATCATCGACGAGCTTATCGAAGAAATAGATAAGACGCACCCTCATCACCAGGTGGATAGGCAGCGCGACGGAGCCGCCGAGATTACAGAAGAAGAACTACTCGGCGCGCTTCGCTCATTCCAACAAAAAGCCCCAGGACAATCGGGGCTTACAAAGCTTAACTTTGAAAAGGCACCAGCCTGTGTCATCGAAGGAATGAGAAGAATATTCAACGCCTGCCTTAATACGGTGTACTTTCCAGACGCTTATAAAACGGCAAAGATGATTTTCTTGCCTAAGCCCGGAAAGAACCCCAAGTTGAAGGAGAGCTACCGACCAATTTCACTACTGGAATTTGGTGGGAAGCTCTTCGAGAAGATCCTCAACAAAAGACTGGTGTCTCACCTGGAAGATAACTCGCTCTACAACCCACACCAATTCGGGTTTAGGAGTAAGCGAAGTACGGAAATGGCGATTAACGTCATTACGGAAAAGCTAGCCCAAGCAAAACGGGAAAAGAGTTACGTGGACATTGTTTGTCGGGATGTATCAAAGGCGTTCGATAAGGTGTGGCAACGGGGAATGCAGTACAAGATCTTACGACTGGGACTAAGCGAAAGCTTAGAAAGAACTCTCTGTGACTATGTCATGGAGAGAGCGGCGTACATCAGTTTAGGGTGCACGGACGGGCCAAAGTTTCCGCTCAATGCGGGCCTCCCGCAAGGGAGGTGCCTGTCTCCCACTCTCTACTTGATTTACACCGCGGATGTCCCAGTCCCTGTAAACCCCACTTGCCTCAACTTACAATTCGCCGATGATTTCACCCAGGTAATCACATGTCCATGGAGGAATGCGCCTATGCAAGCTCGCATGACGGCAGCAGAAATCGAAAACCTGAACACCTACGAGGCCCGGTGGAAAATCCGTACCAACCAGGATAAGTTCAAAGTAGTCCCCATAGGCAGGAGACTACTTGATGACGTCAGGGTGGGGGATAGACGATATCCCTACACCAATGAATGCAACGTACTCGGCATGAAGATCACCTCAACCGGGTACGCAAAGCACGTCCAAGAACGCATCACCAAGGCCACTGCTGCAGTCAAGACTCTGTACAGGTTCAGAAATCTTCGTCAAAACAACAAAAAGAAGATCTATACTGCACTAGTTAGATCGACGTTGCTTTACTCCGCTTCCGCCCTCTCCTGTGCCTCAAAGACACAGAAGAGGAGACTACAAGTGGTGCAGAATAAATGCGTGTACCTAATCACAGGTACACGCAGAATGGAAAGAAGATCGCAAGAAGAGCTGCACCGAGAGGCGGGGTTAACCCCCATTAACGTTGTCATCGAAGAACGGACAAGGAATATGCTGGAAAAGGTCAATCGTTTGGACGAAGATATCGTACAAATGATTGACCAAAACAGAGGAGAAGTATGTCGCGCCAGATTTCCAAGCTCCGCTAGGATTTTAGCTGGCGGAGCAGAAGTACCGTTCTACGCTAGATGAGTCAATTTACCCCAAACTAAGAAAAAATACCAAACATGAAACCAACCGATTTTGACAAAATTCACCGATATCGACAAAACTAACCAACTAAGACAAACTACCGAAGAAGGAATCCTACACAAGAAGACGAAAATCACCAAACAAGACTACAGGAAGAAACACTGTACACGAAATACACACACTACAAAATTACGAAGAAACAAAAAGATACTAAAACAAACACAGTAAGTTAATATTAACAACTTACAAATACAACAGCTAACGCGCATAGCATAAACAAAAATATTAGCAATAAAGACAAATGGCTTGAACGCCAAACTATATGTTATATATATACCTGTATATATATATATGTATAAAATAACCATAAAAACAACAACGAAACCACAAATCATATAAATTTGAAAGCGATAGGCCTGATCACCAGGCTCTAGCATCACTTTGCACCCTACCACACTTCTTTCTCGTTTCACCACTGGTCTACTTTCCGCTATCTATTCACACACCCTTTCTATCCCCTCATCTGCATACTCTCACATACACGATTCAAAATTCAAATTCGTAACTAAGTTCGGGATATTTAGCAAGTTCTAAAAAGTAAACTTTCTATTAGTGATGCAAGGAGTCGATAGGATCGTGTGGAGGGGCAGTATATTTTTGTGTTTTGGGTAGATCATAAACTATTCCAGGTGATGATTTGCTGGAAGCAGAAATCTGATGATAAAGTTCACTTATGATCTTTCAGGAGGGAGGGGGGGGAGGCAAATATCGGAGTAAGTTTTGATCTCGATTCTAAGTATGTATTGAAATTTCGTTTAAAATTTTGAAAGATCTGAGAAATTGTTTGTATTTTAACGTTCATAATTAGCATGATAATAAATTGTCAAGTTGACAAATCATAATTGACTAATCTTTACGCAAAATGGTCACTGGGCAGGATTCCAAAATTTTTAGAACTGAAATAGTACTGATAATCTTACAACGATCCTATTTGTAATAAAATTAGCTAAATATTCAATCTTTAAAAGGTGTTGAAGCCATTTAATATTTTTACACACCTGGATCCCAAATTCTTAGTAACCTTTTAGTTTGTAAGGTTTCGTTATTTAATGTTTTGATGCCGTTTAAAACTGACTGAACATAATTTAAGACTGTCCCACTGCAACATTCAGACACTCAGCTAACATTAAGCTCTACCTCCACGAATCAGAACTTGAAT
The DNA here is from genome assembly GCA_963969495.1 of Ceratothoa steindachneri. Taxonomy (NCBI): domain Eukaryota; kingdom Metazoa; phylum Arthropoda; class Malacostraca; order Isopoda; family Cymothoidae; genus Ceratothoa; species Ceratothoa steindachneri. The sequence goes on from OZ018319.1 coordinate 139,779,785, forward strand.
TTCATATAACCGAATGGAACATCGTTTGCTTCAGCGAAGTAATAAAGAGAGGAGAACAAACTGTTCAATTGGAATACGGTCACATACACTCATAAAGGTAGAAACGACCTGCATATTAGTAGCCTAAGATTGACCATACACCGAGATAGCGCCCTTCATAGCAAAAATTATAGGCATTTCAGATAAGTTAGTGATCTAGTAATTATATCAAATATGTTATCCGCAATTATTCCAAACATATCCCTCTACAGCGCACTCAGATGAAGAAGTTAAATACATACATCTAAGCAGCACTCATCCACGCGTACTTATCCATTACATACGGACACAAAAACCATCAGTTCAGATGATGGAGAATAAGGACACGATGATCCATTCCTAATCACTGCATGAGAAGGAAAAGAAAGTTGAAACAAATAATAAATTTGCAGAAGGAGCAAACCTTTCCATTATGAATCCCCCTACTCCCCCCCCCTAAAAGCGATCGTTTACTTACTTTTCAAAAGTTTTAAAAAATCGTTTAGAACATATCGAGTATCAGCTCTTTGAACAAAGGTAGCGCCAACAGATTACTATCAAGGGCGTTCAAACTGGATCTAAAACAGGAGAGAGCAAAACCCAAGGCAATGCGAACTAACGCATCGAAAATTGAGAACCAAATTAAAACATAAACCTTCTTAATTACTCTATGAAATAATTTTAATGAACGTATTGATCAAGTGACAGAATTCTTCTTACAAAATTGCAACAATAATATAGCACATACTTTATTTGCAAAAGGAACTTTGAAAAAATATAATTCAGGCGTTCTCTAACTCAAAATAAGCGACTACGAAAAGACCTTTTGAATAAAAGCGAAAAGTGAGACGGGATGGAACAATATTATAAAAGATCGAATATAATGAACTCAACAAATTTATTAAAAACAATTGCGGGTAACACAAGAAAAACCTTTAAAAGCAATAAATCAGTAAAACAAATGAAAGTACACCTAAAATTGAGAAGCAGCAAAACTCCATAAGGAGATATACAGAAAATGAAATCACAAACAGTGAACAGGTCATTTGAAGAGCTGAAGAATTCTATCCGGCAATATATGGTAGCAATGGTTACCATAAAACCAGATGCCAACTCTTCAATATTTGAGGAAGAATTCACACGAATTAAGAAAAACGAAATTTTGCGCATACTTTAAACCAGGAAATATGGTAGGATGGGATAACAATCGACAGTATAAATAGAGACTGTAATTGAACATCTTGCGTATCGACTAACTACTCTGTTTTCAAAAGATTTAAGGGAAACTAAGATTTTGATTACAGGGTCCAACGCATATGTTGTAGTTCTTAAAAAACAGGGCACTTTTAAAGAAATACAGACCAATCATTCTCATATTTCAAACATATAAATTGCTTCAAAAGTTACGACCAAGAGACTAACCCAAAATTCGACTGCAACCAGCGACTGGAATAGGCACTTATGATCATCTGTATACGGTGCATCAATTTGCAGAGAACTAGTCAATACAAGGATTTCGAATGGCAATTCTAGACTACAAAAAAGCATTTAACACAGTAAACATCGATTCAATGCAGATCAGTACTAAAACAAGGCATTAACACCCCCTTTGGCATATTCTCCTACATATACATTCGTATACTAAGGAGGAAGCTTTGGACTCCTTATGGGAGCATGGGAAAGGAAATGTAGAATAACAAAATTAGGCTCTAGAGCAGTGGGGAGGGAGGTTTAACTACGTCTTCTGAAGCGACTCATCTCTATGATTAATGCGCAAATATTTAATATAATAAGCTCATCTTACCATCTTTATATTAAGGAAGTAAAAGATAGACACTGAACAGAAAAAAGCATATCGAAACTGCGGCTATCTTGGAAAAACAGAGCGATTGATACCAGCTAGGTATAATATTCGATGGTCATAAAAGAAATATTAGGTCCTCCCATAAGTAATGCAGCATTTCTTTTGCGCGTTTATCATCGCTCTATGAAGTTTTTAATACCATGTTGTAAAAATCGTTTGACTTTAATTTTTAAAAGTTCTTTAACGTTGTTTTGACCTGCTGTTGGCATTTTCATTCTCTTCAAGTGATTCGCTAAACTCTTAAAAGGATAGTAATCTGATGCGGCTGCATTGGGTAAGTATGGAGGATGACTTAATTCCGAATAGAAATTGTTAAGCTTTTGTGTATAGTATCTCTTGCGATATGAATTCTGGCATTGTCTTAATGAAGGGCATTCTTCTCTTGATTAATACTTTTTTCTTCAAGTACTACATGTAAACTGTTCAAACGAGTACAGTAAACTTCTTTGGTGATACTCTGATTTGGATTAAGAATTTCCATATCCGCACAACGCGCAATATATTCTTCCGTGGATGAAACCCCTGTTTCTGTTAGTGTAGCGATTTTCCTCAGGACTAATCCATGTTCTAGGTCATTTAATATTATTGGACACAACTCCCTTTTCCTCTTTTATAACAATCCTCTCAAAAATGCTTCAATTTTTAGTCGAGAAGGGAGAAACGAATGTTGATACTTTGTTGCATGTGTACTGTACCTCTGACAGTCGTGAGGAAGCCATTGCCCCAATCGTGATTGAAACCTTGCCAATCTCCTTTAAATGACGTCTAAAGTATGTCGAAATCTAGGCCTTGGTCGACTAAGACTTATAGGTACCTAGGCTTCGAGTTTAGTAGACTAAGCTAGTATATAAACAAACCTGCTTCCATTATTTTTAGCCAGAAAATAATGCTGAGCATGAAAAAAATGGGATGGTGACGGGAATGCTAAAATTAAAAGTTCTGAAGTAAAAATGGGCAGGATACAATGCTAGAATGTTGGTAAAAACTCGCAAAGACCAGAAAATAAATATCAAAATAAGAAGACAGACATGTATTAAAAAGATTAAATTCTAAACTCGACACCATTATACATAACGAGGTCCAGAAGACGACCTTGCATGAATGTGAGTGGACTAAACCTGCTCACTGGCGAAGGTAATGGGGCAGACTTGTGCCCTGGATCCGTGATCAGTGGAAGCTTCTTGGAGAGGCCATTAGCCAGCAGTGGTAGTAACTGGTTTGATGATGACATATAACAGAAGAGCAAAATAGATAGATTGTTTGTGTCTACAAAGTTTTAAGTAGCATAAGGATAAAGAACAGATGTCTAGTGACTTTTTGAAATAACCTCCCAAAAGAGAATTTGAACACCAACGATCAGTTAGATGTGGTGGTCAGCAAATGGAGTGTTGATAGGTCTACTCTCCTCTCAGTTTACCGTTTCTTTGTTCAAGATTTATTCCTTGGCATTTACCCATCTATTGCGGAAGGTGGATTAGATCCACCACTCCTGTCTCAATCGGTGATTGGTATTTTCCATTCGTTCCTAAAAAGAGAGCCCCCTTGTCAATGTAGGAGAAGTCACTCGCTTTACGCCGTACATAGTACATGATACCCCTAAACGCGCGAGGTCAGTATCTCCTCCATTAGCCAACTGCTCTCACATCGTTAGCCGCCAATTTCGAAGGTTCCTATAGTGCCCCAAAAACTAATCAAGTCCTAAAACTTTCGGGTCGAGGGCAATGAAGCATCTTGGTTCTGTCCAAGATGCTCCCAGGAGCTTTGGATATTTGTGGCCATCACCTTTGTGTCCAACCATCGACAGCACCTGGAAAAGTACGTTTTTATTTCTTGGAGCATGAATTTTTTTCACTAGGGAACTATTATACTTCTCTTGTTTGAAGCTCGCGGTGCTCTTTCTGATGTTGCGTCTGTCTGCGCGGCCTAAAAGTTGCAATATACCGATCGCTAAGGGAAGCTTACACGCAGAGCGCACTGTAAATCCTTGAGGTATTGTAATCTCCATTCCCCTTTTGTTTCCATTATCCATGAAGCTACGGCAGCTGTGAACCGGTACGATGTAGAAATATATTATGTTGATTTCCTCGACAGGTAGAAATTGCCAGAAATGAGAGGGCTGAGGAAAGCGCCAAATGAGAGGGATAAAGAAGAGGGAGAGACGACCGACCGGAATTTAAAGTAGCGTGCCATTGCGCCGCGGCTTTTTTGGTAGACCTATTCCCAAATGGTTCAATGTCTTTAGGTCGCTTTTTGTCTACTCCAAATTGGGAACATTACGTGATGAAGCACCATTTGATAGAGCGACCCTCGAAACCTTCCATCACGACTGCTTGATTCCCCCAGACTGTCCGCCTCATTTTGTCGAATCCTCGAATGTCCCCGTCTGGGAGAACTTCGCGCGCGATACATGTCCCAGCAAAGGAATTTGCTGATGATGAGCTCAGGACAGCCCCTATAGCTGCATGGCAAAGAAGATGAGAGTTGGAGCACGGGAATTTAAAGTTACGTGCGAATTCACCCCGACTATTCCCGTGGATTTAGCTCCGAATGCATCGACGGCATCAGGTCATTTTTGTCGCATCTGAATCGGACACACTCGCGGGACGCGTCATCATCGGATGGGGTGCTCTTCTGAACCTTTCTCCGAAAGCTGCCTGGTCTCCCTGACTGTATGCCTCATTTGGTTTGGAGTGTTCAGACGAGGCGTATTTGCACTAACTATTTGAGATTTTCAATGGGTCGTGGCTTGTTAGTTTTTTGAGGGAAGCCTGCCTGTCCAGAGGCAATTGGCATGCATTTGTTGTTGTTGTTATTGCATGGTAATAACTTATTGGTTTTCAATTATAGTTACCTTGTTATTAGTTTTATGCTATTTATTATCTGTAAATATCCCAAATATAGACTTATCTTTGTAATAGCGACTGCTGTGCCAGTGACAGAGTCACCGGAATGTTTATAAAATTAAATTAAAGGGCGATTCTAACCCAGCTAAAAATTCCCCACCTTAACCCGTCACGACCCGATATCCCCGCTTTCCTCCTCTATTGAAGTCCTTTCCTGTATATAAACATAAATTTCTCACCTGTATCATTCAGTTTGTTATGAAGCGAGCGAAATTCGAGCTCTAAATACTCTTTCCATTTTTTAATGGTCTTTTTTGTAAGCTTCGAGATACCTTGATTTGATTCCATTGCTCTTCATTTGGGAGCGGGGCGCAAAAATAACCATTGGTCATTACTGTATACCAGAAAATAATCTCGCGTTCGTTAGGAGACGCGACGTCGTATACATCATTTTTATTGAAACTTAAAATGCATCATATAAAACTTCCGTAATTTGTTTCGATTGTATTTGATGTGAAAAAATGTAATTTGGGTTATTTATTGAGGATTCTGTCAAGTGACTTTCCCGTCCGTCGTGCAGGTGTGATGAGAGTGTTGCTTTAGAGTCACTGTGGCTCTCCCCTTCATATTTTTCTGAATGAATTAGATCAATTTTGTTGGTCACACCATTTTTTTTTAATTAAAATTAACAGTGGCATGAGTCAAATTCAGAACGTAGGATAGATCGATCGTTCTGGGCTTTCACGCCCATTGCGTCCTAAGTATTTTGGCGGAGAGATTCCAGTTCTTTCACTTATTTGACTAAAAAAAAAAAGATTCTTTGCCATGGCGTTTACATCAAACTAGCCATAAGTTCCCAAGTAAACAATAGCATTCTCTTGGTAACTTATGTATATAGACTCACTTTAAACAAACAGACTATCAGCTTGGAACAGGACAGTCCATTTCAATATACATACAGACGGTCGGCTTGGAATAGGACTTTCCATTGCAAGCTCTCTAAAATTAACGAGCAATAAAATGTTTGCTCCTTTGTGCATCAGAATCTTTTAATCATTTTGTGTGCGATCCATTTTTCTATCTCTAAATCGCGTATATTATTTACCTTCTTTCGCTCATCCTTCAAGCATCCACTCCCAGTAAGCATCATTGCTACGTAACACTAAATCTCAAGCATCTGAACATCTTCTTAATATTTCTGGGTCTCAATCTATCCCCAAGAAAATAAAGTGCTTGTCAGATTTCCCGTCAGATGGCGAAATGATTGATGCATGATGCGATTACCTCTTTACGATCTGACTGTGAATGTGAAATAGGATGCCGAAAGATTTCGCTATTATTTATACAGCCTGTATTTTTATACTGATTTCCTTCTTGAATGCAATGTTCTCTCAGCTAGATATCTTTTGATCGTTAAGTGGACGAAGTGGTAAGGTTGTAATGTCTTTATAGCTATATTAATTTCGATTTCAAGGGAGGTTATGAACAAGGTTAAATGGAATCTTTGAGATTTCACAAATAGGTACAAACAAAGGCGATATCTGAGAAATATTTATAAAATCGGACACGTTCATATAATTATTTGTCTCTGAATAATTAAGGAAATGTTATACAAGTTTTCAGCGCATTGTCTTAGTATTATTGCAAGCTAGAGCCTCGCCCATCAGACAAGGCTGTACTTTTTAAAACTCTAGTCACCCTCTAGGAGGAAATAGAAAGAGTTGTAGAGTGGTCAGTCGTTTCCATGGGCAAAATAAAGAGTTGTAGAGTGGTCAGTCATTCCCAATGGCAAAATATAAAGAGTTGTAGCGTGATCAGTCGTTTCCAAGGGCAAAATAGAAAGAGTTGTAGAGTGGTCAGTCATTTCCAAGGGCGAAATAGAAAGAGTTGTAGATTGGTCAGTCATTTCCAAGGGCAAAATAGAAAGAGTTGTAGAGTGGTCGGTCGTTTCCAAGGGTTAAATAGAAAGAGTTGTAGAGTGGTCAGTCATTTCCAAGGAAAAAAGACTCGACGAACACAGCTGGATACAATCCTGGAGTGGTACCACCTCACTTAGATATCTTCCGCATGAGTTTAAGTTGCAAATTGCCCTTCCACTTCCTCGCCATGCATAGACCGCTAACACAGAGGAGGTGGTATAAAATTCACGCAGCATTCAACAGCCTCCTTACATTCTAACATGATCCCACTTAATTGTGGTGAAGTTGGCGGGGGATCTACAACACAGTCGGCAGGGTAAAACCCTTCTCCCTTAATCTTCCATTCGGTCGGAGGGAGCAGAAATGCCATTTGCCCCCGGGTAGCTATAAATAACAACAAAACGCTAAGCTAGAACATTCACAGCAATTGTACAACCGTCAACTTAACCTAACCTAACCAAACCACATTCTTTAGGAAGGTCAGATGTTTAAAGTCACAATGACCCTTATTACCTTTTCCCGAGCCCGCCTTGAACCTGGTATTACTTCAGTGTTACCATAATATGAGCTTTGCTGGTTAAGCTCCTTGTCTCAGGACGTCGTCAAGGGTTTTACTTGTGGTTCTAATGTTAATGGAAAAGAAGCCCTTTAAATGTAGGCCATTATTTTTTATTTAATTATTTTAAATACATTTTAAATTTTATATTTTTTAGGTTATCTTTATCACGGTTTGGATTGGTTATTTGAATTGGAATCACTAGTTCTAACCCTCCTTCCCCCCCTAAAGAAATTGTTTTTCTGAGAATTGTTCTCTCATAGTTTTTCCTATTTTGGAAATAAGTAAACTTTATAATAGAATGAGTCTAAATTTACTAAGCATGGAAACATGAATGAGGAAACGGAAAGTAAATTAGTATAAACAGAATAAAGAGGTAATGCTTATCGTGGCGCATTTTAAACAAGTAAAATTTATGCATTTTAACTGCATGAATAATAAGAATCGGTTCAACTGAAAATGGCATTTATTTTTCTCTACAAATAATGTTTAATGGAGAGAACCCTTAAAAGTTAACCTTTATTACAGTTTTTATCCTATAAGTCATTTACATAAAAGTGCAAATCCAATTTGGCTTTTTAACAAGTCCCATTTTATCTAAAATTCCAACAAAATCTAAATTAACCTAACTCCTACTTAATATTGAACAAACTTCGGCACTTAGAAATTAACCTAGAAAAATAGAGAGTTTTAGGACTTGGCAGTTATATAAGCTTGGAATCTAGGAAGGAAAGGAAACGCTTTTTCATCCCTAGGATATGTGTAGAGAGCGAAACATTATTCCTCGTGGTAACGCCATTCGACAATCTCATACCAAGCAGTGTTGCAGATCAAGTCTTCAGAATATTATCCACGGCAATCCCCTCTTATTTCTAGGAGGATGAAGAACCAAATGAAAATGGCAGATCGCTAGCGTGGGATCCGTTGTCCCTGCGAGCCTCTGGTGTGTCCCATTCGGACACGAGAGAAAATGACTTTGTAATATAGGCGCACAAGATAAGCCGACAACTTTAAATTCACCATCGCCTTCTCCCTTCTTCTTTGCCAGGCATCCTGAAGAGCTGTAGTCAGAGTGGGGAAAAGCGAAACGCCGATTGGGTTGCTCAGTCTGTGCAGACAGACTAGTCCCCATTCAGCGCGCTCGTTCCTAGCACGCAACTCATACATATCTAGGAACCTAGCATAAGACACTCACATCAGCCATGGTACCAAGTATGCTGCGAACCAAGCATTGTGGCTGATCCAATGCCTCCATTGCTCTTAGCGCGCTATGTGAGTCGCTATGCATTGCAAACCAGGAACCGAACCAGGAGTGACGCGTAATCTCCAGTACAGAGCGCTATAGTACAACCAGCTTGTCAGTGAAGAGAGAAGTAGCGTTTGGATGAGCCCTTCTGACTTCACAGAAAGCCGACTTAAGAGAAGAGTCACCCTCTCTTCGGAGTGGCACCGTCTGTGTACACAGGCACGGTTTTCGTGTGAAAAAAACGCAAGTTCCAAGTTATATGAAAGTGCGGTGGAAGCTTTGGATCATCTGCGCCACCGGTACAAGAGTTACGTCGAACTCTGGAAGGTGTTTCCTCACTCTGAATCCGAAATATTTAGGGCTTGATTAGTATCACTCGGCAGCATATACACTGCCAAGATTGGTAGCGGAAGGAAAAATAGCCGTTGGCTATTGAGGGAGGCGTAAAATACGCACGTACAGGCGCATCTTGCCCTATGCACGTCGGTGGGGCGAGTGGTGACTTTCCTGTGTCGATAAGTAATTACTCTACAGTATAGTGGAAGTGCGGAATGCACCACTGCCCAACCGTAGTTTAACCTGGTCGATCAAATCAACCGAAGAAAAAAGACTTTTAGCATAATAGGTTGCCATTATTCAACCTCTCATTCTAAAAAATAATGTGATACCGCTATTTTTTTGCAGTATATGAATCATTCTGCTGATAGCCAAGTGGTATCGTTGGCGCGGAGAAAGGCCGTTGAGTCACCACTCTAAAGTTCTTTGAAGTTGAGGGTATGATTTAAATTAACTGTATGATATTACTATTTTGTTTCTGCAAGGCAATGCGCGGCAACAAATGGTACGCGTAGTAAGAAATCACTGAATATTATAGATTAGGAGCTAATACCTCATCCGCCCAAATTTTCTGAAATATCTCCATCAGATTACCAACTTTTTGTTTTTAGACAATCAGATGTAATGAAAGATTCTTAGATAAGGCCGCACTAGAAAAGAGAATTCAACAATTTTTGTTCGGATCATTAGTTTTATTCATGAGACAGATAAACTGTTATTTTATTGGGAAAATATCTCTGAAACGGATTGAAACTATTTTGTATCGGGTCATCAAGAAGGCTCGTGCAATGTTCGTTTCTCTGTTGTTGATTTATAAAATGTACGAAATTTTTGCTTCTCGGATAGCATAGCAATGTAAATAAACCAGGAAGGAAGGGTTAAATGAAGTTAAAATTCCTCGCTACTGTCTCGAAGATCGTGGCCGGATTAAATTCAAATTTCTTTGTAGCCTTCAACCTCGGGTTATTTTCATGTTCTTTCAAATTAAGAAAAACAAGGGAAGATGTCACAAGTCAAAATTCCATTATTACCTTTAGGGGTAATTTAAGTAAAAGTAAAAAAATTAAAAGCAACAACAATGAAATTGATAAATGTCTAGATTTAAGTTACTTTAAGATTCAAAGCTTTTTATGATATAAAGCTTATTCTGAGGAGGTAGTTGTAATACTTATCTTTTCGTCCCGTGGGTTTTCCTTTCCCCTATCTACTTTCTTACGTTTCCCATCTTTATCTGTTTTCCAGATCGTTCTGGCCTCGGGCGGGCCAAATTTGTTCTCCGCCGGCTAACCATTTTTATTACGTTATTTTGAAACCCTTTTTAGCAACTGCGCTTCAATGCACCTTTGGAATATCGACGTCCTGGGGTTGAGGGTCCTGGATTGAGAGGGTGCTTTCTCTCGCTCGCTTTGGGTTTAGGCTCCTGGCAAGCGGACCTCCTTTTCTCGGCGGATGTGCCCTTGCAGGGTGGCCACAATAGAAATATATATATATATATATATATATATATATATATATATATATATATATATATATATATATAGGAGAATAGCATAATGCTCCCAAGTTTTTACCACCTTCCTTCCAGGTGGGGCGGGTTATCAAACCTTCCCCTTCCGGCCCGATATCTGATTGTTTCCCGCCGGAAGAAACCGCCGGCCATTTCAGCTAACCACCGAGTCCCTTCCTCGACTGGTTATCAATAGATGGGAGCCCATCTTCGCTTCCGATGGTTGCCAGAAGTTTATAAAAGACGAAACAGAGTAGCTTGACATCTAATCTACTTCTGGCACCCCAAGAACCTCTCCCGAATTCTGAGTATAAAAGATGAATTCTTTTAACCCTCAATAGTAGAGCTTGCACAGCGTCTGGCGGGGCAGGAATTGCCATCTATCTCGGTGTTGTGGTAATTCGTCGAAGCATCAAGTCTTCAGAGAGGAGATCGGTCCCAGTTAGGGAGGCTCCTTACCCCTTGGTCTGCAACTCAATGCGGACCAAAGCTCGTACTCACGTGTCGGAGCCGAAGCTACAAACAGCCTCACTTTGGTTCCCTAAGTTAGAGATCTACATCTTGTCTTTTCTTTGTGACCCTACGCGTCGATAGGTCACTTCACCCCCCTCATAGAGGCAGCCAAGATTCCTCGGAGTTCACGAGCGTCAGGCCTTCTTTAACAAGAAGCTCCCGTCATCGCCTTCTTCCAGCAGGATCGTGACGGAATTGTGGGATCAGATCGGTCCCTGGAGAGCCTACCTCATCGTATCCACCCTTTATCTCACCACTTTCACTCACCAGCACCACCCGAACATCAGGTTCCAAGGTAACCTTTCCCTTTCACATTCCCCACCTTCACCGCGAAGCTTATTAGCATTACAAGGAAAGAGAGTACCTTAGGAGACCTTACGGTCCATTCAAAGAGGGTACATTTCGACTAGCAATCGAGCGGGCACATGGCTGCTCAATTGTTTTGCGTCCCTAAACGGCCACTTTTCAAGGCTTGGTCTAGTCTTGACTTGAACTGGTCAACAGATTCATTGTTGACAACTTTCACTGGAAGTGCGTTTCACTTACCGCAGATACTGTACGCGAAAAAATTTCCACACAGATTGCGGTTATAACGCTTCAGTTCAAGTTTGAAGCCGTGATTGCGCGTTCTGTTCTCACTCAGTGTGAAAATATCCCGGTAGTCAACATTTTTGAACCCTCGGAGTATTTTGAAACCTTAGATGAGCTGACCACGCAGTCTACGGGTTTCTAGCGAGAACAGATTTAATTCCCTTAGTCTATTATCCTTATAACTTTTATGTTGGATAGAGGGAATCAGTTTGGTGGCCCTAGCTTGTACGCGTTCCAACCTTGCGATGTCCTTTCGAAACGAAGGACTCCAAAATTGTACGGCATACTCCAGGTGCGGCCAAACAAGGGAGTTGTACAGACAAAGTACTATCTCCTTGTTACGGTATCCAAACTGGCGCTTAATGTAGCCTAACATCCTTTGGGCTTTCTTTTCTGCCTCGATGCACTGTTTCGAGAACTTGAGGTCGCTAGTGATAGTTTCACCCAAGTCCTTCTCAGTGTCACTCGATTCAAGAGCACTGCCCTTAAGGATATACTGAGATTGGGGATTTCTGTGGCCGATATGCATCACTTTGCATTTTTTCACGTTAAAAAGGCATTTGCCACGTGTCCGACCACTCCCCAATCTTCCCAAGATCTTCCTGCAGGCGGGCAGTATTTCCATCCTTTGCAACGTTCATACCAAGCTTGGTATCGTTGGCAAATTTGGAAATCTTGGCAAACATGTCACCGTCCATGTCGTTGACGTAGATGATGAATAGTAGTGGTCCCAGGACAGAACATTGAGGCACCCCGCTAGTAACGGGCACCCACTCAGAAGCCTGTCCATTCACCACCACCCGTTGCCGTCTGCCACTTAGCCAGTTCTCGATCCAGCCGACTACTTTCCCATCTATGCCCAGCGCTCGCACTTTCCGGAGAAGGCGGCGGTGTGGTACCTTATCAATGGCTTTTTGAAAGTCTAAGAAGACCATATCCACCGCCTTGTCCCGATCGTGCTCACTGAACACGAAGTGGAAGAATTCCACAAGGTTCGTCAGGCATGACCGTTGCCTTCGGAAGCCGTGCTGGGAACTCCTAAATAGCAGGTTTGACTCTAAATAGGACGTCATTTTGTCCACCATCATGCTTTCCATGAGTTTACCGACTATCGAACTCAGACTGATTGGTCGGTAGTTTGACGGATGGCTGGGGTCTCCTTTCTTGAAGATCGGAGTCACCTCCGCCTCACGCCAGTCTCTAGGAACGCATCCGGTCCGGATTGACATGTTAAAGATAGCGCACAGATGTCGTGATACTTCATCGCACACTTCCTTCAACACCTTGGATAGAAACCCATCCGGTCCAGGGGACTTATTCGTCTTTAGATCAGCGATTTTTTTCTTTATTTCTCCTTCGGTGAAGTCCATTGCCTCCAGCTTTTCTCCCGAGTAGGAATCCGTCGGCTGGGGAATGGGACCACACTCTTCAGTAAACACTGAAGAGAAGTAGTCGTTAAGGAGGTTAGCATTTTCTGCATCTAAATGCTTTAATGCCCCTTCCTCATTTTTCAAAGGGACAATCGTTCGACGGATTGGTTTAGGCTGTTCACATATCCAAAAAACTCCTTGGGATTCTCTTTACAGATTCTCGCCACTCGGAGTTCCTCAGACCGCTTAGCCGCCCTTATGCTGGACTTCACTTTCCTAGCTAGCCTCCAGTATTCGTCAAAGTCACCCGAGATCTTCGATTGCTGGTACACATTTCTCTTCTCCCTAAGCAATTGTCCGATTTCTCGATTAAACCACTTTGGTTGAACAGAGGACCGACGGGGGCATTTCAGAGGGATGAAACGCGATTGAAGACTCATGAATGTGGTTTTTGAAACTGTTCCAAGAGTCTTCAACAGCCTCGCACTCTTCTAGCCTTGCGTCAGTCAGTCCCGCGCATAGACCTGCAAAGTCTGTTCTTCTCAAATCGAGTTTCCTTGATTTACTAGTTGCAGGCTCTGCCTTCGGGACTTTGACTACAAACCTAATTAGTCGGTGGTCACTGCCACCGAGCTCTTCGCCAACAGAGAGGTCCTCAACGATGTCATCCTCATAGGTGAATACCAAGTCGAGGATATTGTCTCCTCTCGTTGGCTCTCTCACCCATTGAGTCAGGAACTCGTTGTTCGTGAACTCCAGGAGTAGTGCGTTCTCGCCACAGGGTTCTCTGGTTTCCCAGTCAACTTGTGTGTTGAAATCCCCCATGACGATACACACTCTGTCTTCGACAAGTTCTCCTAGTAGCTGGTACATATCTCTGTCCTTTTCAACGAGTTGGGCAGGAGGTCTATAAAGCACCAGGGTCCTATATTTGGCAGGACCTATCTCTAGGTCAACACCTAGTAGTTCACGGTCGAATACGATGTTGCAATCCGTAGAGTTGAGAGTATCCTTGACATACAACATCACACCGCCACCCTCTCTGTCTGGCCTATCTTTCTGGACGAGCTGGTAACCGGGAATCGTGAATTCACCTTCAAATTCTCGGCTTGAGGTTTTAATCCACGTCTCCGTTATGGCCACAATCTTTGGTTCCTCTGTTGCTACGAGGCCACTGAGCTCAAGAAACTTATTCCTGATTGACCTCGCGTTGAACAGAAGAACTTTTAGGGAGTCGCCCAGTGTAGGACTCCCTACGCTCTTCCGTTTCCCGGCTTCTTTTGTGTGGCAGTACCCCTCTTTGCTACATCTAAGAACGTCGTTCCAGGAGTGACACGGGCATACTGTCTTATGTCCCCCTTCACTCTGGGTCGGACCCTCCTCGGCGTCTGCTCTACGACATCCTGGATTAAGTTACAGAGTACAGCCTTTTCCTTGAATGAAAGGTGCACTCCGTCCCCTGGGTAAAGGTCGTTTCGACCGTAAAAGGTGCGGTAAGGGTCCAGAAAGAAGACCCCTTCCGCCGTACAGAGGTCGGACAGGCGCTGGTTCAGGGTCACGTTCCTTGAGTGAGCTGTCCAGCTAGGACCTCTTCTTGGGAGCATCCCTACAACGACCCGTTTGCGAGTGTATAGGGACTTGCATAGTGAATAGTTATTTACAAGCCAAGTGAGATATCCGAGATTCACTTATTGATATATATATATATATATATATATATATATATATATATATATATATATATATATATATATATATATTCTTGTTTAATGTTCATTAAAACTTGTTTTCATATTGTCGTGTATCTAATTTCCTTTGGGTCGCTTGCTAGCAAAGTTCATTCCAATCCCTCCGTAGCCAACCTCTAAGCACTCTGAGTCATTAAACCCATTCAGGGCACGGGCCGAACGAAGTATAAGAAGTAGTACGACGACGACTCCGCATTTGGGATAATAATAATAATAATATATATATATATATATATATATATATATATATATATATATATATATATATATATATATATATATATATATATATATATATATAAGATTCGGGGAAAACTCCAACCACCCCTCGGGCTATTCCTCAACAATATATATATATTGAAAAGTTAGTTTGAGTGCGTCCAGATTGTTTTTTTAATTTCTTGTTTTATGTCTAAAATGCCTGCCAGTGTCACGTTTGCTGTTGATGGATATTGGCTTCGATGTTTAGCGTTGGAGTTTTGGTATTGTCAGCATTGTTTCGGCTTCTTGGTCGTCTTAGTACGATATTTCTAGTTATTGTAAGTTGTTTGATTTCCGGGATTAATTTGGGGTTGCATTGTTTTATGCCCCCTCCCCCCACCGAATGTGGCGTTGTAAGAATCTTGGCGAATTGCGAGTAAGTAGTGCTTATGTTACTAACTTATAATCACCCTTCCAGACCCCATTCCTCATGTATGCCTTTCTGGCCCCAATGTCATCAGGACTATATGCGGCTATAGAGCTTCTATTTAGTTTCACTCTCTTGCTTCACTATTTTCTTTACAAATCTCTCGTTACAAATTCTCTGCGATATACAGCCTCGTTGCTATTGCGCTTAAAGTTCGATACAAAATATGTAACTGAACTGAATGAGTGAGAAAACTCGTATTTTTTGTTTTGGTGACGTTGGTGAACAGGATCCAATTAGCTCGGGGTGATTGGTGTAAATTCATAGTATTGAAGGATATTTGTATTGTGATTGGGTGACAGAGCGAGTCGAGGGTGAGGCTTCCAGCTTGTTCTGGTATGTGGTTTGGTCAACAAAGGTCAATGTCTTATATGTTTTAACGCAGATGTTTGAAGATTTACGTATGGGTGTAGAGGATGTTGTTTTATCCCTTACAAAAGTTATATTTAAGAATATAAATACAGGGTGTCCATAAAGTCTGGACACAGGCAAAATGCATATTTTCCATAAAACAAAATTTCGACAACAAAATTTTATTTAATTTAATTGAAATATTAATAAATAACATCCTCTGTGATTTACACCATTTGTGATGCAGCGTTCGATGCTTTGCGAGATTCCCCGATGAACCCGATGCAATAACGTCCGGATGTATACTATCTTTGATTATCATTGAGGACACCTTCTCCTTTCGCATACCCCGGATAAAGAAATCAAGGGGATAAGGTCTGGTGAACGAGGAGACCATTGGGACATTTCCAGCGTCCAGAATTTATGGACACCCTGTAGAATGGGAAATTTCGAAAAAATGAATCTGAATGTAACAATCATACTAGTACTGCTACTACTATTTAATTAAATAAATGTAGTGAAGAAAGACCCTGGGAAAGGGAACTTTCGCTGACCAGACGTAGAAAGAGTACAGACGCAGATGTGTGAGAATCTCAGACTTGAAATGTGCCCTAATCGAATCACCGTGGTTGTTGAACCTTAGGAATCCTTTCTCCCCCTCAGTCAGAGGCAAAAAAGACAGCTGGCCAACTTCAAGATTAGAAGACAGGATCCCATTTGACAGATTACGTGCCATTTCGCACCTTGGTAGGATGATCGCACGCACGCACATTTACACACGGTTAGAGAAATAGATGGAAAACGACAGAAGGGAAGCAGCCACGCGTGAACGACGCACCACTCCTGATAAAAATCAGACGGAACGATGAAATACATTTTGTTACTCCGGTCGTCAATAAAACGAGAGCTGGTTTTATTCGCATAGCTCGCGCGTGTCCCGCTTCTCGTCTGTTTCTTCGTCATGTTGACAAGACGTCGTACGGATACAACGACGAATCTCAGCGATGATTTGCACACAAAAGGAACGCCCGCTGTACAATTACTGCATCTTCGCGTGGGCCAGCATTCAAATTAACCGTAGGGGTCGTTTATAATCAGTAATCTTCTCCGGCCTTTTGAGAGCTGCTCGGAGCCTGTTCGTACCGTGCCACCCACGAGGAAACGCCGACACGCACCAGTTTAGCCCAGGCTTGGTTATTGCTTACTAATTTGTCTCTATTATCAACCAAGAGAAATTGGAGAGCATTCCTAATATAAAAATAATCATTTAAAGGGCTTTTTATTTATCCGTCTAAGTTCGTTATTATTCTTAGTTTTTGTCATTGTAGAATTAGATGGGATAGTTATATCGTAACTGTATAAGTACTGAATTGAGTTCATGCTTTCCCTTATATTTTGCCCTTGAATATTTTTCTCGTTAGTGTTTGGCTACTTGTAGATTTATCCTGGTTCTGTTGTATGTCGCCACTGACGGAAGCAAAGTTCGGGTTACCAGACGAAGAGATGAGTCCAAACCGCACTCATACTCGATAGGAATGCACAATGGCATGGAATTCCGCCCCTTCATCCCATTTTGGGTGATGTGTCCAACAACGCGTCAGCCACAGATGGTGGCACAGCCAACGAGGAAGTATGTCCCTACCTATGCCCTACTTCAATCCATTTTCTCTGTAATCGCTCATTTCTAAGATAATGGAAACCAAATTGGCTCTTTCGTTGTAATACAGATGCAATTTTCTGTCTACGACAATAGCTTAGTCAACCAACTCTCAGGAAACATCTGTTTGTTATTTAGGTTGACTTTTCAAAATTTACAGATGTTTTAGATTATTTTATTTGGAAACCTATGGTATTTCCTATAGGTTCTTAGCTAAAGTATAGGTTAAAGTATAGGTGATCACGATTTTGAAAACGATCTTCATACATTGTAAAGAAGAATACTCTTCTTTGTGACAATTTAACCTATGTCGCCGTTCAGATGAATCCGTTCGTTTTCCGAAGCGAATTTTAATAAGGAGATTTATGACTCCTTAAAGCCTATCCTGAGTTCACAAAAGGTTTAAAAAACACATCCGGTCCTTCCCCTATATGTATGGTTTCCAGAGAATTCATAAACCTGTCGTTTCTCTCCTCTCCATTATTTCTAATGTCGGTAGTTGCGTCAAAACTTTAGCCTAGTGATTAGCTAATACATTCTCCCCATTATAAGAAAGAACAGAAGATTCCATTTTTAAAAAATCCAAAAACATTTATTAAATTAAGAAAAGCTGACTTATCAATCAGATGTACTTCGAAATGGAATTCATTTCCAAATCAGCCCTACATATTCCTCTTTAAGCCTCCGTCTTTGATTTGAGCTTATTAAACTTTGTATTATATATCATAACTTTAATTTTAATAATAAGGTTTAGAGATAAAAAA
Source organism: Ceratothoa steindachneri (assembly GCA_963969495.1). Classification (NCBI taxonomy): domain Eukaryota; kingdom Metazoa; phylum Arthropoda; class Malacostraca; order Isopoda; family Cymothoidae; genus Ceratothoa; species Ceratothoa steindachneri. Next base: position 139,797,756 of record OZ018319.1, read on the forward strand.
AACCCAAACCTGCGGCTTTAATGGATTTTCTCTCTTTCTCCCGCACTTCTTAATAATTTATGGACGAAATTCTTTGAAAAAGAATTTCTCCTTGATTCTTTGGTTTCTCGGGTTAACTAAATCGCTTTGTTGACGATACCTTTGTTGCAGCCAATTCTTCTGATGATATAATTTACTTCTTACTTTAAACTTGTTTCTGTCGTCTATATCCTTTATAATTTAGGTAGAAAATGATAAATTATATACCTTTTGGGACGTGGTAGTAATTAAGAATCAGTTTTAAAATCTACAGAAAACTTCCCTACTCTTCAGTACGTTCGTATGTTTCAAAAACAGTCTTCTTCCGTTAGATGAGGTATTTGAAGATTTAGAGATGATTTAATTTGGTTGAATTATTACTAAGATATCAACAAATAGCAAAAAATCATCACAAAAGAAATATTATTAGAACTTAGTAGTTTCGTCTTTTTCCATTTCTCATGCTGGGGTTCTTAAACATAAATTTGACTGGCTGGCGCCAAAAATATACTATGAGAGCATCAAATTTTCAATAGGGAATTAAGCAACATAAAGGCGATTTTTAGTTAGATAATTTGAACAACGCTCTTGAAACAGAAGTGATCATAATATTGACCTTAAACATTAAGATAAAGGATGTTGAAACGAGACAGAGTGGGAGGGCTTTTTCTATTTCATCTAAGAATGCATTTAGATGAAAGAAGACAACTTATAACTTGGATTCATTCACTTTTAGTAACAATAAAGGTTCTAATATTTTTTTCATATACATATTACAGAAGCGGAGTATTACATCCTTGCCTTGCATTGCCGCCGTTATTTGATTTTCGGCTCTGATGAGGGTAGACGTTCGGTATCTTATTTTGATGAGCTAGGTGGTGAAATGTGTGGTAGGTGTGATAGGGGTGAAGAAGTTTTTTAGTTTTAGTTACCCTGGTTGCGAGGGCATTGCCTTGGTTTTACTGCCATATTTTTCCTCTGTTGTTGCCTTTTCGGACTCCATTGTTCCCACTGCATTTTTTGACTGGCAGAGCCGGTCTGAATCTCCCTTTTAAATATATATATTTATTTAATTTTACTTTTTTCTCCTTTGTAACTTTCTATCCTTTCAAGTTTATCTTTTGCTAACTTTATTTAGCCTAATTTTATTTTTGTGGGCATTTTGCCTCTTTTGATTTCATTTTAGTCTACAATTATTTTATTTTTATTTCTCTCTTTTTGTGGGCACTTCGCCTCCTTTGTTCATTTTTTATTTTATTCTTAAATTAGTTTATACTTTTTATTTAATTTTATTTTGATGGGCTCTTCGCCTCTTTTATTTATTTTTATTTTATTTTAAATTAGTTTGTATGTTTTTTTTTGTTTTTACATTGATGGGCTCTTCGCCTCTTTTGTTTATTTGCATTTTGATTTATTTCTCGTTTCTTTACAACTTTTAGGAGCATTTCGCCTCTTTTTATTGTTTGTCCTTTTATTTATTTATTTTATGTGGTCTTATTCGTTATATCTCTTCTTGGTTCGGTTTTCGTTTTTTTATTTAAGTCTATATTGGTTTTTCTTCTTGGGTTTTCTCCGGCGTTATATTTGTATTTCTCGATCTTGGTTTAAAAATCGGGTTTATTGCCTCTTCCGCGCAGTTTCTTCCGCTTGGAATAATGCTGACATTGCAACTTTGTGTCGCCTCTCCTGTGAGATTGCAATGTTGAGGTTGTCGAGTGTGGGTATAATAGTTTGCTCATCTTTTCCCAAGTCTTTCTCCCTAGACTTTTCTTGCTTTCTTCTTCATTTCTTTTGTCCACTTTGGATGTGGTAGAGTTTTGTATTTGATATTTAGCACACTTGCTTCGTCTGCTTTCTGTATATTTTCGATTAAGTTTCTGGCTCTTTCCTCTAGTTTGTCTATGTTTTTCCCGTTCAGTTCTGGCTGTTCATGGCTATTTAACATAGCTGTGTATGTCTGCCACTTCGCTTTCCTGTAGACTTTTCGAAGCTTGATTGGAACTTGTATCGGGTTTTGATTAACAGTCACAAAAACTCCGATATGGTCGCTATAAGGGATGGGTATCGGTTCGATATAAGTACTATACTGGAAGTTTTCTCTCGTCATTATTATGTCCGGTTTAGTTTAAGCTCTTTTGGTGATATATGTTGGGAATTCCTGGCCTATCCTTTTTAATATTTTCCCTTCCATTATTGTTTCTAGGTTCCACCCTGCGTTGTTGTTTGTGCGGTACCCTGATTCTGCAAGCCTGGCGTTGAGGTCCCCCAGGAGAATTGATGGGTTGTTTTTCTGTTTAGTAGCTCCATAACAGAGTGCATCGGTATATACGAGCGATGGGGGGGTTAGTAGCCTGCCACTACTGTGATCGGGGTGTACTCTATTTCGATAGTAGCGGCTATGTAGGCTTCGTCAACTTCCCATTCTTGCGTGTATGCCAAGTTTCTCTTTATTGTGATGGCCGTACCATCGTACCTTTCCCCGGTGGGATTCTTTTTTATTATATGATAGTTTGAGATTTTCATGGTTTCTTCATTTTTATTCCGTGCTCCGAAATTGTGATCGCGTCAGGATCAAGTTTCCTAAAAATATTTCCATATTTTTATGCTTTTGTTTTTCCAGCCGTCGGTGTTAATGTGAAGGATCTTTAGCTTTTTCATCGGGTTATCCATAATTTGTTATATTTTATTTTGTAACTATTTGCTTTTTATTTTGGGGTTCTTCCATTTTCCGTTTTCTATCCTTTCAAACGTATCTTTTTTTATTATTTTCGTGTCCTTGGGGTAGATTCTACGAGTAGTTCGGTTTTCATCAATCAGTTACTGTATTGCTTTTTCGCCGTGATCGGTAACAAAGTTCCATTTACAGATTCCTCTTTCTTTTCCTTGTTTAATGTCTTCCAGTTTTATTCCTTTTGGCAAGTGGCTGCTTCGTGTAGAAGATTTTTAATTTGAAGCCTTTGGCTTCATAACGACATCCTTTTTCATTTTCTGTTCCTGATTCTGATTCAGTTTCTGGTTGTGTATCCATTTCGGTGTGCACTTTCTTGGTTTGACTTTTCTTCTTTTGGGGGTTGCTCTTTTTTTCTTTCCTTCTTGTAATTTTTTAGATTTGTCAGTATCCTTTTTTTCTTCATTGTATCTATTATAATCCCTCAGTTTTTTTATTAAGCCTCTCGCCCCCAGAAGTTTATAACTGGGGTTATATGACTTTCAGGGCCGCCATTTTAATCTCACTTATTTACAGCTCCCACTCTATCCTTCGCTCCTATACAACAAATTTCTCACTTCTATATTTCATTTAATACTGAGGAGTCTCATAAATTAAAACGAAACATCGTTTTCCAGCTTTTTTCCCCCTAAGTATATTGCTTCAGAGAGAACTACTCTCCTACCTTTTGTCGGGTGCGGTGAAATGCCCTCGTTGGTTAAACTAGGTTCATTTATTATTCTTCAATTAGCCTTTATTTTCTTCGGATGGGGTTAGATAAAGCTCCTTCTTCCTGTTCATCTATCCTCCTGTCCGTATGTCTATCCTCTTGTATCTATCTACCACTGTTCACTTATGAATGTGGTGATGCTCCTGTCTCATTATTAATCACTATCTTATTGAGTCCTTCTGAGTATTTCATCGGCCGCCCTTTCCATGAACCCCTTTGCCTCTGTGTAGAGTGGCTTGTTAGAGAGCTAGTCTCTCCCTCGACTGGCATCTTATCAAGCCTCTTCTTATCGCACGGGAAAGCGGTGCTCTTCCCCCGCCATCAAGCGCAACACGACGAGAGAAAGCCTCTTAGCGCCGAGGCATTTCCCGATCTGCAAATCTCTGCCGTTATTCATACGGTCATTAAAAATCTGAAAATTTACATAGGTTGCAAGGCCTTTTAAAGTGTGGGTGAGGTGGGGGAAGGGAATGGCACGATGGTGGAGCTGGAGTGACGAGGTGGGAGGCTTTGGGGAAAGCAGGTTTAATGCAAATTGGAGGAGTGATTTTAGAAGGTTGGACGAGTACTTGGACAACGTCACTTACGAGCATTAAGACCATTGCGATCCAATCTCGAAATATAATCCCGCCGTACGCGTGTTTATATATATATATATATATATATATATATGTATATTTCTACAAACCACACCCTGTCTACTTGCAAAATGGTAAATAAAATGTTAGTTTATAGTCTTTCGGTCTCTAGCGTTAAGTTTTTGAATTGCATGATCGTTATTTCAGTGGAAAACATTGCCATTGAAGAGTATAATCCCTTTTTAACCATGAATAGAATTTATGAGTCAAGAATTAATTTTATTTTATAATTTCTTATGGCTGCCGCTTGCCAAGGCATAACTGGATATGAGCATCACGAAGGTTCCTTCACTATGTAGGTATTTTCCGACGGATGGTAAAATTATCAGTGTTTTAAGATTTCATTGATCCTCTGTTGAAAACCTTGTCAGCAGTCCTAGTCTTCGGTACACCGGCCCTTTCTTCACCATTTTGATGATATATGGTATTGACGAGGAATATATTTAAGTACAGTTATCCCATTGTTGAAGCTGATTTCCATTGTGGTGAGTCCAGTTGAACATTCTACGAACACACCCAACTTAGACAGCATTGTAATTTTCTTGTTCTTATGAAGGAGTTGGTTTATACAATGGATCTTTTTCTATTTCAGGCCACATGCAAAATAACTTAGGTTATTACATCGACAACAAAGATAATCAGTTCTTCGGCGCAACTCTGAAAAGCAAAAATGGTGTCGTGTTGGTAAGTACAGGAGAAGATCACTTTTGAGATTCAGGAATTATGTTCTGTCAATGGGACATTGCATTAACATCGAATGTTGACACCCATAAACGAAAATAATATACAATGAATAGAACTCAAACTAACGGCATTTGGGAATAGGCAGTCAGGTATTTAAGGTAGAAAAATTAAATTCGTTGGACACCCCAAGCTCCTTCTATGTCGGAGAATAATAGAACAGGAGCCACTCAAATTTTTTTTTCTAAATTGGATTTCGAGTTGAGCTAACTCATGGTACAAAGAGATTTCAAAGACTAGATAGGGTACTACTTTCGGCAAACAGGAAAACTATTTAAGGAAATTAATCAACGAATTCTCGATTTATTTATTTAATTATCTAGGCTAACACTGCAAATTCCCCAGTGGTTGTGACAGATCATCCCTCTAATGGTTATAATGAGACAGCTCAGGCGTGGCCTGGTGTAAGGCATGTCTGTAAATGGGATATTCAAGTGTCTCGAAACTCGGCTCCAGCATATGGAACTGAGGCCATTGGTTCGAGGCTCATGAGAGCGACATTACCCCTCGTTAGTGGTTTCCTCATCTCCCAATCAGTCCAATCGTGGTTTGGAGAATATGATCAATCTTTATTCCTAGGCATTTGATCAAGGAAGTAACGTATTAAGTCTCAGTCATAGGTAAGTCCAAAACGAGGCCAAAGGCAGGAAGAAGGTAGCGGGAGCGAGCAGAAACGAGGGTCTTTTTATTTGCCCAGTCAGAGCTGGAATCTAGTGTACCGGTATGGCTGGTTCTTTCGGAACCTTGCTCAGATTTGCGAGAAGGTGGTAATAGAGTAAGAAAAAGAAGTTTATTATGCGAGTGTTTATGTGCATGTGTGTGGGAATGTTGGTCTTTGAGGAGAGTGGTAATATCTAAACATTTAGCTCTATTGACACGTTTGCTCTGAAAGATCGAGTACTGGCAAAATGCGAAGGAATCTGCAAATGATTCTTCCCTCTCTAACTTGTCAACACCGACTGTGATCGGATCACTGATAAGACTGGGAAGTCGCATCAGATTTTCAAGTACGCTAGATGGATGCAATAAGGAGAATGTCAATAGAATAATCTTCAGGAACACTAAATATATATATATATATATATATATATATCGAGAGAAAAAGTTGCTTGTTGAGAGAGTGAGAGGTGAGGCATGATGGTAGCGGAGGTGACCAGTTAATTATAAGAACAAATATTTCTTATGTGTCTATGAATCTAATTTGGGGAATCGAGTTAGTTTATGAGAGTGTTCACCAGATAAGTTTGTATTTGTATTTATAAACAAATTGTTTATTTTGCACTTTACGTTTATAAGATGAATGATTGGAGTCGGTGAGTTTAAATCCCTTTTTCGGTTGAAGAATTAAATGTGAAAGCGGATAGAAAGATTCGTGAATCCAATCCACCGAGGATTGCTTAAAGAAGTGAATGAATGAACTTTAGGTGATTTAAAAGTCCTTCCTCGGTTGATGGAGCACAACGTGAAGACGAATGGAAGAGACTCGTGCTTCCTGAACTGATGTGACTGACTGTTTCTGACTGTTGTAGTAATGTCCTATAGTGTCCGATTATTTATGCGAGAATAAAGTGGGCGTTTATTGGTGAGGAGCTTTATCTGAACTTACCGTTTGTTAATGTGAGAGGGAGAGAGAGAGAAAGAGAGAGAGAGAGAGAGAGAGAGAGAGAGAGAGGAGAGCAGAAATTCTTAATCCAGAGAAATTATGGGAGTACAAATAAATGCTGTAAAAGGATTGATAATAAAGTCGGGGGAAAGTTTGGTAAAAATGCTAATGAGATTCATGTTAAACTGTTTTGCGCTAAACGATCCAGATAATATATAGCGATATCTTGTGATCAAGACTGATTTGAAAGAAAGATATTTGATCAAAGGAGTATTAGGCAAAGTCATTGGTCGGTCGGAATATTTGAGTCTGGGAAAAGAGCGTATACGAAAGTGTATTTATGTTATCTCTCTCTCTCTCTCTCTCTCTCTCTCTCTCTCTCTCTCTCTATATATATATATATATATATATATATATATATATATATATATATATATATATATATATATATATATATATATATATATATATATATATAAGATCTCATTAACTATTGGGTAAAAAAATCTGCGCTCGTATGGAGTTAGCTAATGACTAATTGGTGCGCACCGAGTCTACTGTATGTATGTAAGGGTCTCCATCCAAATAGCTCCATTTCCCATTACCCAGTTCAGTTCCACCTCGCATCCTCAGCCGTAAAAATCTATCCAATCTATTCTTAAAACTCCGGATGGAGGACGCTTCTATCACCTGACTAGTCCTCCTATTCTATTCATTTACCACTCGATTTGTAAACCAGTTTCTACCAATCTCTTTCCTAAACTTAAACTTGTCCATCTTAAGCCCATTGTCACGTGTCCTTCCTGTTCACTAAAAATAAGAATCTTACAAATCTATCCACTATTATAACCTTTTACTCACTTGAAGATTTCAATCGAGGCCCCTCTTAAGCCTTTTACCATAACGTAAGCTCCTTCAACCCATGAATCATCTTAGTCATTCATCCTCACAACCACGACACCACTCTTCGGTTTCCTTTCTTGTGCACACACACTAACTCATTCTTCGGTCTACTGAATCCACCTTATTTGGAGAGGGTTAGCCACCCCTTAGGCCACGGACAGTTCCCTGATCGCTGGCTAGTGCCAAAACACAGTAATACCGTTTTGTCCCTTTTATCCCGACGAGGCTTGCTCCTCTGTACCTTCGAACTCTGTGGTCACCTGCCATTATTTCGCCCTGTGTATCTTTCGCTGTGTATCTTTCGCTGTGTGTATCTTTTCACAAAAAAAATATAAAATAGGCTTCAAGCCGCAAAATAAAATGGGTCTCAAGCCGCAACATATTTGCCGATTGTTAATTAATTGAATCTCTCCCACAAAATGGATTTATGACCCGGGGAAGACAATCGCACTCCTTCTTCCCAGATTTAATATTCTCCTTTTGCCGAGCGTTATCTGCAGGAAGCGATAAGGCCGTTTCGGTATTCGCTTAATGGCTTCTTGTGTTGGGCCTACGCCCGTACCCCCTCCTAATTTTCAGAAGAGCTTCCCTGTTGTCCATTGGAATCCTTCGAGTGTCATCATTCTTTAATAGTTAAATTACAATAGTATTTATGGTAACAGCGGCGGTTAATTATGTTTTGAACAAAAGCATCGGGCTTTCTACCGTTGCCCCAGGCAATGTATTAAATCCTATCGCAGAACGAGAATTTCCTCCGCTGTCAGTGTTTAGACGTAAATTTATGAACCGCAGATTCTGTAACCCTTCTGCTACAAGGGTCTCTTCTTTCCCCGCGCTTGACGCTGAAGTTCCAGCTTCTCTGTCTGTTTAATTTTGAGGCTGTTGTGTCTTAATTCTTTCTTGTCGTTTAAGTTTGAGGCTCTAAGGTTTGACCAAATCATCGTTTATCAGTTTTTACGAGTCATGGAGTAATTGAATTGGTTAAAGAAAGATCGCTTCGCATCTTTGTTTTCTCGCGTTCGCTTCGGAGTCTTTAGCCGATAGCTGGTTTTGAAATAGGAATTGATAAGGGTTCTATTCTTATTGCTTCGTACATGTTATCAAATCGATTTTTCAAGAATAATATCGGGAAAGTATAGATAAGTCCATAGAAGTATTCGATACATGCATAATAAACACCTGTGAATAAACTCCGCATTTTAAGTATGATCACCAATAATTGCTAACTCTATTTCCGTGAGTTGTATCTCATGTCATTTAGATAGTGCCTACCCCCTCATTTTATGTATTTTTCTCCGTGGTTCTTGAAAGGAGTTGTGCGCATAAACAAATATACTGAGAATTATTAATAAAGATCATACGCCTTAACTAGCATAATCACAACATCGGCTCTAGGTAGGTCTTCAAACACCTGCAATAGGACGGAAATTTCTTCCTCTTGTCACAAAACCGCATATAGCCAAAACTGATTTTCATCAGGCACGGAAGTTATCACGGAATTTCGAAGCGACTGAAGGGCGTATGCGGGGCCCATCCGGTCTTCTTATCTATGAAAGGATGACGAAATGCTTGAAAAAGCGTAGCGCCGGCCAACTAAGATGGTTCTCAGCTATCGATAAAGATCATATGAGGACAGGTTGAAGGTGCTAAATTTGCGATCACCTGAGAGACATAGATCGATATGTGAACTGATAAAAGAGATTAAACGGCATTAACAATGTTATATTCGATTGATTCTTTGAGATTAATAACTCAAATATACGGAGGAAAAGAATAGCTTCAAGCTACAAGTAAGGCGTTGCAAGACTATCATAACTATAGATGTTTTCACTTACAAAGTAATTAATAATTCGAATCGCATGGTATTTTGGTGACCTTTATTAATTTATCTCTTGCAAGCAGTACCCAAATCAGGTGCTCATTTTTACCCTTCTTTCGGCTCTCTTTAATCTTAAGAGCAAGAATTCGGCATTAGTATTTCCACTCCCTGTTATCATGGTCTGTAATTTATCGATAATGTCTCCTAAAACACTGATATAAACATAGGTGGAACCTCCTTCTCTTTATCTTCTCTGTATTATCCCACTTACCGAGTACAAAATAAATGACGATGCTGTGTGATATTATAGGTTGCAGTGTATAGGAATCTAGGTAGGTCTTCAAACACCTGGTTTCTTCGGTGATCTTATAATTGGTTATTACTTGTAAACAAACTATTTACGTCAAAGCTTTGACGTAAATAATTTGTTTACAAAAATCCCGGTCGACGAAGCGCTTGACGTGTTATCGAGATTTCTTCCCAATTTAGATATTAATCTACCTTTACCGATCACTAAAATTATTAAATTAGTGCGCTTATGTGTAACGAATAATGTATTTTCAACTGAACATAAATTTTTTCGCCAAAAATATGGCATAAGTATTGGTAACCCCCCTTTCCCCCATCTTATGCAATCTATTTATGGAAAACTATGAAATACCCTCCTTCTTAGGATCCATTCCCAACCTCTTATCTGGTTCCGATATGTAGATGACATCCTGTCGCCATGGCCCATAGATAATAACAATTTCAATGAACTTTTCAACAACCTGAATTCGTTACACCAATCGATAAAATTCAAAGTAGAATGGGAACAGAACAATTCTCTATCGTTTTAAGACGTAAATATCCACCGTTTAAATAATCGTACCAGTGCTCAGTCTATCGTCAGCCTACAAATTCAAAAGCTTACATAGGTTTTTCTCATTACATGACAAATCCGTTAAGATATCTGTTATTTCTTCCTTCTTTCTCCGAGCCTATAGAACGTGCGACCCAATCTTCCTTCAGGATGAAATTAACCACATTATCTGCAATTTCATTGAACTAAAATACCCAATTGACCTCATAAATAGATGCCATTTGAAAGCACGAAAAAACTTCTATGCCATCTCCACACCACGAAAGGACGATTTTGGAAAATGTATTAGTTTCCCATATCTTCAAGCCTTGGTACCTCTAAAATCATATGCGACGGAAATAACATAAATATTACATTCAAATATTCTAATACCATTCGAAAATGCTTGACTAGACTGCGTCCAATCAATCTCGATGCTGGAGTATACATCATACTATGCTATAATTGCAAATTAACATACATCGGAGAGTCGGACCACTTTATTAAGAGGATGAAAGAACATTTAGCTGATATCAGAATGTGTACGAACTCTTCAAGTCTCTTTACCGCCATGCAAAAACAAGACCATAGAATTTACTTTAACCATGCAAAAATCATTTATAAATCAAGCAATTATATTGAGAGGAGAATTGCGGAATTCATCATCATCAAGAAAGTTGCTAATTTCAATTTATCTGAAGCGCAATACAAATTTAAAAAATATATATCGAATAGATTCGCCATTCGTATTTATAAACCCCCGAATGCAATAGGTCTCGGAGATTAGCAACTCACCAGATTGTATCCAGGTAAATTTCATTTTGTTTACCTTGTCATTCGCGCCAGATTCACTCGAGTTTTTCTCAGATTGTTTCCTCTGTTTCATTTTGTTTAGGATGTGTCTTACCTTATATATACTGTGTTTCCTGCCTAGAATCTTCATTATTAGTTGAAAATGGCATCTTGCCGAAACTAGTCCGATAGTTATAAATAAAATCTTGAGATTCAAATATTGTGGTTTACGATTATCTTTCATATATATATATATATATATATATATATATATATATATATATATATATATATAAATATATATATATATATATATATATATATATAATATATATATATATATATATATATATATATATATATATATATATATATATATATATGAGCGGTTAGGTATGGGTAATATAGAGGAATTATAACATAACGACACCCAGAGAGCCAAGCGCACATATATGTTAAAGTCCCTTTTCGGAGAGAGCGAGAGAAACGTACGAGAAGATGAGGGGCGTGAGAACGTTGGTCGTCTGACTAACAGTCAATCTGCCGATGGGCTCTGATCTTCCCGCCAAGTGGGTAGTCGAGTCGGGCTGCAGGACCAAGGTAGCCACAAAAGGCCATTTAGCAGCTCTCAAAAGATCCGAGTACCTACGAGGTCAGTAGGCCCACGGTCAGAACGCCAAAAAGCGGTGTCAGATAAAAAAAAACACCGAGGAGAAATAATGTGACAGTTGTCGGTGCCTCTCATTCAGAAGCAGACATGGGCTCCGCTGTGCCACCCCCCTCACCCCTCGCACTCCCTTAAATGGCATCACTATGTTTCCCTTAGGTGGGGCGGACTCAGGTCTATAAATAAATCCCATAAGGAGAGAAAGATTATTCTGTTAGAGACGATAGAGAACTAGATCATTGTCACCAGTCCCTCCACCAGTTCCGTACTCAACTTCTAAGACTTAGAAGTTCGTCTCGTTTTCTTATCGGTGCCATACTGAGTTATCCTTCACAGACTTAGCAAGAGCTCTGGCTGGATCACAATTCCTAAGGGCCAAACAGGAATTTCGGGAGCAAGACAAAAGGATATTTGCTCACCCGCGAGGGACGCTCAAATTGCAATCTCAGTAATTGTGAGAGGAGAAGAATTAATCCCCAAGGAAGTTCCATTTAAGTACTTTCGGAATCACCTCGTAAACCAAAACCCAGTTGGGCAACCCTGGGAAGAAGACTAGGATACTAGAAGAACTGAAGAGCTACCAAGAAGAGTACTCTTTGAGCCAGAGAGCACAACTCCTCTCTCCGTTTATTAGACGAATAACCGGATAGATAAAGTTATAAGAAGAATTAGACATCGTTTTCTACCGTCGCCGGGACAACCACCATCCGCCCTCTGCAACGCGAAAAATCGTGAAAAATGCAATATAGCGACATCCGTCAACCTCTGTTCCTTTCAACGTCATGTAAGTCCGAATGAATATATATATTTGGTTTGATTAAGTAGGATTTTAATAGTGTACCTAAGTTAACTAAAGGAGAGATAATATTTAGTGACTCCTGTCATATTTTTAGTTAGAGTAGTGGAACGTAAATTGTGGCTAATTGCTGTACTAAAAGGTCTCCATAAATTTACTAAATGGCAATTGGTTTGTTTACGTGGAGACTACTTTTCTTTGATCAGGAGTCACGTCAAGAATAGGCCCTTATTCAATTCTGGCGAACCATGTTAAACTTTTAGAATTTAGTGTAAATATTTGAGTTAATTGATAAATTAAAAAGATATATTTTTGGTTAATTCTTGGTGTTTCACTGGATCCTTACGTGTTAACCGGCTCTTCCCTTAAAACTGATTAAACGCTGGGGTACTCTCATAATACAGTAATTAAAGAGTCCACTCAGCCAATAGAGAAATTATTTCCCTTCCTAAGTAGTAGTGTCAGACTGGCGCGCTAAAGCCATTAAATATATAATTCTCTGACAAAAAGAGGGAGCCACAATACCTGGACAGTAATAATAAGGTTTAATCCTCTAGAGAAATCTCCTGGAGTTGCTTAACTCTTTTCAGGAGCCTTTCATTTATGACTAGGCAACCATCCACTTTCCCTAACGCTCCTGAAGAGGGTTGAGGAACTCTAGGAGTCTTCTCTAGAGGATTAAGGAACCTTATTATTACCCTTACCTAACTGCATATACATATATATATATATATATATATATATATATATATATATATATATATATATATATATATATATATATACATATATATATATATATATATATATATATATATATATATATATATATATATATATATATATATATATATGTATATATGTATAAATGTATATATATTTTCACAACCTACCAATCTCTAATCGGTTCCCTCTATAATCTTTCCTCAGTCTTTCCGCTTTTACCGTCCACTAAAGGTGACTAATATTTTTGTATATATATATATATATATATATATATATATATATATATATATATATATATATATATATATATATATATATATATATATATATATTTATATATATATGAATGCAATGTCGGAATTGCGGGGAATGAGCGCGCCGATGAGGGCGCAAACAGTCCGCGAGGACTCTGCGTCCGGACCGGCATTTCGCTCTTCCTCACACAGACTACATGGCAGGAATACGGGCAGCTCTTCGGACTCCTTGGCAAAGAAGATGGGAGACGGTCGAAGGGAACTTAAGGTTGCGTGCCATTGCGCCGCGACTGTTCCCATGGACCTATCCCCCAATGCCGCGGCGGCTTCAGGCTGCTTTCTGTCGTCTCCGAATCGGACACACTCGTATGACGCATCGCTATTTGATGGAGCGCTCGCCTGCGCCCTATTGCAACGACTGCGTCGTCTCCCAGGCTGTTTGGCACATTCTTTTCGAATGTCCCAGTCTGGGTGATCTTCGCGCACGTTACCTGTCCCGGTACCGGGATGGGCGGGGTCGCTACCGCATGTCCTTTGTACTCGGAACGAGTGCGCGCACATCGACTGGTGGACTTGTTGACTATTTGGGGGAGGCCTGCCTTCTCCTTTTCATTTAACTAGGTTTAGTTTTTGTTTTTGTTATTGTTTTGTTATTGTTTTTGTTATTTCTTGTTATTGTTGTTTCCTGTTCGAATTTTTTAAAGTAGCCTAGAACTAGCCTGTTTGTTTACGGCGACTTATACCTAAGTGGGCAGTCGCCAGATAGCCCCTTAAAAAAAAAAAAATGAATGCAATGTCCCGCAGCGGACATTGCATTCATTTGCCACCCTCACGTGATACTTTGTGAGTTTTTCATTTTATATATATATATATATATATATATATATATATATATATATATATATATATATATATATATATATATATAGTGAACGATAAAAGTTTAGGCCGCGTGAGGGGTGTGGACTAAACATATGTTTAAAAAGGAATGGTATAGATGAGGGTGATTTAATTTAGTCAGAAGTTTGGATCGGCTGCATAACGTCCTTACATCCCTCAATTTCACCGCTCAGCCTGCCAGCACGTGCTCAGTGTTGGCTTCTCCGCGGTAGTGAGAGTACTGGGTTTTTGTAGTTTGAGAGTGTTTCTTGTCTTATTATGGGAAAGGTGAGGCAGTTACAAGGGAAAGACGTCAGCACTCTCCCCAAGCTGGAGAAGGAAATTAGAGCTGGTTGGGATGCTATACCTACCTAGAAGCTACATGATTTTGCTATGTCCATGCCACAACGCCTGAGGGGTGTCAAGAAACGCACAGGATGCCCAACAAAGTAATAAGGGTAAGATTAATATTTTATGACACTTTTATCATGCTGCAACTTGTCTGACACGCACCCGGCCTAAACTTTTGTCGAGCACTATCTCTCTCTCTCTCTCTCTCTCTCTATATATATATATATATATATATATATATATATATATATATATATATATATATATATATATATATATATATATATATATATGAGGAATTAAACCACATTCTCCGAAGACAATTTAATTCAGAACAGTTTCGGTGTATCTCACACCCTTTTTCAACTGACACTGGATAGAAAATATAAGAAAAGTGCATACAAGCATAACACATGGGGAAAAAAAAGAGGGGATCTTTCACGACCTGACCTTGTGTTAGGCCTGTATGCACTTTTCTTATATTTTCTATCCAGTGTCAGTTGAAAAAGGGTGTGAGATACACCGAAACTGTTCTGAATTAAATTGTCTTCGGAGAATGTGGTTTAATTCCTCATCTTTTCTTGCGATATTGCATTAATTTTCATCATATATTCATATATATATATATATATATATATATATATATATATATATATATATATATATATATATATATATATATATATATATATATTAAGAGAGCAGAGGGGTTGCGTGTTACCAGGCGTATTTTTAGGATAAATAAACAGGATAAATTTAGAAAGTTCATTATTATATTATCACTTCTTGGTACCCATGTTTGAGGTTCCTACCTGAAACGTCGCTACCAAGAAGTTATAATATAATAATAAACTTCCTAAATTTAGACTGCCTATTTATCATATATATACTAAATACTATAAATATTGAGGCTTCTACATATCACATTTATAGATGCGCGCGAGAGGAATTAAGTGTACTCTAAATATTGCTGAGATCATAAAAATAACATAATTTCCGCTCGTTGCATTAACAACTTGATAAATCTAAGAAGCGTTGGCTTCGTCTATTTTTGAAGCTGAAACGCAAGTTAAAACGATTCATTTAGAGATCTCGTAATGGAAATTAATGGTTGAAAGTGGAGGTTTGAATTGGTAATCTGTTTTAAAAACTGCCCACACAATGGATACGCATACTATGAAATTCTTTCACTTTAGGATGAGGGTGAAGCGTTGGTGGCTTCTTCGCGCCCTCTTCTTCCTCACTCATTTGGAAGTGGAACTCATCTAATTCTACTTTTTTCCTGATGTTTTTACATTTTATTTTTTACCTTGCGTCATCTTTTCTCTATTTTGTCGGTGCTGACCTCGTCGGAGCGTCACCTGCTGCGCGCCCCATCGGTGGTCGGAAATTTTTTGTCAGGAAGAACGCTACATTTAATTTACATGACATAAACAACATAATAGAAAAACTATTTTAAAACATGTACTAACTTAATTAATGGCTCATAGATAGTGACAACATAATTTACATATAAAAGCATTGCAGAAATGTGAAAAATTAAGATTTATTTAGTTTCTTAAGTAATGTTGAACACTTGACATTTACACTAGATTGGGTTATCAATAAGATGTTGGACCCCAATTTCCCTTTAGTATAGCTGCAATATTCGTGCGAAAAAAATCATACAGTCGTTATGTTGTCCCATTCGTCCCTCAAAACGTGTTCCAATTTCTTCAGTGATGGCTTAGGTAGAAATCAGCTTCGCATTCTCTATTTCCAAACTGCCAATTTAATGGTTCGATGATGTTTAGATCGGGTGACTGTGCCGGCCAGTGAAGATGTTGGACTGTGCTGGCCAGAGAAGATGTTGGACTGTGCTGGCCAGAGATGATGTTGTACTGTGCTGGCCAGAAAAGATGTTGGACTGTGCTGGCCAGAAAAGATGTTGGACTGTGCTGGCCAGAATAGATGTTGGACTGTGCTGGCCAGAGAACATGTTGGACTGTGCTGGCCAGAGAACATGTTGGACTGTGCTGGCCAGAGAACATGTTGGACTGTGCTGGCCAGAGAACATGTTGGACTGTGCTGGCCAGAAAAGATGTTGGACTGTGCTGGCCATAAAAAATGTTGGATTATATTCCGATACTCCTCAACCAATAGCTAAACCTTTATGACTCTGCTTGCGGGCACATTATCATCTTGAAAAATGGCGGTGCCTGAAAACAGTATGCTAGTCATAATAAAAACCTAGTCATTGATAATGTCTAGATATTTGTTGGCAGTAGCCCGAACATTCATGATAATGATGGGCCCAGATGAATACTAGTATAAACTAAGAACGTAACATAAGAAAAGAAGGAGTCTGCAAAAGGCGAGCCAATACCCTACACCAGGCAACTCCTGTAGATAGTTGAGAGAAGAAGGGGTGATATATGGATAGCATGAGGGGTTTTTTATGTGTGTGTGTGTCTGAGGATGAAGTGTAGATTTGATGTAGAGTGTGTTTTGCCAGGTTAATGTCTGATCTGTTTATTTTGTTGGTTTTGTTTGTGTTCCTTTGATTCTTCTAAGTTTATTTTTTGGTTTCTTCTATTGCCTTGCTTTGTTCTTTCTTTTTATTTAGTTTATAGTCTATCATTTATGTACCTTCTCAGGTAACATTTCTTCTAATATATTTTGTCATTATATGGATTCCTTTTTATCTCGTTTATGGTTTATCATTTATGTACCTTTTCAGGTAACGTGTCTTCTTATTTTTTTTGTCTTATTGCTGGTTTTTATTTTCATATTATCACTACGTAAGGCATACATGCCTTTTTTAGTTTGGCTTAGATTTTATGTCCACTTCGTTATCATCTTTGTTTTACGTCAAGATTTTAGTTTCTTCTTGCAGCAGGCGTTGTCTGCTGCTGAGGAATGATTTACGAACTTGATTCCTTAGTGGTACAATCAGTTCTCTACTAGTTTCTGGATGTTTATTCTCTATTTTCGACCAAATGTTTCTGGCCCGTTTTTCAGGGATTTTATTGTTTGGGTCAATATTGGCCCTTTCTATTATTTCCTGAATTCTTCTACTCTCTATTCTTCTTGTGTTTTTGATTAAGTGTTCCGCTTTGTTTTGAATTTTTTGTGATTTATTTTTGCAGGATTTTGATGTTGAATGTAACGGAATTGGTGGCTATACTAAGACTGATTCTACGAAGGCCTTGTATAAAATCCTTTTTCTTTGTAAATTCATGTGCCTCAAGGAATGAATCAGTCTGAGGCCCGTGTTTGCTTTAGCGATCCTGGTTTTAATATGGTTATGATTACCTCTTTTGCCTAAATGCAGGCCCACCACACTTCCTTCAGTAGAATATTCGTACTCTGTTCCGTCTATATTTAGTTGGTTCGTTTTTCCTCTGAGAATTGGTATTATTTTGAATTTAGTCGCATTGGTTTTAATCTTCCATTTCTTTTCAAATTCATTTATATTTTTGATCTCCCTTCGGCAGTCCTTGCTTGACATAATTATTATTCTTCCGCATACTGTGTATTCATACAGTCCGGTGTTAATGGAGACGGAAGGTCTGCAGTGAAGATGAGTATAGTGTGTGGCTCAGACACCCCCCTTGCGGACTCCGGCCTTCAATGCTAATAAATGCCTTCTTATTCGTTATTTAATCAACCTCTCCATCCTGATGCTGAGATTGAGTCGAAGGAGTTTGAATTTTAATCCCTCGACCCAGACCTTGTCAAAGGCATTCTCGACATCACTAAGGTCCACGTAACCCTTTTCGGCAGAGGCTTTTGCTAACTTTTCTGTGATAATTGCTAGTGCCATGGTTGCATCTCGTTCTTTTCTAAAGCCATATTGTTGTTTGGTGTATTTTCCTGATTCTTCAAGCAAAGCGTCCAGTCTTCTGTTTAGAACCTTTTGAAAGACTTTTCCCAGGAAGTTCAGCAGCGAGATTGGTCTGTAGCTCGAGACCAGGTTTGGTGGCTGTCCTAGTTAGGGCAGGAAGACTATCTTCGCCACTTTGAACTTCTCTTGGAAGGCTCCTATGTTTAATTAGGCATTAAAAAGTGCGGAAATTAACCTGACTATTTTGGGGGGTCCATCTCGTAATTTTGTTTTGTTAGGCCTGTTGTTCCGAGTGCTTTTTGTTTGAAGGCGTTTATATCACTTTTAACTTTCTCACTCGTTATCGTCGCTCTAGGTCCCTGTTGTTCTTCTGTACTATTGTCCACCTGTAATGCCGGTGTCACTCTATGTATATTTGTTTGTATGAACTCTGCCACTCTTCCTTCCGTTTCTCTATCGAATTTTTCGTTGTCTGCCTCCTCTAATGTGTAAATTCTGCTCCAGTGTTCCCTGAATTTCTCTTCGATCTCCTTGTTGCTTCTTTGATACTCATTGTTGTTATTAGTGAGTTTGATTGATTTCCTGAGATTACGAGGGGCGGTCAATAAGTTTTGAAAATCGGTAGGGCAAAACAGAGGAAGGGGGCTGGCTGTTTGTGGGGGTGTTAGGACAAGTTATGAAAAGTCAGGACCTGCAGCCGCATGCTCCTGCCTCGTCTATTTAAGAAGCAGTAGCTGATCGCAGATCGTCAGTCACAAAATTTTAACAATGGAGAAGGTTGAGCACCGCGCAGTGATCAAATTTTTGACGAAGGAAGGCAAGAATGCAAAAGAGATCCATGAACGCATGGTGGAAGTATACACCGACACCGCCCCTTCCTATGCAACCCTTGCTTGCTGGAATAGGGAGTTCCGCCATGGTCGTGAATCCCTTGAAGATGACCCCCATCAGACGTGACCAATGAGGACAATGTGGCCCGTGTGCAGAGGATGATCCTCGAAAATCGACGGGTGAAGGTCGAAGAAATCGAGCGAGAACTTGGAATATCACATGGAAGTGTTATCAACATCATCCACGACGATTTGGCCATGGTCAAGGTCTATGCCCTTTGGGCCCCTAGAAACATCACGCCTAGAAACCAACGTCATCAAAGTCCACAAGGCCACAATTGCACAAGCTGCCCTGCGCGAGTGCGGATTCGAGGAGCTCAACCATCCCCCCTACAGTCCAGATCTGGTCCCTAGCGACTACTTTTTTTTCCCGCCAGCTCAAGGCTGCACTGCGTGGACGCCGGTTTGGGGACGATGAAGATGTCCAGCTCGCCATCCAGGAGTGGATTGAACAGCAGTCGGGAGATTTCTGGTTGTCAGGAATTCGAAGCCTTAGGGACAAGTGGCGCAAGTGCATTGAAGTCGAGGGTAGTTATATTGAAAAATAATAAAACACTTTTCGTCATATCTCGTTTCCGTATATCCGAATTACAAAACTTATTGACCGCCCCTCGTATGTGTTGTTTCGGATTTCTTTACTAGTTCTTTCCACATTTTATCTTGCTGTTCTTCTATTAGAAAAAATCATCTCTCCTTTTATATGATTTAATTCTTTATTCCTCTGCCGATTCGTTCCATTATCCATTATTTCTTGATATTTCTCTTTAACTTTTTCGCTTTCCTCTTAATCACCTTAGTCCACTTTGGGTCCGGTAAGGTCTTGTATTTTTTTCTTTGGGATGGCCTGTTCGTCGGCTTTAATAATACTGTTGATCATATTGCCTGTTATTATGTCAAGCTCTTCCCGGTTTTTCCCGTTCAGGTCCGGTTAGGACTATTCTTCTTGTAGGATTTTGTAGTGCTTATGGGAACCATAATTGGTTTCTGGTTACCATGATTCCTATGTGGTCACTACAAGAGATGGGGACTGGTTCCATATAAATGTTTTATGGAAATCTTGGGGGTTGTCATTACTATGTCCGGCTTGGTAGAGGCTCTTCCGGTTATATAAGTCGTGAAGCTGAGGCCGACTCTTTGGAGTATATTTCTTTCCATTAAGAGTTCCAGGTTGCAACCGGCGTTGTTCCTCGTATTGTAACCTGAATCGTGTAGTCAACCATTCAGGTCCCTTAGTAAGATGGTAGGTTTTTTTTTGTTAAACATCTCCATCACTGAGTGGACCGCGATGTATGAGCGACAGGGTGGTTGGTAGGCCGCCACGACCGTGAGTGAAGGTATACTTCATTTCTATTGTCGCTGCGATGTAGGCCTCGTCTACCTCGTTTCCTGAGTGTAGTGGATGTTCTTCTTTATTGCGATGGCTGTGCCATCGTACCTCTCTTCCGTCTAATTCTTTTTTATTATGTTATAGCTGATCATTTTTATGTACTCATTGTTTTTAGCCCATGTTCTGAAATTCAGGTATGTCTGCATCCAAGCGTCTGAAGATATTACCGCATTGGATGGCTTTATTTTTCCATCCATCGGTATTGATGTGTAGTATCTTAATTTTACTATTTATGCTGTCCATTGTTTTAATTTTGTTTTTTTGTTTTTTCTTTTTTGTATCTTCCGTTCGATAGGTTGTTAAAGGTTTCTTTCTTTAACAGTTGAATGTCGTTCGCGTAGAATCGGATGCGATCTTCCAAAATCAGCTTTTCAATTGATCCTTCCTGATGTTCCATCACGTACGTCGATTTACATGTACCCTTTTCCAGTCCTTTCCTTATGTAAGCTGGTCTGGCCCCTTTTGGCAGGGGGTAGGCTTCATGTACAAAGATAGGTAATTTGAAATCCTTAGCCTCGTATCTACGTCCTTCTTCATTTTCTGCTTCTGATGAGGTTTCTGAATCGGTGTTTTCTTCCTTGTTTTGTCTTTTATTTGCGTTTTGAGGGTCTTCTTTTTCTTTCTTTTTATCTTTTTCTTTGTCGGAACGGTTTGTTTCTTTCTCTTCTTCTATTGTTTCTTTGGTCTCTTCTTCTTTTTCTTATCCCTTTCTTTTCGATGAGCAGGTTCATGGTGTCTGCGAATGTTCCTGGCTGTGTTATGTTGTGTATATGAGCAAACATTATACACGCCAAGATGTCTAGTCCGGTTCCGTCATTGACATTCCTGTAGTATATAGCCTCCCAAACCATTACGGATCCGCCCCCATGTTTGAGGTTAGGAAGCAGGCAGACCGTATCTTATGTAGGCTTCCTTTGGGGTTCTCTATGCATATGGAAATAATGAAAATGTTGTCTCGTCAAAGCATACTACGATATTCCAGTCATTAAATATCCATGTTGTATGATCGTGACACCATTTCTTTCGCAATTCGGCGTTGGGTTCCATTACCAACGGTTTCTGAATTGCTGCCGTTCCATGAATGTTTGCTTTGCGAAGTTTCCGGCTCTCATTTCTTATCGAAACAATACTGTTCAGGTGGCTATTAAGTTCTGCTGTAGTTTTGTTGTTGGGCACACTACTTGTTAGTGTTCGACGATTCGTGTCATTTAACTTAGTTTTCCGCCCAATGTTGTTCTTTGCAGATGACGTTTTACTATGTTTTATGTATGCTAGTATATCCGTGGACGTTTTAGCTCGTGAGGAATTAAACAGTTCTGCTGTTTCAGTTACAGACGCTCCCCCTAATCAAGATACAAAGATTTCCCCTTGTGATAGAACGGGTTGAGGCCGCTAAATTTTCAACTACTATCACATGTTATTTTAAACCACGATGCTACCCACGTGCATCTTCGCTTTGAAGCCTGGTGCCTTATCGCAGCCACCTAAGTCAATGTTTAAACAAGGAGGTTTATCTCCCCCCGTTCGCGCCATGCACCGACCTCTCCAGATTGAGTTAGGCTTATGGGCAGATAAGGCATTGTTCCCAGGCTCGGCTGTGCATTCCCTCGAAGCTCCCACTCCATTGTCCCCCACGCCAAGGAGATGTCCCGGCTATTTATATAGGAACTTAACCACTAAGATTCAGATTAGAGATCCAGATTTTCGTCGCGAAACATCACTGCGACCCACTCTCACCTTGTGCGCCAAGGGACCTCGACCTCGAGATTCACCATCCCATCACTTGTCTAGAAGAAGAAAAATATCCCTTTAGTGCCAAGGTTCAAGCCTTCGTGACGCCACGTCCACAAGGCTTCCCCTGTTGTTCAGAAAAAGAACAACGTTAGAACAGCCATTGTTCTTTCGAGCCCGTAGGCAAGAAACGGTTCCCCCCCCTTGTTGTTCAGAAGAGAACAACGTAGAACATCCATTGTTCTTTTGGGCCCGTTGACAAGAAACGGTTCTCACCCTTCCCCTGTTGTTCAGAAAGAGAACAGCGTTAGAACAGCCATTGTTCGCTCGAGCCCGTTGACAAGAAATGGTTCTCCCCCCCCTCCCCCCCCGCCATGTTGTTCAGAAGAGAACGACGTAGAACAGCCATTGTTCGTTTGAGCCCGTTCGCCAAGAAACGGTTCTCACCCTTCCCCCTTGTTGTTCAGAAGATAACAACATTAGAACAGCCATTGTTCTCGAGCCCTTAGACAAGAGACGGTTCTCACCCCCTCTGTGTTCAGAAGAGAACAACGTAGAACAGCCATTGTTCTTCAAGCCGTTTGTCAAGAAACGGTTCTCATTCCCAAGACGCCACGTCAGGATCATTTAATTTCCCCCCCTTCGGCTGGAACTCGCCAGCGGACCAAAATTCCATCACGTCGCCTTCCTCTGCACAAAAAGTATAAATTACGTAAGCCGAAAGTTACCTTTGAGTATTTAACCCTTTTGTCAACTCTATCCTGTGCTTTAAATGGTTAAGCGAACCATCCCCTCCCTTTAACTTTATATTTGTTTTACCTTTTTAAATCTTTTAATCCTTGGATTAGCTCGATTCCCCACGACCCTTTCCATTCTCTGTTTATGTCAATATTTTCCATTGTGTGTGTTGTTGATAGTTATTATTAATAAAACTCTATTTTATTAATGATAGCAATATTATTATCCTTGAGCTCAGTCCCACTTCTTAAGCATATCGAAGATACATAATATCGGCCAGCTTAGACATCCACGCACTCTAAAGATAATTAAAGAAGTTCCCTCAACGAATAGTTATATATGGTATATCGTCGAGAGTCCATTCTACGACACCCCTCTTTGGAAGTCTGATAGGTCACGGATTATTCATCTGCCAGCCGTAACGGCCACTGGCAGCAACGTGGTGTACACGGAAATACAAAATACAAGGATTACAAGTCATCTTCGAAACAAATGAACATCGCATCATTCACATGTAGGCAGTGTTGCCAACATGTAAACATGTATGGAATATGACATGGTGTCGACATTATTTAATTCAATCCCTGTAAGTTGGTCATTCAATAAATAAACGTCATAATAGCGAGCCATTCTATTTATATAGTTTTTTCACTTTTGCTCAATCTGAAGAAAATGAGGTGTATCGGAAATCGCCGTTTATAGTTTGGATACTATATTTATTATTTTAATGTGTGTGGTCGCTATAAGAAGGTAATAATTCCTTTTTAGTCCAAAGTGTCCCCAATTTACAAAAGTTTCTGCCTATGAATGGAATGATATTTCAGCAGAATGCTGTTAACAACCCACCTAAAGGTAAAGTTCGTCGTCGCTATGTGCAGCTACAAGAACGGCTTCGCAACGTGCGTTGCTCGATGGGAAGCCCACAAGGCTGACTATATATGTATACAATTCTTGATTTTATGAATGTTTTTAAACTTTTTATATCATTATAAATGGATGACTTAAATGCTTTGTTTCATTCCTTAGGATTGATTAAGAAACTGAATAAATCTTTTTCATATTTGAATATTGGTCTCATTTATTTTTTTAATATAAAGCAAAACTAAAGAGGGTCTCGCCAGTAGAAAGTTTATAAGATGAGGTCTGTAGAGAAAATTGTGAAGATGGGGAATTGAAAATCTGTGAAGGTACGAGGGGTCTTCAAAAAGTTCGTAGAAAAATGGAATAAAATTAATACAAAAAGAAGTATAAATTGTATTATTTTTCACCATAAGCTGCAGTGAGATATAAACAATTTTTGCAAGCGATGGTACCATCTACTTTAACTATTTCTATTAAACTGAGGACTCTGGGAATTAAGTCGAGTTAAAACAAGACATTTAACATCATTATTAGAAGAAAAACGAGAGCCCTTCATGTTTTTTTGGTAAGGTTTTGAAATAAAAGTCGTTGGCGTTTAGGTGATCCGACTTCTTTTGTTTCTTCTGCTGATACTGTTTTAACTTGGTTTAATTCTCAGTTTTAAAGAAATGGTTTAAATAGATGGTACCATCACCTACCAAAGATATTTTGCCCTCAGTAGAGCTTATGTGTAAAAATAATAATAATTTATACTTTTTGTTTTAATTTTATTCCATTTTTGTACTAAATCTTTGAAGACCCTTCGTATAGTCGCATATCTTAATGAAGGTAATGTGGATATTAGAGTATACAAACTTCCAGATGTCATCAGCAGCATGCTGACCCATGCTGCACTCAGCACTCAATTGGAGGGTCTATTGAGTCAGTAATTAAAAGTTTTATATGGTAAGCTGATGATGGCAGGGTTTAAAATACTATTTATCACTTAATAGCAATTAAATAAAATGCGATTTTCGCTGTGATTTTTTCTTGTGATTTGGATTTAAAATTTGGATTTATCGGTGTGCATCAATGCTTGGGGGCTTGTTGGGCTTGTTGAGTGCATTGGGTGTATCCGTGTTGATGTGTCTGGTGTTATTTCAGACTTGATTTCATTTAGTGCTAGGCTCTTTATGTATTAAAATTTGACCAATTCACGGGCGAGTCAGCGAGACCCTCTCCCTTCGCAACGTCGTGACGTCACACTTCCTTAGGCTGCCTTTGTCCACCCCCACCCAACCACTTCTCTTCTCTTGGATCCAAATCATCCCCATTTGATTCGGATCTATGCTCTCACTGAGATACCCGCCCCTTTTCCCCTCTTAACTGGGTTGCGCTCCTTGGATAGACCCCACTAGGGTCAAAAAGGTCACTAAAGGCTTTTGGGAACGGGCTGACACATGACTCATTTCGACACTCTTTCAATCCAGAAGTAAGTCAAGATGGGTAATAGGGGTGGCTGGGGGGACCGGGGCACGGCTTAAAGATGAGTGTCACAGGGAACGAGTAAATTGCGGGTATTCTAACACCATGGTGGCTCGAGGGGCACATAATTGGGTCAATGGCGGGGTAAAAAAAAATTTTTAAAATCGTTCCAGCTGCTCTGCGAAGGTTCTCACCAAGAGGCACCATGAAAGCCCAGAGTGCCTTCTTCCTTGGCACTGGGCAGGTCCTACCTAGTTCATTAGTTCGACATAAAAACGTGACGCGCAACCATAGTGCAGGGTCATGGTTCGAGTTGTGCTATCAAGTCTTGTTGTCTGTCTGTCCATGACGCTCTCGTGGGCAAAACAGGGCGTTCACATCTGGCTCTA
Source organism: Ceratothoa steindachneri (assembly GCA_963969495.1). Taxonomy (NCBI): domain Eukaryota; kingdom Metazoa; phylum Arthropoda; class Malacostraca; order Isopoda; family Cymothoidae; genus Ceratothoa; species Ceratothoa steindachneri. Next base: position 139,823,507 of record OZ018319.1, read on the forward strand.
AATCCTTTGTGAAAAAATAAAAGAGAAAGGCGATGATAACGAATATATGAACCCCCGGTGCAAAGATTGCTTAGGAGAGGTTCATTTTGCTTACTTCCATATGGTTTTGTCTAAAGTCAGTACTTAAGTTAAGCTCAACTCCTAAAAAACAAAATAATAACAAACTGTGATATGCAAAAGAACATTATTCTGCCACCATTAACGATGTTCTTATTCATATATAATTGAGGATGAAACTTCGAGGATATTTTGAGTGTGCAGGAGAATTCTGAGTGAGCAAAATCGGAGAATTCTGGAATCCGCAAAGGGATTATTCTTTAAAGGTGGTTTGTAGTTATTAAGCTCATAACGAATATTAACGGGGGTTTTAAACATAAAATATAACGAAGGAGGTTTCAGCCAAGGACATCTGTCTTAAAGCAAACGGCCCAAGAGGAAAGTAAATCGGAATCAAAAGGCCATTGGTAAACAGGAAAGGGTGTGTGTGAGGAAGTTGTGCTCAATTTCAAGGCACGAAGAGTACTTGAAGCCGCAAGTTTTTAAAACTACTTAACCTAAATCGAGTACTTGTCTTTTTATGGGCATTCATAAATTAGAGAATGATCTTGGGATGAGAGGTGATATTCGAACACGAAATCTCCCGTGCAGAAGTAATCTGGGTGCTTGCTGTCTTAGCAAGAGGTCCACTGATTACGTAACAATGCGTTAGTTTATAAGTCTTAATTTTATATGAAGTCGGGGTTATAAAAACCATAGCAGGCTCCATAAGATGTTGTCTGACAACATTTAACTTTTTTAACTGTAATTCATGTCGTGTGGGCCACTGAACCTTCCGGCAATGATGATCATTAGCTCTGCTATCCCATAAGCAAGAAGCAAGTATCTTGAACTCCCCACAAAAATCCCGCTTAAATTCAGCATAATTGATTTTTTCAAGAATCTTGATCAGCGCTTGGGGCGCTGATAGGGCTACTGCCTTACTTTTTTATCGATCCTTTGTTCGCTCGAAGCTCGACTACGGATGAGAGTTTTATGCATCCGCAGCCGAGCGTTTATTGCGGAAGGTGGATTCGATCCACCACACTGGCCTTCGCCTTGCGCCCGGTGCCTTCCGCACTTCCCCCATTGAGAGCCTGTTGGTCGATGCTGGGAAGATGCCACTCGCTCTGCGCCGCGTGCAGTGCATCACTCGCCTGTACGCACGAGCCCGGCGCCTCCCTCAGTCGCCAACAGCTCTCACTGCATCCGCAGCTAATCTTGATGGTGCCTATGCCGCCGAGAGACGCCAGTCATACCCTAAGCCCTTTGGGTTTAGGGCCAGGAAACTCCTTCGAGAGGTAGATATAGCTCTCGGGCCGGTGGCGCCCCTGGTTCTGCCCAGGACGCCACCTTGCAGGGTACCACATTAGGCTATTTGTCGCCACGCCTCTGCTCTCAAAGCTTGTACTGCACCGGGAGTATTGCGTTCGACCTTTATGGACCACACATCGTGTCACGCTGGAACCGTGCCAATGTATACGGATGGCACCAAGTCCTAAGAGGGGGTCGGCTTCCACGCCGTATCCCCTCTGTTTGAAGTCAGCGGGGCTCTACAAGGCTCTGCGTCTGTCTTCACGACCGAGCTGGTGGCAATACACCACTCGGTACGGGAGATTACGTGACGTACCCGGTTCGGAGACCGGATTGTGATCTATAGCGACTCACAAATCGCCCTGAGTGCTCTCGGGGCATTGGAATCTCCGCATCCCCTGGTTCGCGATATCCGTGACGCCACGGTTTTGGCGAGCCGGGCAGATGTCGAGATTATCTTCTGCTAGGTTCCTGGACATGTAGGAATTGCGGGGAATAAGCGCGCCGATGAGGGCGCCAAAGAGTCCGTGAGGACTCTGCGACCGGACCAGCGTTTCGCTATTCCTCACACCGACTACATGGCAGGAATACGGGCAGCTCTTCGAACTGCTTGGCCAAGAAGATGGGAGACGGTCAAAGGGAACTTAAAGTTGCGTGCCATTGCGCCGCGACTGTTCCCATGGACCTATCGCCAATGCCGCAGCGGCTTCAGGTTGCTTTCTGTCGTCTCCGAATCGGACACACTCGTGTGACGCCTTGCTATTTGATCGAGTGCTCGCCTGCACCCTATTGCAACTACTGCGTCGTCCCCCAGACTGTTCGGCACATTCTTGTCGAATGTCCCAGTCTGGGTGATCTTCGCGCACGACACCTGTCCCGGTACCAGGATGTGCGGGGTCGCTACCGCCTGTCCCTTGTACTCGGGATAAGTGCGTGCACATCGACTGGTGGACTTATTGACTTTTGGGGGGAGGCCGGCCTTCTCCCTATTATTTAAGCAGGGTTTGTTTTTTTGTTTTTTGCATTTTTTTTTCTTTTTTCTTTCCTGTAGGTTGCACGCTCTTGCGCCGGGGGGACCTTCCCTCGACGCAGGAGCTTGATCCTTTCCCCTATTTGGGGTGTTTTTTTCGTTTCTTTAATTTTATTTTAAAGTAGCCTAGAACTAGGCCAGTTTTAATACGGCGACTAATGCCCATGTAGGCAGTCGCCAGATGAGCTCTTAAAAAAAAAAAATTCAAGAATCTTGAACATTATCGTTAAATAGATATTGGTTTCCATTGTGTAGTAACTGCTTTGAGACTTCGCGTTGAGCTTCCCCTGAACAGTAGCTATTCCGCAGGATCATGTTTCAATCCAACAGCAGTGAATATACCATTCACATCTTTATAGAAACACAGATCCTCACTAGCATCAAAGTAAATTTCAAATTATTCACATCATTTCCAGTATACAGATTATACAGATGTTCTGCAGTCTTCCTTTAGTAAATACAAGTCACTTTGATTTGAAAAGTGGGGATGCTTACTCATTCTTGTTACGAATACTTCATTCATTTCTTTGCTGCCGCTACTTACTGACTCTTCGGATAAAAAATACATTACATCTCTCTAAAAATGGAATTACTATATGTATCAACTTCAACTAAAACATGAATGAAGTTAATATCCCGTTCTACATAAAAATAACTTTGGGGTAGAATATTACGAGAAGTTTTTCTGTTTACATTTTCTGGTGTATGTGAGACTGTTAAGTTATCATCATGAGGGACAGGTGCTACAAATGATGGTGACTGGATACTGAAGAGTTTTCTGTACCTAGTTCCATCTATCATGCAGAAATGTCAGCAATCATGTTGTTTCTTCGATTCTCTCCATACTCTGGGAATAGAAAAGGAAATAACCATTTTTGTACCTCTCAACCATCCTGCTAGAGTAGATCGACAGTAGAGCAGATAATATGAGGGTCCTATGGCGTTTCTTAGTCAGTTATGGGTATTCCAATGTAGAGTCTGTACGCTATCCAGAATCAGGCATCTTTCCCAATGTGTCCCAATATAATATCAACACACGTAACAAAATGTATCTGGAAAATTTTGCATCCTCTAAGGTAGCCATACTCAAGAAATCTAAAATTATATCCTTGGAAATAATCTGAAGCAGAAAAAAATACGTTAAATTGAAGTAGAATATATAAATCAACCTAAAACACGGTTTTTAATAATATAAAATCTATTTATTTCTGTAACAGTTGATGATGGACAACGAAATAATAAAATTTTTGGTATCAGCACATAAAATTAATAAATTAATTAAACAGTAGAGAAATCATAATAAACAGAGGTTTGCAAAACTTGTTACGAAGTGTTATAACAACATTTAATACGATATCTACTAGTGTTTTTATATAATATTTTCTTGCGACCCCATAACTAGTACATGATTAACACTGCTTCGAGTATAAGCATCGAACTTTCGGATTAACACTGTGTGCTTTGAAAACCTAGATTAACTTAGAGATCTTGTCTTGAGGCGAAAATAAAAATTTAAAAAAGGTACAAGACAAAGCGAAGGTGGCTTGGTTCTAGCGCATATGTACATAGGTGGCATTAAAAGTCATTTTGAACGAGCCAAACACTTTCGATGGTTGAAGAATATATTCATTCAGGATTATTTTTATAACTCTTTGATATGGTTTATAGTTGTAAAGTTGCCCGTCGTGGACTTCATATTATAACGTGAGTCGATGATAGACCAAGTACCAGGGCAGCACCCTAAGTTATTCCTTCATCCGTTTTTACTTTGGTTATTCCAAGAGATGTCATCCCACAGGCTTCCAATCGTAGAGGTAAAATTATAAAACATAAACAAATGTCATTAATGTCATAATTTAAGTAATAAAATGAGGATTTTTTATAAGTTTGATTGTGAATTTCTCTTCATTTATCCCTCCCTCCCTAGATCCTTACGAATCCCCATTGTAGCTCAACATTGGGAATAATAGTTTATAATGGAGCTTAATTTTCATTAGATGCTTTTTTATTTACTCCCTTCCTAATTCTAGTATTTTCCCTGCCTTACATTTTACTCCGTCTTTCTCCCTGCTAACGGAAATAGGGCAGGTACGAACTCCAGCAAAAGAGGTGAGTAGGGAGTCCCTGTTCTAGCTGGAGTAGCTGTAGGCGCAACAACACATTGCTCACATAAAAAAAGAGTGGGCAGTCTGGCCGTTTTCTCCTCACAGGGACTAAATTCATCTCCACAAATCAACTTGGTGGTTCGTGTTGGCCAATTGCGTCCTCCATTACATCGCCGGCGAGAAAATTCTCGGCTTTATGATCGCTCCAAATTTGCTGGCAAATGCCATTGCGACTCGGCCTTTAGGACTTGGCGGGTTAGTCATTCGGAGGGGGTGAAGGAGATGGCAGAAACAGATGCAAAATCTTCCCCCCATTCGAGACTAAAATGGAAGACACTAAAATCCTTTGGCCTCGAGTCTCTTGCCTCAGACATCCACCTCGGATCCTCATTTTTTCAGTAACTTATTAAATGGCTTCCCCAAGGCCTCATCGGAGAATGAAGAAGAAGCTGGAGGAAGCATCGCGCCTGGTGGGAAATATGGAGAACCAGACTCCCATTACACAAGCAGTTTCTTATTTTGAGATTTTATAGAGTAAATTTACTGATGAGTGAACAGGCTTGAGGCCTTTATTGCCCAGGTCGACCATGAGTGTACGAATTGCTACACCAACTAGCACTCTATCACTTTAAAGGGGGTACTTTGTCCCTGGTAAAATGATAGGTTGCTGCGTGCTTGATAGCAGGTAAGAATGGGAGAGGCTGGGGACTTTTTCGAAGTGTTGATGCGCACCACCCCTACATTAGAGAAATCGGTTAAGGGCGAAGTTTTAAATAGTTAATGAAGCTGTATAAACAATCAATGCTTCATATTAAAATTCAAGAACAATTCTAGAAACGTAATTATTGAAAGATTAATTACCTTTAATAAGTGTCACTTCTCTTTACCAACATCTCTTCGGCTGATGAAAGGGGGTGAAAGAGGTTTAAACTACCTCGCCCCCTCCCCTTTATCGGCCAATTCTCGTCCTTTCTCCATACCCAAGTTTATATAAATGTTTTATTCTACAGCTGATGATGGTAGTAAATACCGAAACTAGGCTCTGTATTAAGTTGATTCTACTAAGTTGTGGTTTGGTTTTCATCGTCTCTGGTATATAATTCCTCAGCAATATATATATATATATATATATATATATATATATATATATATATATATATATATATATATATATATATATATATATATATATATATACACGTGTGCGTGTAAGCAATACATAAATACAACAAAACCCATAAGGAGAATAAAATGAAGATTCTAAGTACTTTCAAACTTTATTTCAAGTTCGTTATCTAAGAATGATAATGAACTTGAAATAAAGTTTGAAAGTACCTGGAATCTCCATTTTATTTTCCTTGTGTGATTTGTTGCATATATATATATATATATATATATACAAGAAAAAAAAAAGAAATTTTGAAACGTAGAAAATAAATATGGCGAAAGCCCTGTGGTGGTTGTTACCACCCGCAGAACTTGTATTTGCTCTTTCTTTATATATATATATATATATATATATATATATATATATATATATATATATATATATATATATATATATATATATATACTTGTTTTTGTGAGGAATTATTCATCTGCATACCATAGATTATGCATGTCGTGATGGTAGGTGTGGCTCTTAAACCCTAAACGAATTCAAATAGGGGCTTAAACATAGAATTCAACTAATTTATTAAACTAAACTCATAAATGGCATTTTTATAGAACACCTCAAAAGCCCAAACCCATTTGTTTTCTTCCTTCTATAAATGGTGGTCTTTAATGACTAAAGTCCTTGGCGTGATTCTTGGAAGTTTTGCTTATATTTGCTAAATTATTAAATAGTTTTAGAATCCTTTTGGCTAACAAAACAATTTGTTTAAGAGCGTTTATTTGAAAGTAGAAAACACGCGGCCTGTTGGGTCCTAATTTTTGTTGTTTGTATAAGTAAAATCAAAGAATGAAATGGATTTACTTCTATTGGTGCAATGGGCTAACATAACCGGAGTTTTGCATCCCTAAAGCCAAAGTTAGGAGTTTCACAATGAAAAACAAGTTCTGCTGACCAAAAGTCGTGTCCCCTGTGATTTATGACCTTACGACCTGCAAAACTTCCAATAATTCTCGGCCTAACCTTGCGAGGACATTGGCAATTATATCATTCGAAAGATAATGTAAAACAACATAAGGGTTTCGAATTTCATTTGAATTAGCCGAATAGTTATGATGTTATTGCCAAAACGAAATAATTCCCGGGCTAAACTTGTGAGGACCTTGGCAATTATATCATTAGTAAAAGAATGTAAAACAACATAAGGATTTCAACTTTGTCAGAATCGGCTGAATAGTTACAATGTTATTACCAAAACAAAACAGAAAACGCAAAACGGGGACCGACCGACCGACCGACAGAGTAAGACGTACTGTAGACTCGCCCGCGACTAAAAAGGACTGACAGTGAATGTAAATTTTATCCATCCGGCCAACATAAGCTTAGAACTCACCTCGTAGTCTTCTCATCATTTCTTCCATCAATGTGTTATTTGCCGATCAACTCTTTCTTCATCAATGTCACTTTTTTATGTTTCGGGGTCATTTACCCAAACTTTCGTTAACCTTGCTCTTTTTGCATTGCTCATTTAACAACCACGGTCTCTATTTTCTCCTCGTCTCCCTAGAAGTTTGTTTAGACTTAGAACAACATCTCAGAAGGGCATCATAGTTTCAATTAGCTATATCCCCAGCGTGAAGGATAGACACGTCATTCTTATTAAATCTTCGACTTATTGTGTATAAATGTTGATGTCTAGAAAGCAAAATTCGAAGAAATTTCAGATTTTCATAGTGGAGTGATTATTAGCTATCCCTAGGGTGAATACTGGGCACTAACAAAGACAATGTGCTAGGATTATTGGAATACTTGTTTCTTCCGTTAACAGAATTATATTTCAATTCAAAGAAAAGCTTAACACATCCCTGGAGACACGACCTAGTCCTTCTGAAGTTGTCTTCGTGTCCTTCGAAGATCCATTAACAACAACTTTCGGTTTAGAGTCTCTGAATGAATGGGCTGAAGAACTAAGCAACAAGGCTCTGGAACTTTTGGCAGAGCATAGTTTTTTTTCATTTTACAGACAGTAGAGAGGTATGAGTTTGTAGATCAGTTTGACATAAACTGTTTACAACCTAAGGTAAAACATGGTGGTTTTCCTGTTACGGTATGGGGAGTAATTTGGAATGATACTGGGTATTGCAAAAGTCCTGTTACACTCGTTACGCCTTTTCAACAAAGGCCACATTTATAGTTTTAATGAAATTAGACACATTTTTATTGTTGATTTTTATAGATAAATGTGTATAAATTGAAACATTAATGAATGTTGCCGCCCACGGCGGCAAGCACGCACAGCAGGCGATACTTGAAGGCCACACACATTATGGAAGAAGCCCTTCCTCATTCTCGCCCACACACAATTGACAGGGGACTTCAGATCATCGATGTTATTGTGGTGGGCCTTGCAGGCCTTGCCCTAGACATGCGCCGACACGTTGCAGTCGATGGAATGGAAGTAGGGCGACTGCGGCGGCCACAACTCCTTCGAACAAAAGTTCATGTTCTACCCCAACCACTCTTGCACGGTCCTAACCGTGTGGGCTGGGGCACCGTCCTGCTTAAAGACTTACTCTGCCTTCTTCGTGATCTTTCTCACCCAGGGTAAGACTTTTGTGGCCAAGATATCCTTGTAATCGGCCGCGCTGAACCACACCGGTGGCATCTGCTCGTCATTCGAAGTCATGACGCCGAGCATCACCACGACGGCCAGGTGCTTGGTCGTGGACACGTAGCAGACTTCAGAGACGTCCTGGCCGAAGCTTACCGCGTGGTCGTTCTGCTTCTTGATGACCGGATCGAACGTGAAGTTTTTTTCATTAGCAAAATTGAGAATTCGATTACCATGAGTCTTCAAGTCATTAAGAAGGCGACGACAGCACTCTCGACGTTGTTCTCGCATACGGTCGCTGAGCTGAGGCCTTTCCACGCACCTCAAACTCTTACCGCCTTCCTCCTTGACAGCCCTGGACACTGTGGCCGGCGAGATGTTTTTCGCGAGCGCAGTAATTTTGAGCTTTGGAACACTTTTAAAGGCCTTTATCACAGCCAAACGGTTGACAACTTGAAGTCTGTCTGAACGAGGACGTTCTTTGAGGTCTTCCCCGTTTTTGAGACTCTCGGCAACTCTGTGGACGGTTATCCGGCTGACCTTGAGCCGCTTGGCAATGTCGAACTTGTTGTGGACTGCGCTCAGGTGAGCAGAAATCTCGATTCTTGTCGCTTCCATCTTGGCACACCTGCACACTGGAAAAGATGTAATAAAAACAATGCTGGAAAAGTATAACTTTAAGTTTGTTTCATGCGACATTTTCTATCACACACGTAATCCTCTCGAAAGATAAAAAAAAATCCCGAGTGTAACAGAACTTTTGCACCTGGTAGGTCAGAGTTGATTGAGTGTATTTTGCAATATCAAATCGAAAAAACCCCGACATTTGCCTTTTAAAGAGGAACTTCTACTTGTATTTTCAAATGATCCGATTAAAAAAGAATGTTTATTCATAGGGAATGGGGCTACCTGTCACACTACCTGGATAAGAAGACATTGGACATAAAAAGTGTAGAAACCTTGAGTAAGAAAGTAGATAAATAGAGAAATAGTTAGTTAGTAAAAGGGTTTAGTGGTGAAAGATTTTGGAATTAGGCAAAGAAAAGATAGTTAGGTCCCTAGGAAAAGGGTATCTCTGTCTGTGTCATTTCACTAGTGTATTTGTCCTTCTTTCATCTTTGTTATTTTAGCTTAGAAGCCTTTAAAGTTTTTTTTTTATTTTTTTTTTTTTACAATTTAATCAAGAAGACCTTATTTATAGACCGAGTCAGTCCCCTGTCATGAATCCAATGGAACATGTGCGTGGAATACTAAACAAGACATTACGGAAGAACTCCCCAAAACACACTCAAAATTGCTGAATATCATAAGATAGCAGACATATTCGGATATAGTAAAATCTTTAATTTCTGAGTTTATTAATCCTATCCATAGGTGCGTTGCAGCACTAAAAGCAGCTAAAGAAAAGTCCACAAACTAATAATAATGAAATTTCACTGTTCAAAATTCTATTTCTTTCTTTACATTTACAAATAAACGTATTTCAGTATGTAACTATTGTCTATTAACTATTTTCATGTCTGTTGATCGGAAACTTTTCGCACATTATAAAAGGACATTTATATTCGCGTGAACGCGACTCTATAAGTTATATATGTCGGTCGGTCAGTCGGTCGGTCGGATGTTAACCATTTTTGTTTTCAATGAGATTTGGAAAGTTTTTAAGGTCGTAAGGTTAGATGATAAATTTTTTAATTGATAATACGCTTGTTAATTATTTCTTTTTTAATTATTGAAATAATTGAGAGCACGCGACCCGGGTCTGTTGACCTTGCTTTTAGAAGTGGAACGAAACCATCGTGATCTTCACTTGGAACTTTCAAACTTTGTCTTCCAGGAAAAATTAGATTTAAGACGATCAGTTTTATAACTTCCACACACTCAGATAATTCACCTCAATTGTCTCCTGGTTTTAAGTCTTGCAAATTCTCGAAGTTTATTTAAGGTGTGCATATTTTTTATTTTTTTTTTAATACCGACGACTCCCGAAATTAGTATTAAATATTTCAAAGAAGCTTTGCGCATACATACTCATAGTACTTTTTAACCTTCAGTATCTACAAATGTATCTACCAAGTGAGGTCAGTTCGCATCAACGCCACAAAACTACTCACTCCTTTACGCCTTATCAAACACAAAGCCGCACATTAATTTGTCCGGGTCGAAATTGCTTATCATAGTGATGGGGGTGCTGTGTGGTGTAGTAGCTCTTTCAAAGTAATTATAACTTGTTAGATCTCTTGAACAGTGATGCAGCAATTTCTTCTTGACGACAATGACCGCCCACACTTGCAACCGAGTGAGCGAAACTGAGCTGCGCTTTGACGTTCTCCTTCATCCTCCACATCTCGAGGGAAAACGGTAGTACGATGTAAAGTGGGTAGAGAGTGATAGCAACGCTTATGCTTCATCAAAACCATTAGTGGTAAGCGTTCGGAGACGTCAATAATAAGTATAACAACGACTGGGTTGATCAAAGTCCATATGTAGTACACATAAAATAATTTACTTTCACTTTTAGGAGAACGACAATGGTTTCTTAGCAACCCAATAGATAAATTATCCAGAGAAAACAAAGATCGTCAGCAGTCGAACTTTCCCTTGAGTTTTCTTCTGTCGTTAACTCTCCGCCTCAGGATAATGCACTTCATTCTGGAGCGTGACATCCGCAGTCTACTTTGATCCTTCACGGATCATTCAAGAACCATCATTTACAATTGGAAATCGAGTGGAGAATCGATTTGCCCTGGTCGCTGACAGTGAAGTGATATGGCAGCAAATTTCAATTTGTTGCACTTGCACTACATCTATGCTCGTAAGACGAAACTGGCGTTTGTTGACCTTATGACTTCGATCTGCGTCGTGATGAAATTAAAATTGGCCCTGAAAAAAGCAAATAAATATAGAGGATAGAGGAGGAGCGTGCGCTCTCCTTTAAGGAGCTATGCTGAGACCCAACCTTGAAAAACGATGGGAAAATATCGCAATATAACTTATCTGTGAGTGAGGAATCAAAATAAGAAACCCTGAAGTCCAGATGAAGAATTTACATGATATATCTGAATCATGTAAATTCATCCACGCTGAGTGATCGGCCCTCCAAGGAGTAGATAGAATAGATTTATTGAGACATTAATTCCACAGCCACCCTATCTGCTTTAACCGATGTGTCCACGGTACTACTAATAAGGAAATATTAAATGCAACATATATTTGTGGCTTTGAGAGTGAATGAGTGATTGGAAGAGAGAGAGAGAGAGAGAGAGAGAGAGAGAGAGAGAGAGAGAGAGAGAGAGTGTGTGTGTTAGAGATAATATGTGAGAGTGTGAGACTGAGCGAGAGTGTGTGAGAGAAAGTGAGTAAGAGAAAGTAAGAGTACTAGAAAAAGACTGTGAGTGTTTTTGTGTATGAAAGTGTGTCTGAGAGTGCATGAGTGTGAGAAAGTGTGAGTGTGTGAGAAAGTGTCAGAGTGCGTGAATGTGCGAGTGTGTGTGTGAGAGAGAGAAGGTGTATGAGAGTGTGATGGAGATAGTATGTGTGTGTGTGTGTGTGTGAGAGAGAGAGAAGGTGTATGAGAGTGTGATAGAGATAGTGTGTGTGTGTGTTCATTACCTCTAATGGCCTGTTTATTTATGATTTGTTTTGTGTCGGCGGCTGACGCATATTTCAGGTTTTCCTTCTTTTCGCCTCGTGTCCACAATCGGCTCATTTAATGTTCCAAATACACCAAGTTGGTCATTATCTAATTAAGAGTGATTTAGAATGCAAATCGCCTTTGCACACTGACGGCCTTCCCAGTTTCGTGTGTATTTGTGTCCACATTTCGCGTACACAATCGCATACTTTTGCCCTCGGCTGGAATTTCGCTAAGACGAAAGAAAGGACACTGAGTTTCAGATGCAGCCCCTCATCTTCTTCAGCTTCTATCAATGACGTGTTTTACTTTATGGAGTCTTCGCCAACTTCATTCAGTCTTTGGTATTTTACTCATTCCATTTTCTTGTTGGTATCCTTTTCCATATACTCAAGTATTCATGACATTTCCTTTCACCAATGAAAGAATGCAGTCATTTTTAAGAGAAAGAAAATTGAGATCTGTACAAGAATCAGGTTCCCTTGAAATAATTTAGTTCCCAGTTCGGGTGGAATGCCCAACTCCTTGCTTCTTTTTAGGTCCCCCACCATTCGCACAGGGACGAGGAAGATGGGATTTGAGTACACATCGAGAGCACGATTATTCACATGCCAAGAATGAGGGAATGAACGAAGTCAAAAGGGAAGAAAAAAGGGAATAGAGAAAAATATCAAGTATTGGGGAAGGTGAGGAGGGGGCCGTTTAGGCAAACCCTGTCCAGCTTAAATACGCCCAGTACAGACCAGGGTTGGATTAAATACTGATTTAATACAAATAAAAATACAAATACTACTATTCCAGATTTCAAAAATACAAATAAAAATACTCTTGAAATTATACAAAAAACAGAAACATACTTTTTTTCACTCAAGTATACATTTTACATATCATAATTACATTTTATCATTATTAATGCCCGGAAGGTTTCCGGGCCGAGTTTTGCTCGCTCAGGAGTGTAAAAATTGCCGTCCTTGCTAAACATCCTCTCAGATGGTGCTGATTTGCACAGCACCCTAGAATATTCTTGGCGTCAAAGTTTGAAGCTTTTTGTATCACGCCAGTACCTCAGTGGGTTGAAATCAAAAGGCAGAACACCTTCTTCTAGGTACGTTTCAAGTTCTGCCATCTCCAGTGTAGTGTAGTTTGTTGATGCACTTGATTTGTCCAGTTGGAGGCATGTAGGCAAAAAGACAAGGTGGTTTTGCACTCACGCTATCCTCGTCCTGATTCATGCTCATGGAGACGAAAGGTTCAATCCCTCTTGAATTACTTTCTTATTCAAGGTTGATTGAGTTGACCCGGAAAGAAGTAATTGCAGAATCCTGGAAACCTTTTCCTTTTGCATTTCCTTACATGGCATCTATACCAGCTTAAACATAGGGTCCATGAAAGCTGCGGCAGTGACATCAGGCCTCTCAAGAAATGGATGTAACCTCTACTTGATAGAAGACTGTAGTGAATTTACCAAGTTAAAGCAGTAAATCGGTTTACTTTCCGTCAATAGTTTGAGGTTGTGTTTAGGAGAATAGCATAACGCACCTACGTTTCCCCCACCTCCCTTCCGGGCGGGCCGATTATCAAACCTTTCCCTTCCAGCCCGATATCTGATGGTCTCCCGCCGGAAGAAACCGCCGGCCATTTCTGCTAACCACCGAGTTCCTTCCTCAGCTGGTTTTCGATTGATGGGAGCCCATCTTGGCTTCCAGTGGTTCCCGGAAGTTTATAAAGGACGAAATGGAGGAGCTTGATATCAAATCTACTTCCAGAGCCATGTGAACCTCTCCCGAGTTTCGAGTTTAAAAGATGAATTCTTTTAACCCTCAGTAGTAGAGCTTGCACAGCGTCTGGCGGGGCAGGAATTGCCATCTATCTCGGTGTTGTGATAATTCGTCGAAGCATCAAGTCTTCAGAGAGGAGATCGGTCCCAGTTAGGGAGGCTCCTTATCCCGTTGGTCTGCAAGTCAGTGCGGAACCAAGCTCGTACTCGTGCGTCAGAGCCGAAGCTACAAACAGCCTCACTCTGGTTCCCTAAGCGAGAAAACTACATCTCGGCTTTTCTCCGTGACCCTACGCATCGATATGTCACTTCGTCTCCCCCTCACAGAGGCAGCCAAGATTCCTCGGAGTTTACGAGCGTGGGGCCCTCTTTAAAAAGAAGCTCCCGTCACCGCCTTCTTCCAGCAGAATCCTGACGGAATTGTGGGATCAGGTCGGTCCCTGGAGAACTTACCTCATCGTCTCCACCCCTTATATCACCACCTTCACTCACCAGCGCCACCCGAACAACAGGTTCTAAGGTAACCCTTTCCTTTCACATTCCCAACTTCACCGCGAAGCTTATCCAACATTACAAGTGTATAGGGATTTACATAGTGAATAGTTATTTACAAGCCAAGTGAGATATCGGACATTCACTTATTGATTTATCTCTCAAAGCACATTATTTGTATATATCTAACTTCCCTTGGGTCGCTTGCTGGCAAAGTCCATTCCAATCCCTTCGTAACCAACCTCTAAGCACTCTGAGTCAATAAACCCATTCAGGGCTCGGGCTGAACGAAGTATAAGGAGTAGTACGACGACGACCCTGCATTCGGGATAATAGGATATATATATATATATATATATATATATATATATATATATATATATATATATATATATATATATATATATATATACATATATATATATATATATATAAGAGTCGGGAAAAATCCAACCACCCCTCGGCCTATTCCTCCTTCCATTTGCGTCATCGCCTCTTGAAACGGTTCCAAAACTTGTATAATTTCTTTCAGCATTGCTATTTCCATTCCTTTCAACTCTTCTACAGTTCGGTACGGTCTTAGGAGACGAATAGCTGAGTTGACTCAGCGCTGAGATCGTATTTAAACGACATGGAAGAGAAAGAAGTAGAAACGAATTGGTTAAAGCGACTGAGTGACGCCAATTAAGGACAGACAAGCGAAGAAAATTCTGCTGTGCAGAGTCGACGAGAGAACAAGTTTTCATAAGATGAGTTGACTCAATAAAAAATAAATTACAGGTCTGCAGTGATAAGTTTCGCGAGAGAAAACTTCGACGGATTAAAATCCTATGTTCGTTTTGACTGACGAAAATACCGTTGACAATGAAATGACTCGTTGTGGTAAGGCCGTAGAATAATAATACATCGCCTGAGGAAAATCAAATCCCGAGGCGTCTGATGATGACAGGCGAGATTGTCATACCTTATGAGAAAACCTGCGATTGCCAGAATCAAGTGAAGGAGACCGTAGATGAGAAACAGCGGGAAATCGTCGATCTCGCTTTGGATAGATAAGCAAAAAGCATCCGTTAAGAGCCAAGAGCTTATGTCTTTGTCTTTCTTGTATGAAACTAGAAGACCTTTGTGCCCCTAGGATAAAATGCGTGTTTTTTTATCTTCAATAATATAAGTTAGGTCAGTTTAGGTACAGAAGTGCTTTGTCCTCATATTTTCTATTAAGAGTTTAAATAGTTTAAATTATATCGTCTTGTTCGGTTGGAAAAGATCCTCTGGGTATGGGGCGATGATGAGTTGGAGGGGTTCACTTCTTCTTTTCCTCCGCCTGTTGCCTTATTACTCGTTTCCCCATTGACTCACATAATCTCAAAAGTAATTATCTTACCGCATAATAACAAAGGATTCGTTTCGCCCAGTAACTCCAGGTGTGTTTTTTATAATCTTACGAATGATGAAGTATAATTCGATAAATAATTTGCCTCTTGCGAAAGATGAGTCACCTTTCTCAATCTTGAGAGAATTAATTTGGTTACTGATAGCTCTTGTTATCTTTCAACCTTCCTGTAATTTGGTTTCGCATTCAACATCATACATTTCAATACAAGATACCGCAATTCATTCATGCATCCTTCTTCCGCAAAATTAAATATAAATGATAGGCTTCAACACCTGCAGCATCGCCTTAATCTTTTCCGACTTAAATATCATACTTCTTCTTTCACAACCACTTGAAAACCTCTTCATCACAATTTCATTTCACACTTAGATTCCGATAAAAATACAAGATCATTAGTATCTTTAAATTGCCTTTCCCTGTACCCCTATACATTTCTTACCCATATTCGAGTGTGTTTCAGAAATCACCGATGAAAATAGTACACCCCTTCGTGACACACAAACATCTATATTAAATCACTATAACAATACTCATGTATTCATACATATGCCATCATGTTTTGGGACAAAGGGAAACTCACTATATGTATATATACTAAAAACAAACAAACGCAGTTCTCATAACTGCAACATATACTTCTTATAAATCCAGTGCATAAAGGGCCTACTTTGACTCTTTCGGGATCTACCTATTAGTCATATCCAATAAACCATCACTTTTCATTTGTTCATCTCCAATAAACCATGATTTATAACTTGTTCATCTATAATTAGGTAAACCATCACTTTCCCTTGTTCATATCCAATTAAAACATCACTTTTCCGTGGTTTATCTCTAATTAAACCATCAGTTTTCCTTTACATCTCCAATTAAACCATCCCTTTTCCATTGTTTATCTCCAATTAAACCATGATTTTCAACTTTTTCATCTATAATTAGGTAAAATATCACTTTTCCCTTGTTCCTCTCCAATTCAACTATCACTTTTCCCTTGTTCATCTCCAATTAAACCATCATTTTTAACTTTTTCATCTTTAATTAGGTAAATCATCACTTTTTCCTTTGTTCATATCCAATTAAACCATTAGTTTTCCCTTGTTCCTCTCCAATTAAACCATGACTTTCCCTCCTTTATCTCCAATTAAACCATGACTTTTAACTTATTCATCTCTATTTGGGTACACCCTTACTTTAACCCTTGTTCATTTCGAATTGAACTATCACTTTTCCCTTGTTTATCTCTAATAAGGTAAACCATCACTTTTCCTTTCTTCATCTCCAAATAAACCATCACTTTTTCTTTGTTCATCTCCAATTAAACCCTCACTTTTCCCTTGTTCATCTCCAATTAAACCATCTTTTTTAATTTATTCATCTCTGATTAGGTAGGCCATCACTTTTTCCCTTGTTCATATCCAATTAAACCATCAGTTTTCCCTTGTTCATTTCCAATTAAAACATGACTTTCCCTTGTTCATATCCAATTAAACCATCATTTCCCTTGTTCATCTCCAATTATACCATGACTTTCCCTTCTTCATCTCCAATTAAACCATGACTCCCTTGTTCATCTCCAATTAAACCATCATTTTCCCTTGTTCATCTCCAATTAAACCCTTACTTTTCCCTTGTTCAACTCCAATTAGGTAAACCATCAGTTTTCCCTTGGTCTAAGAATATCTTACCGTATCTTTTGTAATCGAATTCATAATCTTAATTTTTCTGCCGGATTTACACTGCCGTTTTTGCTACAAAATAGAATAACTTTGCAATCAAGAGGAAATCCAGGCCCTTCTCAACATTTTCATTTCCTTAAACTTTACCATTTTATCTTTTATCTTTCACCCTTTTCTACCACTTTACTGCCCAGTCACATGATAATGGGTATTCCACCATAAACACCTCCCATTACGAGACGGGAAAATCCAAACATCTTCACATTTGTTTCTCTCACCTAGCTTCAACTTTTTTTTACTCGTTAATCGCATCATCGCTAAAATATTTTGTATCCTTTTATCAACCATGAATTTATACTTTATTCGTTTTTTATTTTACGCGTATTTTATCCACCTTTTATACTGATAAGTTCTTCCTTTCCTCTTTATTACTTCATATTCATTCATACACTGATCCATTCTACCATGTTTAATCATCTTCAAAAATAGACCACTTTTTATGGTTCCTTTCCCTCGCTTCGTGCACTACTTCCGTCCACCAATTCGTGCCAACTCGTTTCCCACGACTGATAGCAAAACTGCATACACCCTTTGTATTTTTTTTTTATACTTCCTTTAAAACACTCCCATCTCTCTTTAGGATTCATCTTTTTTCATTATTTTCCTCTTGATATACTCTCCTTACGTACTGAGGACAAATCAGCCCTAATTCTACGATTCCCATTCTCACATTTTTTTTAGGCTTATTTATGTGCACTATTGTGGTAATAGTGTCCTTATTTACACTACACAAACCATTTTAGCAAAAGAATTCCACAACTATTTTGCTGTTTCTATTCATTTCAGCTACACCAAAATCACTACACTTTTTCTATTATTCCCAATCCACCAATTCGAAACTCTTATCACTACACTATGTAACAAAATTTCACCTTTTTCTTGTTCCTGGATTAAAAGCGTTATTTCCTAGTTGTTCGTAACTAAAGTAAATGAAAAAAAAAAGTATATTTTGATTTCTAAACTTGCTTTTTGTAGGTAGGGCACTAAATTTCTAAATTTGCACATTTTATCTGCTGCAATTTCAACTGCTTATCTCTTGCTGCCATTAATCGTGAGCATACACAATAATAAATACCCCTTCAAAACTTTTCTCATTCTATTCCCCACATACTTTCATCGATAAAGGAGGAAAAGGACAGTTGAATCTACTCTTAAGATGATCGCGCCAGGTCGAAAGCTTAGAAATTAAAGTTTAGTTTTTACCAAACACAATAACTTGAAAAAAGAGAGATGAACTTAGGAGAAATGATTTACCATCTACAAGATAGAGAAAAGAGAATAATAAGGGAAATAGAAAGTTGCCAAAGAAAATTAGTTAAGGCTAAATATACTATGTTCTTCAACGAAATATGCATTCAAGGAAAACTGCTACCTTTTTATACTAATATATATATATATATATATATATATATATATATATATATATATATATATATATATATATATATATATATATATATATATATATATATGTGTGTGTGTGTGTGTGTTCAGCAATTAATGGCAACAAGAGATAAGTAGTTGAGATTGTAGCGGATAAAATTTCTCCTGTTGCGAGCTGCAAGAGTAATTGAGTGTGATGAAACGACAATGGGGGCACGTGGAATCGCAATGGACAACGAATGAATAGAAACGGACGCAATTCTCCCACATTGGGATTAAAATTGTGACCCGACGCCATCACTAACAGGGATTGGGTCGGTTTTATTTCTCAGTGTGTAAACCAAACGTTGAGAGATCAATTAACGTAGGTTGACGTCCGGAACGATAGCGGATTCGCGTCGAAGCGTTAATAACAGCAGCGGACGACGGTGGAAGTTTGGGAACGTCCTTAAGTAGTATAGGGTCGTCAGCCCCGAGAGAAAATTATGAATTCGAAGACAGACGACTGAAGAACATAGGTTCAAAACTTCTCCTTGAGGAGCTCGTCGACGACAATAACAAGAGGAGGTGAGTACGGTCGCGAAAGAGGACCTGACATCTTTGTGACAACCTCCCACATGCAGTATGGGTGGGAGATAACGTGGGTGATAGGTGGAGTCTTCTCTAGTTCACTATGTAAGTAGAATTACGGGAATTAAGATATAAATAGTCGTTAGAACTTAGAGTGCCTTTCTCATCAGTAGAAAGTCCCTCGTCTTACGACCAGCACAACACACACACACACTCTCTCTGTTCCAAGGAATCCTGTTGATGGGTATTTATATCCACACACCTCTGATGCGGAATAGGCCCCTCGTCCCCGGAACGACGAAGGTTCCCCCTGAACGCTGTTTGGTGTCAAAAACATAATACTTCCTGGCAACACCCCCCAAAGAGGACCAGCCCAATGGTGTTCTTGTGTTCACCAGCGATTGTCATACTGACCGTAATGTCTATATCATTATCCGGTTGGGGATCCTCCTGGATAAAGGCAGGTTGGCAAATCACTAGTATTACTACTTATCAAGCAGCTTTTTGAGGATGGTCTCGAGTTACTTGAATTTCCGCTCTCAGGGAATGTAATATCAACAACTATCCACACAACATTCTCTATGCCTACACCCACCCGTAGGATTCGCCGCAATACCAACATGCGTTTAACTCCTTATCAACGCCAAAATTTTGTTTCTCCTCTCGTTTGGTTTGAATCCTATAGCAAAAACGTTTAAATCCAACGCGTCTTCGTCGTTGTGATCCATCCACCTCGGTGGATAGGATTTGCAAGCTCGAGTCATTCCTGTTATTAAATCTCAAGTTCAAAATAAAGTTATTTATCAAGTTGTTTGTAAAATCCAAATACGAACTTATTTGGTGAACACCCTCAAGAACGAACTCGAACCATGTAGCAGGGAAGGAATATTTGTTCCAACTTGGTATTTGTGATCCCACAGCAAGAAAAGAACACGTGAGTGGAAACCAAAAGGCTCCGTGAACTCAAATAAAATCCAAATACGAACTTATTTGGTGAAAACCACAAGAACAAACTCTAACCATGTAGCAAGAAAGGAATATTTGTTCCAACTTAGAATTTGTGATCCTACCACAATCAATTTAGATGCAGAAAAGAACACGTGAGTGGAAGCCAGTGGAAGAAGAGGAGAGAACCCCTGCCCCTTATTATCCACGAGAGATCGACGGGTAAGGAAAATACTCCATGACGAACTTCCAAATTCAATAGTGAGGATGAATTTCAACCTCAGATTCTACTCCTTGGAGCAGGCACCTTTTTCAAAGAACCATAGCATTAGGGAAGTCTTTATGGATCTCCCCACAGGCCAGTTTAAATGTGTATGAAGATTAAACAAGAATCGGTAGTCGAGAAAGCCCTACTGTCATAGAGTATCCATCTGTACATTGACTCTTACATTACCTTAAGTGATGCAGAATTTAAACAACTCCAGAGTGGAATACAAAAACGTAAAAAGAAGTATAAAGGAAGACAAAGAAATCAATACACATACAAATAGAAACAACACAAAACATGGAAAACACCAACAATATATTAAAAATAGTAACATTAAACGTAGATAGATGGGGGAGGGGAAAATCCACCGTATCTGGGAATATATTCCGAAGAGTGGCCCTCGACATCATCCTCATTTCAGAACATGGTATCAACACCAACACGAACAGAATAAAAATACCAATTTACATAGTCATACAAAAGAATCACACATATGATCGATACGACAGCGCAGCCATTGCGATCCGGAAGAATGTAACATTTAAAACGCTAACAAACTTGGACGAATCATTCGTAGCGATTGAAATCCCGAACCTGGTTGGGGGTCTAACCGTGTCAGCTGCCTACTAGCCGCCCTGTTCCCATTACCTGCCTATCAACAACTTCATTACCCTTTTTGGGCACGGGAGACTGGCGTTGCTAGGCGTCGACTTAAACGCCAGATGCCGAGCGTCTGGTTACGGTCGCACCGATCAAAGGGGGAGAAACCTAGAGCTACTGCTCGAAAGAGACTTTCTAACACACCGTTTGGCAACAAAACCGGACATAGTGTTAGCGAATAAAAACTTCTCCTTCAACATCAACAACGAACCAGAACCCGTGGTCCCGAGCAATCATATCCCTATCATCACTACAATCTTGCTTGCACCAATGCTCAATCCCGTCCCTCTTAGGAAACGATGGCGCGATGGTATATAAGACCCGTACACATCCGTAATTATCCCAAGAAAAGCGAGATGGTTAACCATGAGCCGCCCATCACATTTGAAGAGACCATGACCACCACAAGCTCTTTCAAATAGAGGGCGCCCGGTTGATCTTGGCTCAGGAAAAATAACCTCAAGAATGCCGCACGGCAAATGATTCAGGGCCTAGTAAACACTATGAATTCAGCCTTGAATACAAGCTACTTCTCTGACAGGTATAAGATGGCTAAAACTATCTTCATCCCGAAAGGAAACAAGCCCCCAGGTGAGTTATTTAACTACCACCCAATCTCTATTATGGAGATACTAGGCAAGATTTTCGAGAAGATTATAGCCAAAAGGATACAAGCTCAGCTGAGCGAGTTAGGAGCGTATAACCCACAAAAACACAGGTTCAGCAAGGAAAGGGGCACATGGCGCCCTAGCATTCCTAACCGAGAAAATCGCATATTAGTAAGCAATGGATACTATATAGACATTGTGCTGAGGGACGGGCACAGGAACACGATGTATATGCAGTTCGCAGATAACATCACTCAGATCGTCCCTTGCACGGAGAGGAAGGCAAGGGCACAAACAGCTCAAACGATAGCCGGAATATCTAACATCAGCTAGTACGAGAGAAGATGGAAGATCAGAACTAACAGGGATAAATTCAAGTTCCTTTCGTTGAGCAGCCGGTCTAAGTGGCCTACTGTGATAGATGCGATGAGATACTTGAGGCACTACACGGAGATACAAAATATGGCAAAGAGAGAAATCTCCAAGCTATACAGATTTAGAGATTTTAGCTTGGCCAACATTATAAAAAAATACTTAATGTTCATCTAATCTAAGCTCATATACCCTGCAGTAGTGACTCAAGTGCACCACAAGTCCTCATTGAGAAAACTCCAACGTGTACAGAATACCGTGTCCCTAGTAATCAACAAGGCTAGAAAATGCGATCGTCCAAGGCAAAGGGATCTGCACAGAAGACACGTTTGGAGTCCATCAACGTCGCAACTCAGAAGCTGGGCAAAGAGGTCTGGGCAACATTGACCGATGGTATCATTCAGGAATTGCAGGAAACGGGTGACAGAATCAACTTTCCTGCCAAACTGCGGGAAAAATTTACCCGCGGTCATTGGTTTCCTAGTTACCAGCTGTGTTCCGAGGAAAACATTTTGCCAACATTCACGTAACAAATACACAGGAACATAAACAACCGGCGCAATGCAACGAAAATTAAAACAACTTAACCAAAAGGTAAAGTGTTGAAATCTATAGCTAATAAAGACCTGAAAGCTCAACAATGAACGACAAAAATAAATATAAAGAAACACTGATACAAAAATAATAAGTACTTCAAAATGACACAAACTAGATCAAACACGAAAAACAAAGCTGAACAAAAGAATAAGACAAAAAAGGACAAAAAGGAAAGCAATGTCCTTTTCACCAGGGCAAATGCCCCTCTCTTCCCTCTTTATTTTACCATCTATTTTCTCTCACTATTTAAATTCTCTTCCATTATTGAGTACATCAACACAGACGCCGAATTTGGTCCGTCCGGCGACCCTCCCTCTCCGTGGCAGAGGTAAGATGGGAAAGACTCGCACCGTATTAAGACTATTAATAAGGCTAATATTTATAGAAGTCAAATTGACGAGAAGAGGCGATTTGTATATTTCGCCGTGTCTTAACATAAATTTTAACTCATGATTCATAGTGGCCCAAATGTACATTTTAGCCGCAGCAAACTGCTTTTTTCCTCCTCTTTTTCCACATCGAGACGAGCAGAAATGGCTTTAATCGGGATGATCTCACCAATCTTATGATATATATGCATACCTTCTAGTTAGGAATCAGTAATCTTTTATCTTCTGTAGTTTTAGTCAGGTTTAATTACAAAATAGTTTTTTTTTACTTAAACAAATCTGATTTTCCTAGTAACATCTGTAGAAATTTCTTTTATACTATGACAAACCTAAATTTCATCTTCATTGAAAATACTATAAGAAAGTTTGCCCTGAATCATTGATGATAAAATTTGTTTACTAATGTTACCGGTTACATTTGGAGACATCGCTTAACTCTGCTTCCTTCCTACTTGAAAAAAATCGCCAGAGCACAGCTATACGACCATCGACTAAGGATTATATCCTTGAAAGTTATTGCTAGTGGTACCTGCGCCATCGCCATTCACGTTTTGATAAGGTCGCCTTTGTATATTAATGCCATGTCTTCTTACATTAACAACCTACGTTTGTATTTTCGAGCATTAACATCCAACATACCGTCGTTTCTCCCCTTCCCCCATTGATTCTAGTGCATTGTGAAGTGCCCCATCGTACCCCGTCTCACTTTTACGCCAGGGGGGGTCGCCAAATATAGCTTAGTGTTATTGACGTGACATCTATAATTTTTTTGCCCTGTGTGAGTCATTTGGAGACAGCACTCTATTATTTGCCGTTGTTTACCAAGGACCAGAGATTGTTTTTTATCTATTCGATATTATAGTTGAGTGGTAATTTTGCATTAGTTAGAGACACTCCCTACTCCAAAGCCATGTATATGTATAGTATGCGTAGGTGCATTCATTTACATGCTGTCCCTCTCTAACCCACTCCCGCCAACAACGTCAGACACGGGTTTCCTAACAAGGTGAGCAATGGCAAAGGGCCCGTTGGCGAACGCCAGCATCGCTATTGCCAAATTGACGACGGCGACGTACTCTTCTCGCCAACACGATTTTCCGATCCTCAGAGAGGAAATGCAGCGCCCACCGACCGTTTCACTTTCCTTTTAAGGCGCCCGTAAATCCTCAATACGAATAAGAATCTGGGGCATAACACCCGAACTAGGCGGCTAAAGGGAAGTCCAGAACACATGAAGAAGTAAATCAAGATAGAGTTCTACACACCTTTCCATACCAAGGTTAATAATGTACAAGCTTCAGTTTCGCCAACTAGTGGTATCTTTCCATAAAACAAATATATTGTGTTCCCTATCGAATATCTTTTTATTAATCACATTGCGGTTTCTTTGTTGATTTAATTGCCT
Organism: Ceratothoa steindachneri; assembly: GCA_963969495.1. Lineage (NCBI taxonomy): Eukaryota > Metazoa > Arthropoda > Malacostraca > Isopoda > Cymothoidae > Ceratothoa > Ceratothoa steindachneri. The sequence goes on from OZ018319.1 coordinate 139,847,949, forward strand.
ATTATGAGCCATGGTTTCACTGTTATAAATATCTATTAATGTTCTATGCTACAAGGTATAGCTGTTATTCCTTAGCTTTTTATGCTGCATCTCTGATTCAGAATACATCTCACAATAACTAAGCATTTGGAATTCGTTTGCAATAAATATTATAGGGTTATTGTTAGCCTATCAATAAAGCTTGTTCGTATCCAAATTCATTGATTGAGAGCTAGTGAGCCTATAATTCACGAGGTACTAAGTTCTCATCAAGTTCAAATAAACAAGGTACATCAGCACAGTAAGATGTCCCCTAATCATGAAAAAGCTGCATTTGAGACAAGCCAATTTATGACGTCCATTGTATGAAAGAAGCGCGCTAATTAACTCACACCCAACGATAAACTGCGCAGAAACTCATTAATTCAGTCAGCGTTACTTTAAAAAAGTCACACTGAAGAAAAAACAACATAATCGCCATGCGAATTACAAAACCCAATAATTCTAAATCAATCCTATTCCTATGTTTGGTTTTATCCGTCACTCTTTCGAATACTCGATCCTCAGTTCATTTGGTAAGCTGTAGTGCGAATGCATAAATGTCTCAAAAAAGGCTCCAATGCGACATCGTTAATGCTAAAAGCCTCCTAGTTACCGAAGAGTGAGTCATCACTTGGAATCCTAATAGGAAAACATCGTCCTAATCAACATTAAAGAGATTCTTCCATTGAAATTAGAGAGCATTTAATTTTGACTGCTCAGCTCCATCTAAAGCTAGACCAGAGAAAGGGAGAAGGTGCTCAGGGATTTGCTCGGCGATGTGTTTTTAATACTCCATAAATTGTGGGGACGTTTGAAAAAGTTCTGTACATGCATATTTGAAAAATTCGTTGCATCTCTTATAAATGGGAAAAAGATGTATGTATATAAATAAGGCATGTCAAGTGAAAGATTAACACGATTTTCACATACATAATTCCTTTTAGCATCGAAAGCGTAAAATATTCAAGTTTCTTGAAATACTTAATGTGTTAGCCTGTTCATTTAAAATAGTAAATTAATGCTTTTGAAATCAGATCAAACTGGGCATTACAAATGGAAAATATAACTCATTAATAGGGTTAAATATTTTATGTGAAGTTTTCAAGCGACATATTATTTACCAAATGTCGATGAAATAAATTTAAAATGAACTGTTAGAAATAACACAATTAAATATTATCTAAATATTTAATGGTCAAACAAGAAGAACGGAAGCTGCTAACCAATTAATGCAGTTTCCAAAGAAAGTAAAAATTAATTTGTTTGGACATAGTATCTATAACCAATAGGCTTCATTGTTCTCTGAACCTGTTTGGCTTCATGACACTGCTTCTGTTACTTGAGAATCTAAACTTCCCGTCGTATATTAGCTCTTTTATGTGGTCTTCGTCGTGATGATGAGTATCGCAATTTATAAATTTATTTTTTTATCCTTTTTAGAATTTTTTCGTTTTTCTTTTTTTCAGGGAGGTCGTTGTGTTTTCTGTATTTTCCTCTCCATTTACTGTACTTTCTTCGTTGTTGTCATTTTCGTCGGTGTTTGGTGGGGTAACGGCTTTTTGATTCCTTATTTCTCCCAGGATCGCATCGAGGTTCTAGCCATCGAGTCGTACAGACCGACGAGGGCCACATTGAGCTTTGAGAAGATTACTTATGTAATTTTATCACGGGGAGGGGGGGGGGGGGACTTTGCAGCCCCCTAATGGGGATCCGCAGCTATTTTCTCTCCTTTATTTTTGTAAAACATCATTCCCCTCTCTAGGAGGGGGTATTGACTTTCAGGGCACATAAAAATATATACCTGGCCTAAATACATAACACTTTATTTCTTGGTATTGAAATATGTAAAGGTATTCCAGTATTCGTGGGTGAGCCTCGATTGGTTACTTATATAATATATCGATGAATGGGAAATTTTCCTATGTGAATTTTCCAACAACTTTCCTTTTATTTCGAATCTATTTTTCTAAATATTTTTTTTAACCTACATATTAATACATCCGTTGGGAAACATGTACAAACGCTGAAAATAATGGAATGAAACATCACAATGTTGATTAAAGGGCGAAACTTACGCTTCTGCGGTTTTGTGGTTGGCGAAGACCTACTCAAGTTTCTGTTTTGAGTCTCAAGTTTCGAAATGGCTAAGATAAAGTCGAATTTCGATGTTATTTATTAGCTTCTAATTTCCAATGACTTCTTGATGATGATGTTCAAAGGATTTTAGAAATAGATAGCGGTAGAAATAGTTTAGTGAAAACACACCGTTGTTATTTTTCCCTGGTGATTGGGGCATCTCTTGAATTTTTGTTTTGTTTTGTTCTTCTCACTCTTTTTGTGTCTTTATGCTTGTTTACTTATATTATTTATCTTATCTTTCGTTTTGTTTTACTTGCTAGCTTTTTTCTTAAACATATTTATTTATTCAAACTTTTCTGATCCATACATTTATACATTGGTTTCTACTTAGAGGAGATAGACGAAGAACTGGAGAGGATAACTACATCCATTCTAGAAGCGGACTGCGAGTGCGTACCCAAAACTGGGTACAAAACACCTCCTCAGCCCAGATGGACAGATGAGATGAGGGAGATCACTCGTGATCACAGGGAAGTGTACAAGGAAATAAGACGGGAAGGTCCCAACCGGGAAAGAAGCTCGCTTATTCGGAGCCTAAGCACCGAGCTAAAAGAAGCTATCAACCTCCAACAAGAAGAAATATGGAACAGCCTGATAGCCAAAATTGATAGCGAGCTGAACCCGGCTAAATTCGGGCTTCAAGTTAAGAATCTAAAAGGACTAACTGGAAGAACTAAGGCTCGAATAAAAGAAAACGGAAATTATATAGAGGACTCGGCGGTTCTAGAAGACAGATTTAGGAATTATTGGGAAAAACGTCTTCAGTATCACCCCAGAAGACAATGAAGAGTTTGACCAAGAATTCGAAGCCCAACTCATCGAAGATCTGTATCAGAATATACACCGCATGCATCCACAACATCAAGTAGACGAAGGCATGGAGATGGCGGGCCATGGCCGCGCCATAACACCAGAGGAGGTCATGGTCACTGGGAGAACCTTTGAACAAAGGACACCAGGCTGGAAGGGCATCACCAAAACAACTTGATAAATGCCCCATAGCAGATCATTCAGAGAATCACAAATATTTATAACGATTCCCTGAACACGGGTTACTTCCCTGGTCCTTTTAAGATTGCGAAAATAATCTTCATACATAAGGGAGGTAACCCCCCCGATCAACTGGTCAATTACAGGTCATCTCCTTGCTGGAATTCGTTGCGAAACTCTACGAGAAGCTCCTGGATGACAGCCTTCAAGAACCACTAGCCGAGCTAGGAGCTCACAACCCTAAGCAGCATGGGTTCCGTAGGAGACGAGAAACGGAGACCGCCCTCGCCCTCCTAACGTAAAAACTCACATGCCGCAAAGCTAAGCATGCGGGGGATGTAAAGAAGGCCTTCGATAAGGTCTGGCTGAGAGGGCTACAATTCAAGATCGTCAACCTCCAGCTAAATCCAATCCTGGAAAGGGTCCTTTGCGACTACATCATGGGTATGAGAGCCCAAATCGTGATTGAGGGCTACAAAGGACCCAAATTCGAACTCGAGGCGGGAGTTCTACAAGGCAGCTGTCTGAGTCCGTTGCTGTACCTCGTGTACACAATAGACCTCCCTGCTCCAGTGAGGGACGATTGAATGTATCTGCAATTCGCAGATGACATCACCCAAATAGTTCCAAGTCTCATCAGGAACGCTGGAGTTCGCGCAAGGGCGACAGCTGCCGAGATTGATAACATTAACCGTTATGAAAAAAAGACAAACCACCAGAAATTCCAGATAATTCCGATGAACCGCCGGAAAATAGACGACGTCCTCGTTGAAGATAAAATTCATCCTTACTCTAACGAGGGAAAGGTCCTAGGCTTACGTCTTTCCAAAACAGGACACAAGGCCGACATAAACAGCACTCTCCCTACCCAAAAAAGAGCTGAAGGAACTGTACTGTTTCCGAAGCCTCAACGTGCCAAATAAGGGAAAACTCTTTACCGCCTTGGTACGCTCCGTTCTGGTGTACCCATCAGTGGTCACGTAGATGGCCAGCTCTACCTCTCTCAGGACGTTGCAGAGGGTGCAGAATAAAGCCACACTGCTTATTGACAGCGCAAGAAGGATCGACCGTATCAGGCAGACAGTCCTACACGAAAGAGTAGGACTCAAACCAATTAATATGGAGATCCAGAGGCTAGGGAGAAATACATGGGATCAGGTGAAGGAAGATATTCGACCAAATATCAACAATAACGTCGACATACCTATACACGGACGTCACTGAGTAGAAAGGACAGCACTGTTCCCCAGCGGAAGAATCTGTGCGAGGGAAGAAATAAGACCAATCTTTACCTAAGAATGTCAACTCCAAAATATTAACTTAATAAAAAAGAAATGGTGAAAAATATAAAAAAAAGAGACAAATTGGATAGCTAAAAAGAGGCAAAGTGCCTAAGTTATAACAAAAAGTGAAATAAAATAACCAAATAACAAAAGTTAATCATTAATAAAAAGAGGCAAAGTGCCCAAGTTAAATTATAAATGAAATAGAAAATAACAACAAAAGTTAAAAGCTCAGAAAAAAGAGGCGAAGGGCCCAAATGTAATTTTAAATTAAAATAAGTAAGAAAATAATCAAAGAGCAAACATAAAAACTTTAGTAAATACTAAAAACAATAAAGAACCTAGATAAAAAGAGGCAAGTGTCCAAAATAATAATAATGTTTAAACTAAACCAAGATAGAAATTAAAGGAACAACAAATATATAAAAAGCTTCAATAAGAGAGGCGAAATGCCCAACCCAAAGATAACGAATAAAACAAAAATTAACGAAGAGACAAACCTACCAGTTAGTAAAATATGAATTGAAAGGCTTGAAAGCCACGACGGAGGAGCCGATTTAAGAGTTAGAAAAAATATTTAGACAAAAGGAAGAATATGACCGTCAAGGGCGGTCATCAAAACTAAAGAAGGATGAGAAGTAAAAACCTAAAAGTAAAAAAGAGAGGAATGCTAGTGATGCCCTTAACACCAGGGCAAACTAGTAAACAATTTCACACCTATGAAAACCTACCACACACTTCAACACTCTAAATAACTTGAACTTGAACTTGAGAAAGAAGAAAGCGGTCGGAATCTAATTTTATTTATCCTGCCGGTAATAGACATATATCCTTGGTCTCACGCGATTAATGTGGGCTTTTTACCAATACTAGATAATTTTATTGAATCAAAGCGTATAAAATGTCTAATTTTAATCTAGATATGATATAGTATCTCTACATTCAGCATAACTTTATCCCAAGAAGAAAATGGGCAATTCTCTCGATTTTATCTCCGTCAAATAATAGTCGCATTTGAAGCTGGAAGAAGTTCGACATTTTTTTCGAAGAAAACTAACTGGTGCTGCTTATAAGGGGCTCATGGGGGAGGGATTCTAAACTACGGTCATTTTAGAACTGCCAAAATAGGCAGGAACTTAAATGGTTTGCCACGATAACAATCATTGTCCCAGTCCGCATAGAATTATGGGTAGGACGAGAATTACTAGCTCTCTACAGTTCTAGCTAACAGTAAATCATGGGGACCATTTACTTTAACTTCGGGTGAAGGAATGTGGTAGTATCAGTAGGGATTCTCCTTCTCCCTAAATACGATCACGATTAAAATAGTTTCACATTTACAAATATTTTGATGGCTGGTGCGAACGCCGGATCTCCTGTCTTCACTTATGGCAACAATATGCAGCATTCATTTGTCGATCAATTAGTCAATTTTCGACGTTTGTTGTTTTTTCTACCTCCTCTATTCTCTTCTCTCATTTCTCTCTTCTGTCATGTATATCGTCAGTCTTTCTTTTTGCCCCATATTTTTCTATGAACCCCAGAGAGCCATGAATAATTTTTTCCTTACTGTAATTCAAATCTCTATTATCGTTTATGTTTTTTGTCCTTTATTAAGAAGTGGTGAGATGACAAGGGCCCCACCCTCGCCACCAAAATGAGAACTGAAGTGGCGAAGGGCGTGACAGCAGCTGCCCGCCCTCGACTTCCATTTGGGGCGTCGGCTGCTAACTTGTCTTCTTCCAAAAGTCATCTTATTTACTCGGGTTAAGTCGAAAGACGACGATCGAGGCGAGTTTGGGGCCCGATTAACCCCACCCACGTTGAGCCAAAGTGTGCATGGATCTTGTAGGTCTAAACCCACTATATAGAAAAAATATATTTGGAGACTTGTTTCGACGCTAGAAACTATCGTCTCTGAATAAAAGTTTCCAATATGCGGCTTTTTAACCCAAGTCACTCACTCTCCTTGGTTGGCATCGAGTGAAATGTCGTGCCTTGATCTCTACGGGTAGAGATGGGCATCAAGTTGGAAATGACTACAACGTCAATATGTACTTTAGTTAAAACAATGACCGTATTCATTTAATAATAGATTATTGACTTTCTATAATACAATTATTATCAGACGACCCTAAACTAAACTTCAATGTTCTTTCCCTTAAGTAATTTTTGTACTATTTTCTAGGGGAAAAACAATACCAAGTTTCCCGATGATTGGACCAGGCGGTGCTCTCATCGATTTCCCTAGTTTCGTTAAAGAAAATCACTGGTGTTTCGTATGGTTGTTACCAACACAACTAAAGTTAAGATAATAATAAATGAAGGCATCCGGCATCCCTCTAACACGCACACATATCTACATCCACCTGAAATGAGGTAACCTCTGCCTGCGTCCGCGCAACATTTGGTTTGACCTTGCGAGAGAGTGGGTCATGGGGTATACGGTTCAGTGTGCTCAGTTTTCCCTATACCCCGCCCAATTCAGACCCCCATCGACCAACCCCCACTTCAACTTAATGGCTCTAACCCCTCATCCCAGTCTCATTCATCAATTTCAGTAGACATTCAAAGGTACGCACATAGCCTCAACTCATACACATGGGTGCATGATCTTGAATCCCCCCCTCCCCCGGCAGCAGACTTCAGCTGCGCGCGCCCCCTCTTGATCAAACCCCGACGCCATCTTACGAGATAATCAGGCTGGGGCCGAAGGGCAGCACCAAACATGGCGTCGCTGATCCTATTTTCCAGCAGCCTAGGCTTAATTAAAGCTCATGAGCGGGCTTAGGTTTAAAAGGCCAAGCCACGCCTTCACAATGGAAGCTGTAATTAATAAATTAACGTGTACAATCTTTTTGGAGCTGAGTGCTCGGGCATTGCCGAGGAGATGAGTGCGTCGCTCGGATCTTTTACAAATTGCGGTGCGGGGCGGATGATCGGCATGAATTTGCCGTTCATTTTGTCTCTTCAAATGCGAAAGGACGTCTTGACCTCATCATGTGCTCAGCGTCGATCGACCAACTTATGTTCGAACTTGGGAGGAAATCATATCGAGGCCATACAAAGGGGTCTTAATTACTCCCTAATGGTGGTTTTCAAGGCCAAGTGGGTTCACTATTTTTATGAGTTGCTGTTTCTGTTTGACGCCAGACACGTAAATAATTCCATTATCCAAAGAAACAAGCGAGAAGGGGGTACTTGCGTTTACTTCTTTTCATAAGCCCACGAGAGGTCCTGTCTTCGCTGAAGAATTGGGAGTAACAGGTCCTGAAGAGATGGGCCCCTTGTACTCTGCTGACCTAAGCTTTAGGGATATATACTCACCTCCCAAACACCCTTTGTGTCGGTAATGCCCCACGTCGTTTCGCTATGTTGAAATATCTTTTTATGGAATCAAAATTGACCGGTTTCCCTATTTCCTTTCCCCATTTTTTTCCTCTTAATTGTTCAATCCTTTAATACTTCGCTCTACAACTGACATCATCTGTTACTTTGACTTAGGGAGTAATGTGATTGGAAACCCAAACCTCGCCTTGTTCTTAGCAATAATATGGGAGATATTGCAGATGCTTGCGTTAGGTGAAACGAAAATGAAGGTTAATAATAACAATAATAATAATTGCATTTGCTTGTCTCTCTCTAGAGTTATGGATCTTTATAGAATGGTTATTTAATACCGAAGAAAGTCTTGGTGGAAGGAAAAAGGTGAAAAGGCGGTTATTCAAGGCATTCTTGAAAGCACCAAGGGAGGAAGAGGGACATACAGTGGCTAGCAGCTCTTTCCACATTAATAACAGACTTGTTTCAACTACCGGCCCTCCACACACAAACCTCATAGTCCTAATTAATTCAATAGTTTACTTTATCATCAATTCCAAACCTTAGAAATTCCACCAGAATACATAGTTAAGCATTTTAATAATCCTTTCTGGATCGATGCCTCATTCGAGTCCCTCGCATATTTAGAGATCGCTTGAGTATGATTAGTGAGGCTTCCCGCAAAGGAAACCTGTTTTGAGCGCTCGGTTTTGCATCGGTGTGGCAAACGAACGCGGCTGGTCCCTGGTACCATTCCTGGACCCGCCCAAATCCTGAGACGGCGGGAGGCGAGTGATTCTCTCCGAGAGACCACTCATGCGATTTCGAAGATTGGGAATTTGCGCTTGTAGGTTAAACAACAGCGAGCAATTTATGAACGTATGTTGATAAGGGAAATACATGTTTGGTTGTCTATGCACATGAATTAGTTCATAAGTATTACTGATTCCATGGAATTACAGGGGTTTCAGGTTCATGAAATTCATGAGAAGGGATCCCCTAGGTCGACAGCCAGGTTAAAGGCATTTTGGAAGAAGTAAAGTGACTTGTGTTTCTGTAGAAATGTCGCTACAGAGAGATTGAGTCGTTCCTACTGTTTTCATGGCTATGTAAAAGATGTAGGTTTAAAATAAAACAAAAAAAAAATGAATTTGAATATGAAGTGTTTGAGTATTACGCATGATGAGTGGCGCGAATTAGGTGTAATATTATAGGAGTATGGACAGATTTTGACTATTTGATTGGTGATGCCAAGATGGACATGGCAGAATGGTAAGGGAGAGAGGGTAATGTGAATGGAAACCCAAAGTTTGCATTTAAGGTTATGTTAGGCATTTCCAGCCCCAAGTCCTTCTCAACTACGCCTTTTTTAATTCCTTTTCTGACCATTTTTTTCCATTTTCTTAAGCACCGTTGGATTACCGAAGTATTCTCCTTTCTAACAAGAAATGACAAAATGCGAAAGAAAATAAATCTTAGAAAAGTTCGAGGCTGATAAAAAATCCAGTAGATCACGTTTCTACCTCAAATGTTGGGTCCGGAAGGGCGCATGTAAGGCCTCAAGGAACAAAGTGATGAGAGGACCAAGCCAATACAGGCACACAATTTTGAGTCCCCTTCGAGGAATCGACTGGGAATCATTAAATTATGAAGAACTTCGTAATTTGGTCATCTTAATTTCATTACCTTTTGACCAAGACTGGCAGACAAATATTTGCCTTTATGGGCAAAACAGATCGCCCGAGGACCTAGATGGAATTGACGGTTGCTGACCCCCCCCCCAGCCCCCTCCCTCATGCTGTCACCGTCCCGAGGGGATGGCGTCTGCGCTTTGCGGACAGATTTTAACTGTTTTGTGTCCGCTCTCGCTGGAGTTGAACCCGATACTTCGAAGCTAGAAATGCAAAGCCTTATCCACCATACTAACGAGATCTCTGCTGTAATTCAGTGGCGCTGGGCCACAAAGACTGGGACTGCTTGTGATGGGGGAGAGGAAGGAAAAAAGAACGGCATCACTGTTTTGCCACCAACTAAGGAACGTATGGCATCATCATAGCGCAAGGGAGAGCCACCCGTTTCACGATAGGGAAGTGTGGAATGGAAACATTTTTTTATATTTCTTCGAGCAATAGAACACAGCATATAGCTCACTGTCTGCCCAGGGGAAAATCCGGACTGGGAGAGATGCTACAGCACAAAGCGCCCCATCGCCCCGAACGACGAATGGTAATATAATAATTATGGGCAGCCTGAATCTCAATAGGACACAAACAAGAGGGACGAATTATTGTTTACAAAACGTTGATGCACACCTCCCCTACTGTGTGCAGCGTTTACAGTTTATTGGATAACATTTCTTATCGTGGCCTCCCTCCTGAAGTTGTTCGGGGTTTGTAGAGAATAACAATATTGATTATGATTTTCAACTCGCCTGATCTTTCCGGTAAATCATCAAGTTTAAAATTACCCCCAGAAGGGGAGAGAATCTAGGGGGGAAAGTCACAACAAAAAGTAATTAAATAGTTACAGGAAAAAAAATCACATAAAGTAATAAAGTATTTTCAAACCTGTCTTTCTCTTGCGATGCAAAACATCTCCTCGCCCACAACATAATTTATATGTGGGAGGATTAATTACCTAGAAGAATGGCCCGCCCTCCAGGCCTCAGTATGTAGTAGACCGCGAGGAGGCGTCAGTTGCATAATGGATAACATGCTGTTGATAACATTTGGAGGAGGATTGGATGCTCTCCAAGCCCTAATGCGTGCTAAGGATCTGCCACGCAATATCATCCACCCACTTTCACTGCAACCGTCTTCTTCACCTTCTTTACAGATCTATCCTACAAACTTTGACCGAGATGCCCTCCTTGTTTTTTGTTGTTTTTTTGTTTTTTGCTTCTTAGTTTTAAGTGACAACCGCGTCGTTACTAGCGGCTGGTAGAAGGAACACTTGGACACCGCAGTCTTTCTTCCAATCGCGGGAAATCTCCATCACATATTTTATGAGCTCTCATGCTGTGATTATGTAAAGATTATGTTATGATTATGTAGGGATCATGCCGTGATTATGTAGAGATTCTGTTATAATGTAGGGATTCTGTCTTGGCGAGCCCAGTATCTGTATTAGATCGATCCAAAACCATTTTCGGCAGTACCCCATGAAAATCGTGGTGGGGTTTGGGCATTTCCTGTGTTTAGGGCATATTGGGCACAATAATGGTGGTGTATTATGAGAAAAACAGTCAATTAAAAAGTAAAGCTTTCTTTTATGCCTAAGTCATGAAGTAGACTTTAATTGGTTTGCTCGGATGTCGGCAAAAGCGGAGTTTCGCTCATTTTGTGCCTTTAAAATAATCGAGGGGAAATGAGGAAATCACTGCTCCGGAACAATTCTCGTTCAAGATTGAAGGCGAGATACCGTGAGTAGTTCGAGACTCGAAAGGTTACGTCGAGAACTGCATAACTTTGTTAATATTCCGGAAAGTAAACATGGTTGAAATTGGAAGGTGTTATCATCTGATAACTATGTATAGGGAATAATGATAATGATTTTATTTTTATCTTCATTTCAAAGTTTTGCAAGCTTCGATTCAGTCTTTCGAAAGTCCTAATATTCCCGGTACCCCCAATGGGTTCAGCCTAGTAATTTTTGAACACCAGTATTTTTTTAGACTGGTTTCTTCCCAAATTTAGTTATATGGATTCATGATGATAGTTTTTGCACACCTTTCATTTTAGTCATCCGTAGTGCATTGCTGCCTGCCAACCTCCATAGAGTCTTGTCGCCTGTCAACATCCACAGTGCCTTGCTGCCTGTCATCATCCACAGTGTCTTTCTGCCTGTCAGCATCCACAGTTCCTTTCTGCCTGTCATCATCCACAGTGCCTTGCTACCTGTCAGCATCTATAGAGCCTTGCTGCCTATCAGCATTACCTCTCTAAGTTGACCGTGCATCGGAAGTCCCATTCATAAGATGAGTCGCCTCGCCTCGCTCATATAGCACTCACGTGTCTGTAGATTTCGTCCAAGTTGTGTGAGTATTGGGCACGCTGTGACTTTTGTATCTGTCTCCTTATTGTAGCGGGTGCAGATGTGTTTCAGGTTTTTGATAGGGGCGGAAAGGGAGGGGGGGGGTAATAATTAGACAGGGCCGTGGAAAGTCTGGACAGAGCCATAAAAGTTTAGGGGATCATTCCTCATCCGTTGGAAAGCGCTACACGAGGGTTATATACCGGTTCCTTTTATGAGGCCTCCAGATGCTCGGATGCTCGGGAGAAGGAAAAAAAAAGCCTCTTGGCACAAAGACGACTAATGGATGGCCTACCTTGAGTAGTACATGGGTTAACATAGCATATTTTTAAGGATGGCACGAATCACCAGGTCTTGTCGAATGTTCTCCAAGTTTATCTGCTGCGGCTGACATCTGGAGGAATGTGTCACCCCTGGCCCTAACGCTCGCAGTTTGCTCTCACGATCACATGAATAAAAGGAGGAACTGCAGATAATATACATATATCTTCCCCACATTTTTACCTATCTTTGCTACTTTCTTTACAGGTCAGAGCAGTGTGGGCATAGAAAAACTCTTTTGGTAGGTTCCGATAAGAAAGAGTGATGTGTTTTGTGTGCGAAGGAAGGGAGGAAGATTGAACAGACAGCGGTGTTGTGATTGATTATGTGTGTGATGACGTGATTGGGGAGGTAGCTCATTGAGCCCCCGCGTCATAGTCGGCGTGCCACTTGTAAGCTACTAGCTCCTTACGGTTGCCGAAATGTTTCGAGTCAACTCTCGCTGCTATTGCACCCACTACCTCGACGCTAGAAATCCAACGCCTTAAACTAGACAAAGAAGAAAATATAATAAATATATTTGTTGGGTTTTAATTTGCCAAGTCACTGTTTTTCTCTTTGCTCTGCATCCTTAGTTTGACAAGCCTTGATTGGTGACACGCCTTGACTGGTGACAGCCTTGATTGGGGACATCTGGATTGGTGATAACTCCGTAGCGGCATTCTGGACACGTTCGATTGTTATGCCGTCGTGTATATAGGCATGTTGGTGCCCGGGTGGTCTCTGGTCGATGGTTGAGTCGGCTGAACTTGGTACTGGCGCTCTCTGTTATCTCTGATTTATTCCAAGTCGCTCTGATTCCGCTCATTTGTAGTGTTCAAATGGCTGCTTCCCACATCCGCCCTCCCTTGGGCAGACAGGCCATCACCTCCAACCTGTCTTCCGCAATTCCCTTCTTTCACGAGCGCCAACGAATGTAATTCTGACCGCAGCATTTGGGGTCAACCCTTGTCATTGGTCTTTGTTCCTGTTCGTTGGTTCTATTTGCCCCGCTTTTATCTTCTGTTCTGACTGTCCCTTTACCCTTATTCGACCCCCCCTTCCGCCCCCTTTCTTCTCAGCGGTATTGAGACTTCGAATTTAGGAGAGTTGCGTTCATTTCCTGCCCTTGCGTCCTTCCCACATTTTATCTTCCCCTACCTTTTCTACTTTTTATGAGAAGAAAATTAATTCTTTAATGAGTGAATTTTCTTGAATATAATTCATTTTTCACTTAATTATTCATTATTTCGTACATTGCACTCAAGTTGCGCGACTCTGTTGCTCATTGGGTGAGATAGCCCCCTCTCGCCCACCCCATGATGCCCATCCTCTCTTTATCCCCCAACACCCTTGCCCACTGACCCCCGACAACCCGAGCAGGGGACTTTATCAGCCCTCAGAATCCGAGAGGCGAGACTTCGCGCCGAAATTTTAATGCCAGCGAGACACAGCGCTAGACGGAGGCCGCGGGAAGAACGACGCGAATTTTGTCTACTTTTTCTCAAATGGCGAAAACCAACGAAGGAATCCCTACCAGAAAATTGGAATTAATCCCATGAGATACAGACCGAGTGCACCAAAGAGGATACCCCTTGGGCCACTAAAGGAAACGAGAGAGGACGGGTCATAAGCCGCCACAAGTTGAAAATAAAAAAAAACAAAAAACCATTGGATATGAGAATGTATGTTTGCACCCATAGTGAGTGGTAGATTCCTGAAATGGTTTACCACAGGAGATAATAAGTAGGCCAAATGTATTTTTTTCTAGGGCAGGTTAGAAATGGGGAGAGTAGGTTTTCCTGTTTGGGGGAGGTTGTATTGGGGAAAATTACATATTGTAATGTCGATATCGTTGAAGAGAGAAGGTGATGTTCTGAATGCATTCCTGTGAATGCAGATTTTGGAGAGAGAAGGATTTTTTTTTTTGTAAAAATTGTATATATTATCGATAAAATTGGCAAAAAGAGGTTTTGATAATGATCTGTTGAATGAGACCAAACAAAGTCTCTAACTTCGAGAGTTTAGCCACGAGGATTTTTTACATCTCTTTTTGATTCCAGATTTGATAATTGGGTTCTTGTTTGAGCTCAAATGATATATGGGTTCTTGTTTTGAGGCTGAGGCTACCACCAACACTACTACACCCCCCCACCACTACTAATTTACCTACGGCACCCCCATCACCCTCCAAAACCATCAATACTACACCACCACCACCACTACTTCTACTACACTAACATTACTACTACACCACAACTACCACTACACCACAACTACCACTACACCACTACCACCATCACTTATACAACAACATTACTGCTACACCATCACGACTACTACTACGTCACCACTTCCACCACCATCATTATTACTACTACACCACACCCATTACCACAAGCAATACTACACCACCACAACTACTACCATCACCATCACTTCTACAACAGCAACAACACCAGTACTACTACACTACCCCTAACACTACTACCATTACTACTATACAACTACTACCACCACCATCACCACTACTAATACACTACTACCACCATTATTACACCACCACTACCACCGAGAGAGAAAGAGGTACAAGGAGCTACAAGTAAAATAAGTACCCTAGAATACATTACGGTCCATTCAATGGGGGTACCTTTGGACTAGCTGTCAAGCGGGCACATCCCCGCTCAATTGCCTTATGTCCTCCCTAAACGGCCACTTTTAAGACTGTCAAGTCTTGCCTCAAACTGGTCAACAGAATTGCTGTTGACAACCTCCATCGGAAGTGCGTTCCACTTACCGCAGATACTGTAGGTGAAGGATTTACTACACAAATCACGGTTGTAACGCTTCAGTTCAAGTTTGTAGCCGTGATTTCTCGTTCTGCCCTCAGTAAGTTAGAAAATTTCGGTGTAACAACAACAAGGAGTAAAAACAAGGAAAGAAGGTACCCTTGGAGACCTTACGGTCCATTCAAAGAGGGTACCTTTGGACTAGCAATCGAGCGGGCACAAGGCTGCTCAATTGTTTTGCGTCCCTAAACGGCCACTTTTCAAGACTTTGTCTAGTCTTGACTTGAACTGGTCAACAGATTCACTGTTGAAAACTTCCACTGGAAGTGCGTTCCACATACCGCAGATACTGTAAGTGAAAAAATTTCCACACAAATTGCGGTTGTAACGCTTCAGTTCAAGTTTGAAGCCGTGATTGCGCGTTCTGTTCTCACTCAGTGTGAAAATATCCCGGTAGTCAACATTGTCGAACCCTCGAAGTATTTTGAAAACTTCGATAAGCTGACCACGCAGTCTACGGGTTTCCAACGAGAACAGATCTAATTCCCTTAATCTATCATCGTAACTCTTGTGTCTGATAGAGGGAATCAGTTTGGTTGCCCTGGCTTGCACACGTTCCAATCTCACAATATCCTTTCGAAACGAAGGACTCCAAAATTGTACGGCATACTCCAGGTGCGGTCGGACAAGTGAGTTGTACAAACACAGTACTATCTCCTTGTTCCGATATCCAAACTGGTGCTTTATGTAGTCTAGCATCCTTTGGGCCTTTTTCTTCGCCTCAATGCACTGTTTCGAGAATTTGAGGTCACTAGTGATTGTTACACCCAACTCCTTCTCAGTGTCGGTGGATTCAAGAGCAGTGCCCATAAGGATATACTGAGATTGGGGGTTTCGGTGGCCGATATGCATCACTTTGCATTTGTTCACGTTAAATGGCATTTGCCACGTGTCCGACCACTCCCCAATCTTCCGAAGATCATTTTGAAGGCGAACAGTATTTCCTTTCTTTGCGACGTTCATACCGAGCTTGGTATCATCGGCAAATTTAGAAATATTCGCAACCATGTCACCGCCCATTTCGTTGATGTAGATGATGGATAGTAGTGGTCCCAGGACAGAATTTTGAGAAAAACCGCTAGTAACGGGCACCCATTCAGAAGCCTGTCCATTCAACACTACCCGCTGCCGTCTGCCTGCCGCTTAGCCAGTTCTCTATCCAACTTGCTACATTTCAGTCTTCGCCCAGTGCACGCACTTTCTGAAGGAGGCGGCGGTGTAGTACCTTATCGAAGGCTCTAGGAAAGTCTAAGTAGATAGCATCCACCGCCTTATCCCGGTCGTGCTGACGAAAAACGAAGTGGAAGAATTACACAAGATTCGTTAGGCATGACCGCTGCCTTTGGAACCCGTGCTGGAAACTTCTCAATCGCAAGTTGGACTCTAAATATGACGTCATTTTGTCCACCATGATACTTTTCATGAGTTTACCGACTATTGGGGTTAAGCTAATAGGTCGGTGGTTCGACGGATGGCTACGGTCTCCTTTCTTGAAGATAGAAGTCACCTTTACCCCAGTCTCTTGGAACGCATCCGGTCAGGATTGACATGTTGAAGATTGTGCTCAGGTGTCGTGACACTTCATCGCGCACTTCTTTCAACACTTTAGGTAGAAACCCGTCCGGGCCAGGGGACTTATTCGTCTTTAGATCAGTGATCTTTTTTTCTATTTATCCTTGGGTGAGATCCATTTCATCCAGTTTGTCCCCCGAGTAAGAATCCGTGGGCTTGGAGATGGGACCACATTCTTCAGTAAACAATGAAGAGAAGTAGTCGTTGAGGAGGTTTGCATTTTTTGCATCCGAGTGCCTTAATGCACCCTCCTCATTTAACAAAGGGCAAATCGTGCGGCGAATTGGTTTACGGCTGTTTTACATAACCAAAGAACTCCTTGGGATTCTGTTTACACAGTCTTGCTACTCGAAGCTCCTCGGTACGTTTCGCCGCCCTTATAGTGGACTTCACTCTCCTTGCTAGCCTACGGTAGTCGTCAAAGTCACCAGAAATCTTTGACTGGCAGTACATAGATCTCTCCTCCCTCAGTAGTTGACCGATTTCTCGATTGAACCACCTTGTTTGAACGGAAGACCGACGTAAGATTTTCATAGGCATAAATTGTAATTGAAGACTCATGAACTTACTTTTGAAACTGTGTACAAGTCTTCAACATTATCGCACTCTTCCCATCTCACATTAGCTATTCCTGCACGGAGACCTACAAAATCTGCCCTTCTCAAATCAAGTTGCCTCGATTCTCGCGTCACGGACTGTACTTTGGGGACTTTAACTACAAATCTATCTAGTCGGTAGTCACTAACACCGATCTCTTCGCCTAAAGAGAGCTCCTCAACGATGTCTTCCTCTGATTTGAAAACCAAGTCAAGAATATTGTTTCCTCTCGTTGGCTCTCTTACCCGTTGAGTCAAGAACTCGTTGTCCGCGAATTCCAGGAGTAGCGCGTTCTCGCCACAGGGTTCTCTGGTTTCCCAGTCAACTTGTGTGTTGAAATCCCCCATGACGATACCGTACACAGTCTGTCTTCGACAAGTTCTCCTAGCAGCTGGTACAGATCCCTGTCCTTTTCAACGAGTTGGGCAAGAGGTATATAAAACACCAGGGTCCTGTATTTAGCAGGAACTATTTCTAAGTCTACACTTAGGAGCTCGTGGTGGGATATGATGTTGCATTTTGTCGAGTTGAATGTATCCTTGACATACAACACCACACCGCCACCTTCTCTGTCAGGCCTATCTTTTAGGAAGAGTCAGTAACCTGGAATCGTGAATTCGCCTTCAAAATCTCGGTTTGAAGTTTTTATCCACAACTTTGTAATTGCCAACATCTCTGGTTCTTCCCTCACTACGAGGCCACGAAGTTTAAGAAACTTGTTTCTGATAGACCTCGCACTAAACAGAAGAACTTTGAGGGAGTCCTCGACTGTAGGACTCCCTACGCTCTTCCGTTTCCCGCTTTGTTTCTCTGTGGCGTGGTAACTCCTCTCTTTGTGACCTTAGAAAAGGTCGTTCCTGGAGTAACACGAGTATACTGGCGTACGTCCTCTTTTACTCGGGGCCTGACACTTATTGGGTCCGCTCTACAATGTCCTGGATGATGTTTGCGAGTACAGCTTTCCCTTTAAAGGAAAGATGCACTCTGTCCCTTTTGTACAGATGGTTTCTCCCGTAAAAGGTGCGGTAGGAGTCTACAAAAAAGACTCCTCCCGCCGTACAAAGATCTCCCAGGCGTTGGTTTATGGAGAGAGAGATAAAAGAAGCAGAGCAAGTGCAAAAGAAGAATGTAAGAAAGCAAGCGGTTCCATTTATATGCCGATTTTTCCCACGGCGACAACACCCACTTTACTGGTATTAGCAATATTGTGTTTTTTAGTTTCATGATTTTATTTTTGACAGCACTGCTTTGGGCGCAATCTTGTGGATGTAGTTTATGAGTTGTGTGTGGTTTACTCGGATGACCTCTGCGGCCCTTGCGGCTCTTGTCATCCGCTGAATTATGTTATGTTATAAAGGTCAAGGATGACAAACCCTGGACTTTTGAGTGTAAGCAATCTTATTTATAAGCCTGTTTATGGCCATATATAACGCACCGTTCTAATTCCGGGAATCGAATGAGGGGCAGACGGTGGCAGGCGGAAGCTCTCAGATGGAAGAGCGATGCACACAGGTGAGGACAACCTGCATTAAAATTAGGGATTATTTTGGATGAACTAAATTAGCTTTTGCTAATTGTGTGTATTTCCTGTTCTCGAAGAAGCGATGGGGGATCCACTCACCTTCAGCTTAGTCCCTGTACGCTGCCCCGGTAAGTCTCCCCTACGTCTCTCTTAGATTTCACGCAGCCGCCCAAGATTGAGGAAGCGCCCAATTTGTGCCGGTTGGAGACATTTCCTGGGAAAGGAACTCCCTGACTTCGAGTTTGACTGACAGGCGGCTTAATCTGGATTGCTGGGCTGCCCTTGGAGCCAATTTACCCCTCCTCCCCTGTCCCCAAAACTTGCTCATCAAAGCTCCCGACGAATAGCCACGAGAAGGAGGAGATAGGAGAATGATAAAGGAGGTGGAGTGGGTGTGCACCAGACTTTTTCCTTCTGTGTGCTTTTATGATTCGGGTTGGGTGTTTTTTACCTTTGTTTGTTGATATTTGCTGGACTCGAGTTACAGTGCGTCTGGGAAGAGGAAAGAGACATGTTTTACGACGGTGCAAACTGAGGATTAATTAGGCTTTGCTTCTCTGCGTATAACGTCTTAGCTTCCGCCTTTCTTCCTGCACATCCTCCTATCCACGGGAATAAGGAGGGAGTCGTTCACTTTTTCACAATCTTTCTACATTAAATGAATAAATAAAGCGTGCCCTCTGGCGATGACAGCATATCCTACAACAGGACCCAATGTAGGGCGCTTTTAGCCTCCATGATATAGACCAGAACCAAGATGAGGAAAAATGCAACGACTGCGTTTCTTGCCTTCATCCCTCCCCCTTCCTCAAGAAGATAAACATATTTACATATACTGAGAGAAGTTCGCGGGAAAAAGGAAAACTATGTTTATAAACGCTTTCACCTTGTTAGATAAAGGTCCAGATCGCTTGGAGGTACAGGTTTTCTTTTTTCTGCGTGTAATTTTCATTTACATATAGACCATATAATGTATAGAATTTTCCCTCCCTCCAAGATGGGATGTCTAAATTTATCTAGACCATCTTAACATCACCACGATCAGTGCCCTTCAACCTCTTTTCCCACACCACCCACTTTTAATGCTCCTGAGCGAATGAAATTTGCCAGCGCCCCACCGAAATTAAAAATGCAAACAAATATTAAAAATTCTGTATGGTAAAATACATACATTATAGGTATAATAAAACTGTAGAATTTAATTTAGCTGGAATTTTTCAACAGAACTTTGGTATATTTTACGAAATTGTAAATTTGGGAAACATAATTTTATAAATTGTTTTACCGTCCACACAGTCCAGGTTGAAGGTCCTCTCCCCCCTCCCTGACCTCAATTCAATGTGATCCCTCCCAGATGAGCGGCGGGAGAGGAGGTAGGGTCAGGTTGATGTAAACAGCCGTAAAGTTCCTGGATTTTGGACCTACAATTCCCATGAGGTTGACGCAGTGATCATGAAGATCTGAGGGGGCACTAATCCGGGAGGAGAGTCAAGTACTTATTGTGGCACTGTGCCACAAGGGCGAGCATGTCTCCTCGACGAAGGCAGTTCTCATTAGGGATGGTGAGGGTGGAGATACTCCACATCCCATAACAAAAGCCCTTCCCGACACCGTTATTTTATTCTAGTTAGGACACGAGAGGCGTTTCGGTGCTTTGTGGTCTATATTTCAACCCGCGAGCTTGTCCGTGACCTCGCCCCTATTAATATACTTATGGAAATGATAGAAAGACTCATACGATGCCTAATTGGGAGCTTATTAGCATGTGGATTGAGCCAATGGCAGCTTTGAGAGTGGTTGCTTTTGGAATAGTTCATTGAGCGTGGATTCCACTATAACTACTATAATAATACTTATTTGTCGCTCTTTACACTCAGAGGTCCTTGCATAGCGGTTGTGTAGCACTGGAAGAAGGCTTGTAGGAAAATGCGTCTTCAAAGTGATTATTAGGATTTCCCAGTATTCATAGAAGTCACAATAAGTCTCAGTATAGGGATCGAATTAATGATTTGTTCTCTGTTGCGACTTCTTATTCTGTAGAAATGCAGCAGAGAGAATTCGTTCATGCTTCGTGAGCTCTCGCGAGGATTTGCTTTCATTATATCCCACATGTTCCGATTCATTAACTTGTCGCTTGAGAGCAAAGTTTATATTTATTTTTGGTTAATTTTCTTGCAAATTCGTGAAGCTAAAGCGGGAACAAAACGCACATGAAGCTCCACAAATTAATTACTTCCTCTCTGGTTTGGGGGACACACATGAGTGGAAGAATGGGGAGGGAGGGGGGCTGGTGAAGGAGGTTAGGCTAGTATTGAAAGGAGAGTTTTTTCCCAGGAAAACCGCTTGACGAAGGCAAAGAAACTCTTGAACAAGTTGAAGCATCCTTATTGAGCAAGGTCTTAGGCTCAATTCAGGCGGCTACGTGGAGCTGCTAGAGACTGTGGTCAAACTCTGGCTGGAGAGGGTTGCTGCTGGAAGGCAGCACCTCTCGAAAGAGTCAGAAGTGGTTGACGGAGGTTTTCTACGACTTCACCAGCCCTACATTCTGTCCTTTTAGTTCCCACGATTTTAATCCTATGGATTATTATGTGTGGGGCGCGGTTTAAAAAGACACTAACCGCTCTGACTGCAACACCAAGGTCGTGTGCGAATTCACTTTGAACCAAGGGTGGCCTTAAGAAATTGGGGTGGGGATGTTTGGCATTTCCCCACCCCAACGAGGGAAAACGGGAACCTCTAGGTAGCGGCTTGTCGGGTATGGGAAAGGGACAGCCCCCCCCCCTCCTCATAAAGTGGGGTATACGCTTCTTCACGTTGGAAATGGTTTAATTTGAGAGGCGATCAAAACCCTTGTTCCATCATCCACGAAATGGGAGGGTGAGAAAGGGAAGTGAAACATGGATTTGTTGCGAAGCAATCATCATGGCGAATGGTTGATTCGGGGAATTTGAAAAGAAGTTATGTATTTGTTTATTGATTTTAATGAAGCGATTATATAAATACCACACGAAATATAATTTTCCAGTTTTTTTTTAATATGAGTCAAAATTTAAACTGCAATTAATATTATTGATATCTTTATATTATTCTCTTATGACAGAGGGAATCAGGGTACGATAACTACTCGGTACTTTGCAAGAGTGGTAAAAAGTTGATTTCCACTCCTGTACAGGCTCCTAGGACACCTTAACCCTTAAATACATATGGTTCCGTTTGATGAATGGAACACCATTCGGGGAATAATAAACCAAATATCCCAGGTAGAAACAATATTTAGGTTTCTGTTGATATAATATTCCTAAAAAGAAATTACGCTTAACTATAAGATTATTTTGATAATTATAATCAAAACTCTTTCGTGTTGCATAAATTCCTGATTGTCCTTTTCTGGACAAAAAAAAATTAAAATTATTTCTCTATCAAATGGCAATTGTATCTAGTGGATGCTAAAAAAAAAAAATCTCTCACAGTGGAAGGACACTTAGGGAGTAAAGCCTGCTGTCCCACCTTCCTCCGTCTAATAGGTCTGCCCATTATAAAGAAATAAGGATTGCCAAGTCGCAGCATTTTTAAAAATATTCACTTTATATTTCTAAGAAAGTAATTTATTAGAACGTGACAAAAGATCACCCGTTTCTCCTCTCAGTTTATTTTTACTGAGCGAAATTCGCGAACATCATATTATTTTTTGTTTGGCAAATTAATAGATTGTGTAGCGTCATTTATTTCCCTTTTCAAAAATCGCCGAGAATGGAAATATCTATGACGTTAATAGGGGCCAAGTCAAGGGGTAACTAAAAATAACATTATCTCCTCAAATCAGTGAATGCCTAAAAATATTTAGAGATTTATTAAAGGGAAATGGATGACTCGTCATTTTACAGAGTTATGACCACTTAAAGCACGATATAGATAGGACGAACTCTCACCCCCCTTTCTCCTCCTATCCTCCACTGGAGACGTCTCGTTGCCTGGGGCGAGACTGAAAGAAAACGATTTAATGGTAGAAGAATCGCTACAGCACTGTAGGCGCAGGGCAGAAATATTTCGGCGATTTACGAACAGCAAATAATTGAACAGGTTCCATTTTTTTTTTGCTCGGCTGTAAAATGGAATTTATAATGGATATTTAAGAGGATATTTAATGAATGGACATTGATTCACCACGAGGGCTCTCCTATTTTAAGTACCAGTGCTCCAGAGGCCTCTATTTTTCCCATCATTCAGGTTTGATCTCCGATCTTTTTCACTGTTCTTTTACCCTACATCAAAGCTATTTTCATTATTTTTCGTTCGATGTGCATTTGTAAGTATTCCTCAACTACCACGAAAAAAGATACACCTTTCCGCTCTTGGTCTGTAGGAAAGAACCAACTTCCGTGAACTTCATTACCTTAAATCGTTGCTTTGCCTTCTATCGCGTGCAGAAATTTCCGCAGATGATTAAAGAGGCAAAAGTCGTTAGGGTGAATAATTATCTTTGGCCTTTTGATCCGCACCCCTTCCCAATCCATTGGTTTTCCTGAGCATATATCAAAAAATCGATGATCGACCTTATGACGTAATGAAGCTACTGCATACTCACGTAGTGAGGCCCCCACAACCTGACGTAGTGAGGCCGCCGTAATCTTACGTATTGAGACCACCGCAATTTGACGTATTGTGGCCGCCCAATTTATCGTAACAACAAGGAGTAACAACAAGGAAAGAAGGTACCCTAGGATGACAGCCTCAATTTGACAAAGTGAGGACGCCGCGATATGACTTAGGGAGTTTGCCGCAATTTGACGTAGTGAGGACGCCGTAATCTGACGTAGCGAGACCGCCGAATTTGATGTAGTGTGACCGACGAAATTTGACGTAGTAAGGCTGGCGGAATGTGACCTAGTGAGACCCCCACAATTTGACGTAGTAAGGCCGCGGTAAACTGACGTAGTGAGACCGCCGCAATTTAACGTATTGATACCCCCAACAATCTGACGTATTGAGGCCGGCGTAATCTGACGCAGTGAGACCGCCGAAAACTGACGTAGTTGGACCACCGCATTCTAGGTCCGTTTCTAGGTGTGATGCCACCCGGGGCTGAGTTGATACACCCAGCATTTGCCTCTTCCATTTGCATCAATTTACATTTTCGCAATTAATTTATATTACACTAAAAATAAGTTCGGTTCTCCCACCATTACCACCTCAAACCAGCTTCCAGAAACATATCCACACCCACTTCACTCCCCGCTCTATCCACTCTCACACATCCTGCTACTATAAGAGGATCAACGTGACTATCGTGGATGTCCCTCCAGTATGCAATAGCGCATACTACACAATTCGATACGGAAATAGAAGATTTCACTGCGTCCAACCACACACGCCAACAACACAACAAACACTCCTTGAGGACTCTGTGGGAAAACCAGTACATACCATATTCTTCCTCAGAGTCCCGGGGTTGTCGGGCCAGAGAGCTTGAGGATCAGCAACAATAACAGATGAAAGAGAGAGAGAATGTGAGTGAGAAAGAGTGAGTGAATGTGGATGTATAAAATACAGAGAAATAGGAGAGGAAAACACTTGATAGAAAGAGAAGGAAATTGCGTTAGAAATGAATTAGCTAGAGAAGATTGGACTTCATATGGACAGCATAAATTATGCTCTATGACTGTATGCTAAGGTCAAAAGGGAAGAAAGAATCCACAAAACACCCGAGTGAAATGAATCTCCCTTCTACCCATTCCTACCCACCACCGGGGTAAGGAAAGCTCAAATATAGCGACAGCAAAATGCAGCAGAGCTCAAATCTCTCTCGTCGCGAAAAGCCATCTTGCCGTCGTCACGGCATCTAACATCCAGAATTAGCTGACGCTGGGCGAATTTTTCGTACGCTGTAGCACTGCCTTACTACCTCCTGAAGAGCGTTGTTTATTCACGCGTGCTTATAGAAAGAAAGACTTTTGAGCCTTCGCCATCTAAGAACGCGACTGTCCTGGGTGTCTTTAGGAGCCCAGTCGATCTGCAAAGATTTAACATATCTTTTCGCTGCGAAGTAGAAGAAAAATGATGGGCTAAATACCCTCGTTGCTCCCGTCCAACGACCTGCGTGGGAACCTGCTCGGATGACTGCCCTTCATTAATTTCGTCTTAACTATGTCGGCCACTTGGACTGGCATAATTAAGGGCTTGCGTGGAAACTGGTTTGAGGCCTATCCCACAGCAGAAGCACAAGTCAGAAATTCTCTCGAATTTGGGGCAAAACTGCGAGTCTCGGACGGAGGAGAAATCCTCATCGCCCGGGGGACCCGGCCAGAATCATAGAGGGAGTTACACCCGTCTCTATGTAGTTGGATGCAGTTTTGGCGTACGTACCCGTGAGGGGGTGGCACAAACTTAGCGGTCGTTGATTCGGCCGCTATGCATTAAGTCCACCAAGCTCAACCCTCTGAGGTCCCCACTCGAGAACCATCCCCCATCCATCATCCCCCCTCATCCCGGCACCATCCGAGCGGGGAAACAACAGGAAACTGGACGGGAGCATTCTTCTCACGTCGTTGTCAAACCTAACCTTTGACTCTACCTCCTTTATCACTTATCACTTTTTTCACATACAAAATTTTTCACATATAATTTTCACACATAAAAAATAATTCAAGAAAGAAGAGAGAAGAGAGAAGACGTCGGCAACGATGGAGGCCCTCCCTAAGAGGGTTCCCCTACGGACCTTACCCGGAAAAAAGACCCCTGAAAAGAAGACCGTTTGCGAATCCTTATTCGCAAACTTAAGGATTGCTCTCATCAAACTGATAGACATTCCAAATGGTTTCATCGCCATGTGCGGTGAAACCAAGGACATCGACCGGCTCCTTTCTGACGAAGGGGCCGAAGTTCTCAAGCAAATGGACCTGGAAGCCAAAACTCCACCAGCAATCTCTGCAAATAGAAGTATTATTTGCCGTAAAGTAGAGAGCTGGGTTGGCGAAAACTCCCCCGCAGAGATCAAAAAGGAAATCGAGAAAAACCACAATTGGGCGAAAATAAGGGAGGTGATCAAATTTAGAGATCACACCCATGTTTTCAAGGTGACCTTCAACACGACCGAAATGGCCCACAAGGCGGCAACCGAGGGACTCCTCATTTTCAATATGAGGATCCCAGGATCAAACATCGAGCACGAAAAATATGTCAATATTCAGATGTGCTTCGTATGTTATGCCCTCGAAGAACACACAACCGCTAACTGTCCCCAAAAAGGCACAACCTGGTGCAGTGAATGTGCCACGCAGGGTCATCGCTATGACGCCTGTAAGAGCCAGGAAAAGAAATGCATGAACTGCAAGGGGCCCCATCGAACGATGGCCCTGAACTGCCCAAGGAG
Source organism: Ceratothoa steindachneri (assembly GCA_963969495.1). Classification (NCBI taxonomy): domain Eukaryota; kingdom Metazoa; phylum Arthropoda; class Malacostraca; order Isopoda; family Cymothoidae; genus Ceratothoa; species Ceratothoa steindachneri. The sequence goes on from OZ018319.1 coordinate 139,873,944, forward strand.
AAAGGACATAATTAAAAAAAAGGAAGAGGAAGAAAAGAAGAAAAAAAACTCAAACCTACGCGAGCACTTTAAAGAAAAGTGAAGGGATGGCCTCAACATTGGCAACCCCCTCACCTGTGATCTTTACAAGTGACCTCAGTGCGAAGATCCTAATTTGCATTACTCATGCAAATGTGGCAAACGCGGTCAAACCCGGATGCTACAACCGGGTATTGAACGCGCTGCTAAAGGCCAACAATCTTCCTTCCATCATCGTTCCTGATGACCCGGAATGCTCTAAGGCATTCAAGGATAGTGTCATCAAGAACAATAGCGCCGAAGCAAAAGCCACGGGACTAAAAGATGTAATAGAATCTCCCCCGTCGGAAGATTCAGAAGAAGAAGATGAAGCGAATGAAGAAGATGATACCACTTCTTCGGATAGTGACGAGGGCCCATGCACTCGCACTAGGGCAACAAAGAGTCAGTCAAAGACTCCCAGCCTTCCCCCGAAGAAGGTAAAGCTTGGGCACAGCAGACCCGCCCCACAGGCCCCCGAGAGTAAGAAAAAGAAGAAACACAGGTAACTCATCTTACCATGGAGCGGAACTCACTAAGAATTCTGGAAATAAACACCAATGGCTGGACAACCAAAAGAACTCTCTACGGAAATGTATTCAGGGAAATAGATGCAGATGTCATCTTGATTTCTGAACATGGGATTGACACTCGTAATTCTGAAATTAAGATTTGGAACTACGACGTGTTAATCACGAATTACTCTCAAGAGCGGTACGACGGTGCCGCCATCGCCATCAAAAGAGGGATCAAGTATAGACCCATAAGGAACTTGGAAGAATCCTATCTTGCAATAGAGGTCGAACTCGATATAGGAAAGCTGGTCATCGCCACCGGGTACCAGCCGCCGAGACGAGAATATTTGCCAATCCATTCTCTCTCTGGCCTATTTGGCAGAAGGACCCCCACCATATTAATGGGGGACCTTAATGCCAGATGTCGGGATTCCGGGTACAGGACCTTCAATGGAATTGGAAGGTGCCTGGATACTATGATGGACCGAAACATGGTCCATAGAATAGGCCCGGACTTCCCAACCTATACTCGAGGAAGAAGTGCCACAAAACCAGACATTTGTCTGGCTAATCGTCAGCTGCCGTTCAATTACTACATGGAACCAGTCCAGGTACCATGTAGTGATCATATAGGGATCCTACTCACCATCAATAGGAACCCTATACAAGTCCCAGCTCCAGTCAGAAAAGACTACAGGAGAGCCGACTGGGCACGGTACGCTGGTCTCCTCGAGGCCTATCGCCCACCAGATCTGGACGAGGCAATTCTCGAGGAGATAGACGAGGCACTCGACGACCTCAACGAACATCTAATTATTGCAGATAGGGCTTGCATCCTCAAAACCCAGTTTAAAACCATCTCCACATACAGGTGGACTGGGTATATGAAAGATCTATATAGAGAATTGAGAGTTATGTACGAGTTAAATATAACAAATGCAACATTTGACTCGCTACAACGAAGTAGAGAGATCAAGGAAGAGCTCAACCAGCTGATCCTCGAACAACAACAGAGACAATGGGACGATGCGATCGAGAGCCTCGATCAAGATGCATCTCCCAAGGACTTTTGGAAGAAAGTCAAAAGTCTCAGAGGATCATCTGGAAAAAAGAAGAAAATGGAAATCCAAAAAGAAGATAGATCCATTGAAACTGCAGATAATATCATCGAAGTGATATTCCGGCGTTATTGGGAAAAAATCTTCAGCATATCGGAAGATGAAAACGAAGATTTCGATATAGAGTTCGAAAATAACATCGTAGACGAGCTTAACACGGTAATACATCGAACGCATCCTCATCACCAGGTGGATAGACTGCGTGACGGAGACGCCGAGATCACAGAAGAAGAGATCCTTGGCGCACTCCGCTGATTCCGACAGAAAGCCCCAGGCCAATCGGGGCTTACGAAGCTTAACTTCGAAAAGGCACCAGCCAACATCATCGAAGGAATGAGACGAATTTTTAACGCATGTCTGAATACAGGGTACTTTCCAGATGCTTACAAAACGGCAAAAATGATCTTTTTGCCCAAGCATGGAAAGGACCCTACGTTGAGAGAGAGCTACCGCCCAATTTCACTTCTGGAATTTGGCGGGAAACTCTTTGAGAAGATCCTCAACGGAAGACTGGTGTCTCACCTGGAAGAAAACTCCCTCTAAAACCCTTGCCAATTCGGGTTTAGAAAGAAGCGAAGTACGGAAATGGCAATTAATGTCATAACGGAAAAGCTTTCCCAAGCCAAACGGGACAGGAGTTATGTGGATATCGTTTGTCGGGATGTGTCAAAGGCGTTTGATAAGGTGTGGCAGCGGGGCATGCAGTATAAGATCTTAAGGCTGGGTCTAAGTGAAAACTTAGAAAGAACTCTCTGTGACTATGTCATGGAGAGAGCGGCGTATGTCAGTCTAGGGTGCACGGACGGACCAAAGTTTCCGCTCACTGCGGGCCTCCCGCAGGGGGGGTGTCTGTCCCCCACCCTTTACTCGATATACACCGCGGACGTCCCAGACCCTGTGTACCCCAATTTCCTCAATATTCAATACGCCGATGATTTCAGCCAGATAATCGTATCTCCATGGAGGCATGCGCCGTGGCAAGCTCGCATGACAGCGATGGAAATCGCGAACCTTAACAACTACGAGGCTCAGTGGAAAATAAGAACAAACCAAGAGAAATTCAAGGTGGTCCCCATCGGACGCACCTTAAGGGCAGACGTGCGTGTGGGGGATACGCGATACCCCTACACCAACGAATGCAATGTACTCGGTATGAAAATCACCTCTACCGGGTACAAAAAGCACGTCGAAGAAAGAATTTCTCGAGCCTCGTCCGCTGTCAGAACTCTATACAGCTTCAGAAATCTACGTGAAAGCAACAAGAAGAAGATCTACAATGCCCTTGTAAGATCTACGTTGCTTTACCCCGCCTCCACCCTCTCATGTGTCTCAAAAACACAAAAGAGGCGTCTTCAAGTAGTGCAAAATAAATGCATGTACCTAATAACGGGTACACGCAGGCATGAAAGAAGACGGCAAGAAGACCTGCACAGAGAGGCGGGGATAATTCCCATTAACAAAGTCATAGAAGAACGGACCCTGAAAATGCAGGATCTGGTTAATCGTGAACTGAGTGATGAAATCACCCAGATGATTAACCAGAACAGAAGAGCTGAATGTCGCCCCAGATTCCCCAGCTCCGCCAACCGAGTGGCTGGCGGAGACGAAGTGCCGTTCTATGCGTAAAATGAGACAAAGAAATACCTGTGAAAACAAGATCATTCACAAGAATAAAGAAAAAACTCGAAACCTTACTACGACAAGATACCGATAAAGACAACCTTACCAAGAAATTAAAAACCCAACGATTACGAAGAGAACTTCGAAAGAAGTAAACTACAAAAGAAGAAAGAAGAAAGAAGAAACAATAATACTACTAAAATACACATACAATAAAACAATACAACAAGCACGCACTTAAATATATTTAAAAACATATACAAAACAGGCAATGCACAACACAAACCATAAAAATACTAAAGTTGCTAAGACAAATGGCTTGAACGCCATAATAATTATAATTTTATAATTTTATAACTTTATAATTGTTACCAAAAACCAAAAACAACAAAAATGAATTCACACAACCAAGAAAATAAATGAAAGTGATAAGTCTGATCACCAGACCCTAGGCATCTCTTTGCACCTCTTCCACACTTTTTTCTCTCTTCTCCACTTGTCTATTTTCTCTGTCCCCCCCCCCCCACACCCTATCGTCTCCCCTCACATGCACCCGTTTTTATTAGCTGACGATCACAGGAAATACTCTCACTTCGTCAGTGCCCAGAATTATGGTACCAATGACACAGTTACCCACAATTCTCCCAATGAGGCCGAACGAGCTTAAATCGACCCATCGGGCGAGTTCTCCTGCCAACCTTTGAGCAAAAAACAGCGAGAAGAGACCCAGGGGGAGAGGGAGGGTAAACGTTTTTTGTACACTCGTCTTCGAGTACACTCTCAAGTGGTTCCTAGTGGCGCAAACGTGTGAGCGATAACGCACCCCTATATTTTTAACCCCTCATCCCCTTAGTTTGCGAGTTCCCTCACCCTTACTTCAAAGAGGTTTCTTTTGATATTGGGACAGAAAGAAGAAAAGCGAAAGGCGAATCGAGTACTGCTGGGAACGAGGAGAGCTGCGGGGGGAGAGGATGGGCTGTGCCCAAGGAGAGTGCACCGAGGGACGACCGAGATGGTAGATAAATCCAACTCACGCAATATCAAGTAGTAGTTATGATTTTAGGACTGTTTTTTTTTTTGCTCGAATTTCATCTGCACTACCGAGGAGGGTTTATCACGCAGAATGTTTGTAAGAAGAGACCAGTAAAGAAAGTCGTGAAGATAGAAGAAATGTGTGGTAGATATATATCAGCAGATTAGCATGCAAACATTAAGTCCTAGAGATCAAGCTGCGGTGTTGGGACCTGGAGGGAACACGATTCCTAGATGTCAGCTGTAGCAGGGTCGCCTATGTTGCGCATGACATCCCCATGAGGTTTTCAGGAGTAATGAAAGAGAAGTCAAGTGTATAAGAGTGATCATCTTGCTTTTTCTGTCTGAGGCGCCTTTATTTTGCAATAAATAAACAACGAAAGTGAAAGTTCTGTCACTCTTCTTTCGAGGGAGAGAAAAGGTTTAATAATTGGGGACAAAAGGGTTCTGAACTTACCTATGTTGCCCCCTGGCTATGACCCCTCCCCTAGCTCTACAGGCACGAAGAACTACGCCCACTGGATAGTGTTCTTTCTCCCAGACATCACAAACTCCGTGTATCTCTAGCTTTTGTCCTAGCTGTGCTTGTGTTGGGAATAAGTGTGGAATTGTATGTGGTTTTTGGTGGAAGTGGGATTTTTATTTGTACGTGTTTAGTTTTTTGGCGGTGACCGCACCGGGGCCTTGCCAGGATGACCCGTTTTTGATGTAGGAGAGATCTTTCCTCTTGATTGATGCAACGTGCAATGCCGTTGGTGAGGTAGTTTGGACCCAGATACCGTATGCCTTGTGTGTGTGGATGGTTTCATGGGTGGAGGTGCTCTTGGTGTTTCACGCAGCCCCCAACAACCCTCCTGCTGCCTTGTAGGGCTACCTCTTAAGGTAAAAGCTAGAAGAAGGATAACCTCGATAGTAAAACCAGGACTGGGGGTGACTATAGGCAAGCACCAGCAGACCTGTGTCTCGGCAGCCCCTTGCAGCCGAAGATGAAGCCTGGTCATCTTGAGTCCTCTCCTGCCACCAGGAATCTTCTCCCTTTGGTCAAGATACGGGTCTGAAGAGAGCACGCCTTCTTACTCGTTTAAACCTAGTGAAGGTTTGATGTCCTCAGCAAAGCGACCCTGACCAAGGTCGGAGACCGACCTGAGGACATCCGTCATCATCGACCTCGATGGACTTCCCTAAGCCCTTTGTGCTATGTGGGAATTGTGTTCCCAGGAGATCGAGATAGTGTTTCAGGGGCGCGACCGCTGTTTCATGGTGTAGGTGGCTAATCGGGGTTAATGTGAGTGCAACCTTTTGGTAGTCGCAGTGCTTTGTTTTGTGTCTTCTATAGTGCGGTAAGGTGAGTGGTTCTGTGATTTGGTATCGAGACTCCGTAGGCATAGACATGTGAGGGGTGGATGTATGTGTGGGTTCCTTTTATTGACCACATGTGATAAATGTGAGTGTGTTTATTTTTGTGTTAGCTTCGTTCTGGTGATGTTGAAAATTTAACCCTTAGCCCTTTAGCCCTTTATCTAGTGTGCAACGAGTAGTGAAGGTCTTCTCTTTAAGGGTGCAGCTTATTTGCTAAAGTGAAGTCGGAGTGTTTGTTGTAGTCCAGTTTGGAGATCGTGAGGGGAGAGAAAGGATTTTAAAGGTGAGACGGTCAGTTGGTTCTGTTACAGACAGCATTCGAGTTTTGTGGTTTAGAGTTATAGATCGTGAGCTGTATGGGTGGGTCTGTTTTGGGTGTTGCGAGAGAATGGTGATCTAATGTGCGTGGCTGGAGAACTTTTGTCGAGATTGCGGAGTTAAATATCGTGGAGGAAATGGTTGAAAAGGGTGGGTGAAAGTTCGTATCTCTGCGGGACTCCGTTGTGCATGTGGTGTGTTTATGATAACTCCTTTATCAAGGATGTGGTTTTAGTTAAAACCTTCTTTTTGAGTTTGGTAATGTTGGTAAGCAATGTTTGTTAAGTGCAATGGGTGGAATCCGTGTTGAGAGGCCTCTGGCGGGATGTGGGGGTTTATTTTGCTCCGTGATTTCGGAGGTTGTGCAAGAATAGGGAGATTGTGTGGTATGATGGAAGTTGAGTGGTAGTTTGTTTAGTTTAAGGATGGGCATGATGAGCAGAGTTCCAGACATTTGGAATCGAGTTATGGGAGATAGTGTGGTTGAACTTGTGAAGTCGTCGCTGCCTTTTGGACCAAACTAAATCATATGTTGTCATGTTCAGAGGGAAGGTAGGATTTTGCCTGTCGTATCGACTGGGATACCATTTCTATGGTGAATTATGTGGTCATGCCGTGGTCAATTGCAAGTGAGTATACGGGTTTGTTTATGGTTTTGCGTGAATGGTCAATTATTCATTTTTGCATAGGGAAGTTAACCCTGTTTGCATTTATTTTGATGGCTCTGTCTACATTGTTAACCGCTGTTTAAATTGGCAAGTTCTCTAGTATCTCTCTAGATATGTTCGCTGTTTTGTAGTTTAGGAATGCTCGCCAGTGTCGTCTTTGTTGTTGTTAGATCATTGCTTGGATTTTTACTGTTATATTTTTAATGTCCTAGGTGTATTGGGTTCGTGGATACTTTCCTTGATTGTTCCTGGTTTTGTGAACAGTCTGATTTATTGGGCTAAGTTTGGGTTATAGTGTGTTATGTTATGGCTGATGAGAGAATGTTGGCAACATATATGTCGTAGGTCAGGTAGGCTTCACTGCCCTTCGGTCGCCCTCCCTAGACGCGGAGGAAGTCCCTTTTAAGTACGGGGGATATTCAAATGCTTTTTTTATGTGGTTCTTGGATTTAAACAAGAGAAACAAAAATAATCTTTACTATAATACAAACAATTTACAGAATTTAACAATAATTTATACAGTATGTGAAAACTTTTCGTTCAGCAAAAGGAAATTAATTTACAATGAATGCTTCGGCTTCGTAGTCGGAAAGCATCACGTCTCTTCGACAGTGATAGAGAAAAATGTAATAGGCTTACGATTTTCCAAGAGATGAGGGAGCTCGAGTGGTTGTTCGAGGGAGTATCCTTGCAGGGCACGGAGCAAAGAGCATTATTCCAGAATGAGTCCTTACGTCCTTGACTGCCGTAGTTCTGAACAATTGCGAGTCCTTAGGGTACCAGAGAGTCGCTAGTGAAGTGGCCCGTTGTTTCATTTGGCTGGTTCCAATGAATCGTCTTGATTACTGCTTGGATACTGCGTGACCAGTGCATGCCTCCTGGTTGAATACTAATTTGCTCGTTTCCGCCCTAGGAAATATATACGACTTCGCCGGAAGCGATTTTGTTTACGTCGGAAGTGGGTCCCACTCCGATTCAAGGCGCAGCGGCAAGAGCTTAGCACCCTCTCGCTGATTGGGGTTCTGGGCTTCAGTTTAACTCGTCTCGCTTCGTTATTGCCCCGGAAGTTTACCGAAAGACGCCGGTTGAATGTCCGCGTGAATCTCTCTTTCTCTTTCTGATAATATGTAAGGCCTTATTTATGTCATTGAACTGAGCAACTGAGAAGGCTTGGAGTTTTTCTTCAGTATAATTATTGAAGAGTTCCTAATCAGCTATGATGTTGTTACTAAAGTGTGCTGGGTTGAGAATATGTGTTCGAATGGTTTGTAGTTTCCATTGGGTCATAGTGTGGAATTGAGGATGTTGACTCTAGAGATATTGTCGAAAGGGATATGGTATCTAATGAGTGTGATTATACCTCCGTGATTTCTTTGCGTCTTGAATGATATGCGGGTATTCCCTCATTCTTTTGTTATACGAGTGTGAGTTTTGATTTCTGAGTGAAGGCTAGATTTATGTTACATATACAGATATTGTTTAGTTGTAGGGTGTTGAGTGTATCTTTATGTTGTGGTTTGCTTCTTGTGGGGTATTTGTGGGCTGTGTATGAGTTTTGTATTTCTCATTCCCGGGTGCCCCCTGTTGTTGGGGGGCACCCGGGAGGGTTCACATTTGCGGTCACTGGAGTTAGGTGTAGCTTGGGCACACCATATAACCCCTTGAGGACGACACTAGGAGGAAATGCGATCACTCCAGGCTTTATTTGCTTTCCTCTGCCACAACCTTCATCCTCTGGGTTGAAATAAAGGGTTAGAAGAGTTTAGTAAAGATAGGGCAATAAAGGGGCAAACAAATGTTCTCTAAAGCGAGTTCAAAAACCCCTGGTAGACTCGAGCCGGGGTACAGGCTGCCCCTCTAGTTACCAGGTGTAACATTCTATAAAGAGTATCCCCCGCTGTGCTTATGGAGAGGGTTGTATGACTCTGGGTGAGCTGGGAAGATTGTGTATTGTCTGATCCTATGGTGTGGGGATGGTTATGTAAATGAGTGTGTGTGGGCGAAGGTTACTGCTTGAGGAATAGGTGTATGATATTGGGAGTGGGGGGTAGTACTTGGAATTTATGGCTGTGTCATATAAATTTGCCATCTATTGCATGCATTTGGAGGGGGAGGGGTACTATATCGCTCTCTACACTTAAAATTAATTTTCCATAACTAATTATTTACTTTAATGAATGAATTAACCGAGCCAAACTTCAATTTCTCTAAGTTATAATACTCAATCTCAACTCACTTTTCATAGAGATAATATAAATGACGAGGTCTTTAATGATCGGTAGAGTTTTAAAACCACCCATAGTTTACCTCCAACAAGCTCTAAACTTGTTCATTAATCGCATTTTCGGCTTTAATAATAACTTCCACAAGCAGTTGGATGGTCTTGTCATACTATCCTTTATGGGGCCTTTTGGCAGCAGGTTTCTTCAATTGCGGCTTTAACCATAAACTCTTCAATGAAACTGACTCAAATCTTAATCCTTTTTGCTACAAACGATATGTAGATGACACTTTTCCTACCGATGATACTTTGGGACTAGCCGAGGAATTCCTTCATTAATTTAGGCACTTTTCACCCGAAGGCGAAAGGCTGTGCTATGGTAATAAAACATCTTAAAGTTTGAATATTTCATGGCTCCTGCCCCGCAATGGGGTTTCCGCGTGTAGAGTCACTTTATTTAAGTCCCTTTCTGACTTATTTACTTGCCCTGCGACTAATTTTGTAGGCTAGTCGCTAACCAACTTTCGTCCATAATCTGGTCAGAATGGGCAAAGGGGGGGAAGCACCTACATTTTCATGGACGCGGTTGAGGGGGGGGGGATAACATGCCTGCATTCTCGTCCCCATTTTCTTTCCCTCCTGTCCCCATCTTTATTTCCCCTTATTTATCATTTTATGTCCCGCAAGGAGTGGTATCAGATGGGGCATAGGCATTTATGCTGCAGCAGACATCTTGACAGGAGAATTGCGTTTCCTCCATGCCCCAACGTATGCAAGTATCTTGAACATATATTCACTTACCCTTTCTTCACCACCTTCTTTACAGATCTCTCCTTACAAGCTTCGGTGGGAAATTCCCTCGTTGGTTGTCGATTTAAAAGAAAAGAAAACAACATTTCGCTTTCTTTGTTTTTCCTGCTAATTTCCGTGTGCTTTCCCCAATACCTCAGTGACGAAGTTGTCGAGACGAGGAAACTCCCCGCAATGGAGGGATGATTTCGAGAAAATCTATAATTCCCTTACCCCCCTCGGCCTTCATGATCGCGTATGTAGATATACACACGAATGTGTATGTGTATTTTGCATGCGTATAAGTATTGCCTGTCGTGGAATTGGTTTATGCAGGTGCAATGTCAAATTCCTTTGCTGGTTCCCAAATCTCGCCATTTTGGTGGGGAGGGGGTGGGGGCAGAGGGTTGTAAGTATTTAAGGGCGATCAAATTCGTGCATTACCACGGGCAAAGGGTGACTATGCCTTGGCACCGCTTTGCTATCCTTGGCACTCTTTCGCCTTTACCCTCACGACCGTGCCAAGTCATGATGCCAAAGGGATTTGAAGCGACAGGATCTCGGAAATTCATCGTCAAATGATGAGGTGGTTTCTATTTTTACTCATATACATTCAGATGAGTAAATGCGATAAAATGAGGATTATTACAAGTAATTAACTATAAATGAACTTTAATTTTCATACATAGTTACCAAGATTCCTCGGTAAAAGGCATAGATACTAAATAGAATTTACAGGTCATTTTACAGTTACCAAATAAACTAACTTAAACTTGTATATAATAAAGTTAAAGTTATTACTTCTACCAAGTGGAGGGGGGGGGGAGGCGTCCACGTTTCTGGTGTGAGAATTTGATGGTTCGAACACCGCGGAAGGGTGAATTTTAGATGTTTCCCTGCGGCGCGATATTATGACATTTACATAGATGTAATCATTAATTTTAACTTTGTTTACATAAAAATTTTGAATTTAGTGTTAGTTGTGGTTAGGTAGGTAGCCTTGTTCATCCCTCGTATCACGGAGGAGATCCCCCACAGGATTATGAAATGTACATAAAAATCAGAATGTCGATCACTGGTAAGCCAGAAGCGACCAGGTAGCGGTTCTCTGTGAGAGGAGCTGCGATTGCTCGGGTCGTATTGTGCATTTTGGGCACCACCCAGCGATGGCGGAAGCCTTCGTGACCTCGGGGGCAGGAAGAAACCGTTCTGCTTCAGGGGTATTAATGCCCTTATAGGGGATACTAGTACTCCACTGGGTGGGTAGCGGAACAGAAGAGTGGGTATGCTGTGAAGTGAGTAAGGAGAATGGTAACGGTGTTGTGATTGGCTATGTGCGGGATGACACCTGTGGAACTTCTTATTCCCGCGGGGTTGTATCAGTGTATTCGCCAATGGGCTACCTCCTCGTGACGCCGTTGACGTTTTGTGTACGCGCTCGCCAGCCTCGAACCCGTGACCTGACGTTGCAGGCTGGCGAGAGCTCCTCTTTGTTGTTGTTCTCTGAAAAAGTCCGAGTCTCGATTGGATCCAGAGACGCGACCTTTTCTGATCCCAGTTTCCTACGATCCGATGAGGAGCACTTTTTTGCCTCCATTATTGAAGAAAGAGAGAGAGGAAATTTTTACAAGGAAGAAAGAAAGAAACGGTTAAAAGGTTACAATAAAACGCAAGTACCTCAAAAGATCTAGCTAGCCATACCATGGAAGTGCCAAATCGGCAGGGATCTAAGATACTTTGTATGAGAGGAAGCGTAGAAAAGATGTTTTGTTTATTTGTGTTTGAGAGAGAGAGAGAGAGAGTGAGAGAGAGAGAGAGAGAGAGAGAGAGAGAGAGAGAGAGAGAGAGAGAGAGAGAGAGAGAGAGAGAGAGAGAGAATATATTAAAATGCGAGCTGACCCCCAAAAAATTTCCAATCTCGATTTATCACTTTAGGTAATAAATAATTCGTCAGTTTGGGTTACCTTTTAAAGTAATAGAGATTTGAGCCTATTGATATTGCGTGTATGGATTTGTGTTTTTCGTGGCAGTTTTAATCGCAAATTTATTCCCGTGGCTCCTTTTCCATTTCCCAAGTAACCTCAGCCCCTCCCGGGTGTCTTAGACGCATTTTACCAGTGGAAATTCAGGCACGCACTTCTGAGTACTCGATTGCCGGCAGCACGAATGGAAACGTAATGCGGCAGCAGGTAAAAAAAGGTGAGTCCCGACCGTAACGGCTACCGCCTCTCTTAGGCCGGTCGCAAAGGCGGACTTAAGTGTTGGTAAGTACTGTCGTTTGGCATTTTATGGCGTCATCGCGAATGCGGAGCTGTAATTTGAGGGGAAGTCGAGGCTGCCAGTGGGTGAAAAGGAGGGGCGAGGTAGACAGCTACTGGAGAACTTAAATGCAATTTCAATTGGATTAAAGAATAATAATAATAATTCTTTATTATTGTTATTATGTATTGGACTTCCAGTCTGGGGGTTGTCTTTGTTCGCTTTTGAGGCTCATTTTCGGTTGTATTCCATTTTATTTAGTTTTAAAGTTATGCCATAAATTTATGACCTCGTCATAGAATTTAAATTTATTATTATCCTGCATGAAAGCAATCGAATTCCTCATTCTCAGTGCCTCTCTTAAACCAGGGTACGACGTTTTTCTCGAAGAACTCGTACGCCTTCGAATCCATTTTGACACAATCATCCACTTTGAAAGGTCCTACTAGATTGTCTCCAATAATTACAGTTAAAATCATCAATTATCGTTATTGTTATCTCTTAGTGAATGCTTCAAGTGATGTCTAGTAAAAACACAGCCTTTTGCCTAACCTTCCTACCCATCTAGAGTGACTTGATTTGTCTATAAAACTAACGGCTAAAGTCAGTTTTGACGTATGTCGGCCTACAAAAACGTTTTTCATGTTTTGGGGTTAGGAACGGCATTTCCTGAGATCCTTACACCCTGTTTCTCTCGAGGCGGCATCAGCCATAACAGGTTGTTAAATGACTGCTCTTAACATGATGGTTTTTAGCTACTTCTTATTTGGTCTGAGAAATATTTGTTAGGGAATCGCTCGAAATTCTGGTTGAACCTTGTTATTTCATGGTTGAATATCATTGTCTACAATTTTGTTCATTGCGATGATCACGCTTCAAATATAGTGACATTTGCAGAATACTTTCCTTTAATTAATTCCTTCATGATATAAATCTCATTTCTGAAAATTCTTGTTTCCTGTGCATTTTATCATAAACTCATTCATCCAAAAGATATCTCCACGGTCGATGCAATCGAAATTCAGCAAAATGCTGAAAAATTATCCTACAATGGGATTCGAACCCGCTACCTTACGTCAATTCCGTGTTCGGATCAGTGGGTGAGAGGGAAAGATTTCTCTGGTTCAATATGGCATGAAGAAGGCGTCCTGCTGGGAAGTGTCCTCAGTGTCACTCTCTTTGGCTTGAAACAGTATCATTTAGAAGTGTCGGGGTGATATTTCAGTACGCTCTCCATAGATGATCTTTCGATATCTTTTGGTGTGTCCCAGATGCCTACCCTGAAACCTCGACTCCATAACCGCATCTATTGCTATGCTTAAGCTCAAGATTTTCGGTTTACTTTGCCTAAGACTACTGTGGTGCACTTCCGTCGTATCCCCAGCTTTACTCCTACCCGTACATGTTCCTACATGGGACTCTCCTGGATATGGTAGAGTCGCCCCGTTTCCTTTCTTTGTTTTTGAGCGACTAGTTACCTATGAGACGCAAATTTGCTGCCTTAGGGTCTCTTGTACCTGCCTTATAGATATTCATCGCTCTGTGGTGTTCAGCACTCTGGGTTCTAATAGGCCTAATCTTATAATATTTTACCGCTTCTTTGTTCGCTCTAAACTGGACTACTGGTGTGAGTTCTATTCATCCGCATCCGAGCACCCATTTCAGACGGTGGATTCATTCCACGATACGTCTTCCCTCGGCGATTGGTGCCTTCTGCATGTCACCTGTAGAGAACCTCCCTGTTGATGGTGTGTGGATGCCGTTAGCTGGGAAAGCTTCGTGAGCGGTACCTGTCCCAATAACGCGACAGTCAGGGTTACTAGTTCCTGTCCCGAGTCCTTAGGAAGGACTCATGCACCATCGAATGTGTTGTGATTATTTTTGGAGTAGGAGATTATTCAGGTTTTGGCTATATGATTAGGCCCTCTGGGACGCTGGTCACCTAAGCGTACCACTTTTTCTGTTTGTTTTTTTCTCGTTTTTGGGAGCTCAATCTTATTGGCTTATTTTTTCATTATTAGCTTATTATTGTTAAATTTGTTATTTTGTTTTACTTCCACCGCGAGATGAGCGAACTACAAAAAAGGATGAATGTGTGATCGCACCTTTTTGATATTTTATCTTAGAATGTGGAATAATTTGCTTTCTAATATACTCGCCTCCCCTCCCCCTTGGTTCTTTTAAGCTTGGCTTGGTCTCACGTCTCTTGCTAACCCTTTTTTTATTTGGTAGATATGTGCCGAAGGCATCTTGTTTTGAAGAAAGCCATGCAAAAGTTCGAATATTATTTTTTCTTCATATTAATATAATATTTGTGGATGCTTGAGAGATGGTCTTGTATCTTGGTTGGTTTAAATCGATGTTGATGAGAGCGCGTTTGTAGGTTGTAGGTAGAGAAATCAATACATACTCTTCACTCGTGACTCTGATTTGACATTGTGGAAAATTTAGAAGACAGTCTCGATGTTTTATACCAGTATTGTACTATTATTCTTTGGGTCTTGTCTTTCGGTTTTAGATGCTCCTGTACAATCATTTTTAAAAGAGGTTTCTCCTTTCAACATATACAGGAAATTTGTGTCTTCCTGTAGTCTCAGGGTATCTTTAGCTCATCTGATTTATGTTCTATGTGAAAGAGCTGACTTTACTTTCGCAAGAGGAGCATTTAAAGAATAGAACAAACCTGAGATGGATGCGGGACTGCGTCTGGATGCTGTAAATAAATCCACTTCTGTCAGCTCGCACTTCCTGCCATTTGAACTGACGTTACAGTTGCGTCAAAAGCGATTATATGTAAACACACACACACACGCACACACATAAACTCAAAATCTTTGTCGATTGTGTGAGCAATTTAGGATAATAACATAAATCACGTGATATTCATAAAAGGAAATGTGATTGTAAAGAAATTTTTCCTATTCTTATTAATTTGCTTTAAATATATTAATGCAGAGATTGATATCCCCCCCCTCCCCATTTAAGCTTAATTGGTCAATAAATTTAGGAAAATATCATCGGCCATAAATTTGTGCTATAACGAACTCGGTAGGGAAGACGAGGGAGTGATTGTGGGAAAGGAAAAGAAAGAATCCGATGTTGGTGGGAACAAATGTGGATTTTTTTTTTTTGCTAAGCACTAAAAATAGAAGAAAAAGTTCATTTAATTTATTGAGCGTAAAAATGGGGGTAGGGGTACATAGGGGAAGAAAAAGATAAATGAATAAAAAAGAATAAACAGGGGAAGTGATAAGAATAAAATATCTGCTGTAATAACACCTTCTCCCTCCAGATGGTCCCCGAAAGGGGGTAAATGGTGTAACAGAAGTAACGCCCCTGGTACAATTTAAACCTGGAAGAGCTGCGCGCCTTCCCGACCCCACTGCCCTCAGATAAATTAATGCTTTCTCTCCCTCTCTCGGAAGGTCTTTTGCATCTTTCATGAATCTCTTTACGCGCTGTATAGACCCGACAAAGAGCGAAAGATGGCGTTAAACATTCTTAAGAATACATTCATCCTGCACTTAGGAAGATGCCTTAATAGCCTCGTAGGACAATTCGCATCTAAATCTCAGGCACCTTAGAAATAAAGAAAGGCTGAGGTGTGCATAACCTAGGGGACTAATATAAGAGCGGGGGGGAAGCATACAAATACTAGACCTAATTACACCGAGTCCTTTGAAACCATTATTCTCCGACGATGGAGACCAGTCACTGGTGAAACCGGTCTCGAAGAAAATTCGCCCCAGTCATCGGCTCCTCCCCAAACCCTCAAGAAGAGCCGGAGACGCCATGACACCGCATGGGGACATGTATTTCCTGTTTATGTGTGACATTCGATACCAACACACGGGAATAGGAAACGGGCAAATGAGGAAGGCAAGTCAGAACATCCGGGGTACATCACGCTACCGAACACCAATCATACCACCACCCAACAGGGTTGTAAAGAAACTCGGAGTCATAAGGTTGTCGGAAAGAGATTTCGAAAGTTGGGTTATGAAACAGGATTTAATAACTATAAAGAAAAATAGAGAATGAGAAAAGAAGGGGGAATCAAAATACTAGATTTTTTATATGGTGCTCTTCAAGGTAATAAACCTTACAGAACGTCTTTCTACCAACTAAAGAAAAGGCTAACGCAAGTGGTGGGTCTTCAAGTTACGCTTAAACATATCTTGGGGAGGATATCGCACCAGGCAGGTCATTCCATATTCTTGAGGCAAATCTAGAGAAAGGACGATCCCCCAAGCAACACAGACGGCTGGGAGGAGAAGTTACTATATGGGCGGAGCCAAATCGTAGGGTTTTCAAATGTTGGGATATGGTTAATTAAGAAGTAGAAGGGTGATGTAGGATTTAAGTTCTTATATGTAAGAAGGAGGGGGAGGAGCTTGAAGTTGATGCTGTATCGAATGGGGAGCAACTAAAGGCAGGGGAAGGGGTGCAACTGAGAAATGTCCCCTACTGAGAAGAACAAGGGCTTGTTGTAAGAGTGGAAATTTGTGATCCAGCGGGGAGGGAGTTGCAGTATTGAAGGTGAAAGGTGAAAAAGGCGGAATGGCATTTCCAAAGCTCTTGTATTCATTGTGAGAACGGGTGCAGCAGAAGATACGGATAAAATAGAGAGAGATGATACAGATTGTATCAGCATGTGTTTGGGGAGATAAACATCAAATGTGACGTCCAGATATGACATGAGAGGCGCTAAGTTAAACAAGGTCTGCTGACCAAAGTCGTGTGATCTCATTTATTCTGATTTATGACCTTAAGACCTTCAGAACTTTAAATAATTCCCGTACGGGTGGACCTTGACAATTATATCATTCGAAAGGGAATGTAAAACAACATAAGGGTTTCAAATTTCGTTAGAATCGGCCTAATAATTGCAATCTTATTATCAAAACAAAAAAAGCAAAACGAAGACCGCCTGATCAACCGACATAGTGAGATATAGAGTCGCACGCGACTAAAAAAAAAGTGTAATAGTTTTTATGCGAGTCACATCCACTAGAAATGCCAGTAATACAGGGTTAACCCACCAAAAACGGGCCCAACTTTCGATAGGCTTCATTTCTTAATGTTTTGTCGAATTAGCAAATGAAGTCTATCGAAAGTTGGGGGGCTTGTTTTGCGGGGAGGTCACCCTGCATTTGCCCTGGTTGTTCGAGAACCATTCAGTTATAAGCGGGTGTTAGCTCTCCAAGAGTCTAAGAGAACGAGTCTGGGAAGAAGCAGAGATGGATTACTGCGTCATCAGCACATAAATGCAATGATAGGCCAAGACAAAGAATAAGAATACCTAGGGGGAAAGAAAAGAGATGCAAAACAGAAGCTGGCCAAGATTTAATCCTTGCGCAATACCCAAACCCACCTCCCCTGCCCAAGATACAGAATTTCCAATATATAGTGCGATTCTAGAAACACCCAAGGAATTTTTTTTAATTAGATTTAAAGCGCAATAGCAACGAGGTCATATCTCGCAGAGAGTTTATAAGAAAGGTTCTGTAAACAAATTGGTGAAGATAAGATAAAGTGCAGATCCTCAGTTGATATTGGACAAAGAAGAAGCGCAATCCTCAAGTGTTAGATGCGGCGTGCTGACCTTACACATTGAGGCCTGTAGGACGTGTCTTTAGGCCAGCTTTTAAGTGTACCAAGGGCTCAAAGTGTTTAAAGTTTAATTGTAAAATTTCAATTCTTTTTTACTTGATTAAATTAGATTTCAAATTATTAATCTGGATTTGCTGCTTATAAAGGAAGAAAACATAAACTTGTGTCAAATTCAAATAAAAGTGGATCTTAACCCTTGTCCATTTGCCCATTGACCAATTTTCGAGTCCCGTCGCTAACCATGTGGCTTCAAGTCAACAAAGAGGAAAATTCTAAGAGGGCAAAAGTGGAACGTGCCGAAGAGTTATGATAGTTGGCTTCTTTTAAAACTCAAAATGACTCTCAAATACCTGTGCAAAATCATTATGTATTTCCTGTTCTAAAATACACATTGATGATCGTCAGGGATGATCGTAGATCAAGAAGAAGGGACCGACTAGATGCACTTTTCCTTCCGCCATTCCTCGATGGAATCGTGCCCGAAGAAATTCAGGACATTATTTGGAGAGTTCTATAAACACTCAAATTCTGCAGATGTTTAAGTTCAGGGTATAATGAATCGAGAAGAAAGGTTACGTGCGCCCTTTTGCATCTTCTAAGAGACCACCAACATTGCACAAAAAGAAGAATAGATTCTAATAAAAGATGCGATCATTAAAATAGCATTTAATCTCTTTAATTTATAATAACACAATATTGTCTTATGTGGTTTGTTCTAACGTGTCTCAAAATATTAATTAAAGGTAGTTAGAATTCCCTCTACGATAAACAATCATGCCGCTTCGCCCGGTTCTTCCTATCTGCTTCGTGTAACCAAATTGTGATGTATTTTTAAAACAAACATAAATTTTGTATGGCAGCTTCATATTCTCGTGATGCCGTCAATTATAGCAATTGCTGTAAAGCGCTTATAAAGCGAGTCCAATGTCTTCATTTCACCAAAAAACACCGCTCCGGATTGATTTACGGGCGCCGAAACATCCTTAATTGAAAGGTAGAATCACTTGGCGAAGTATTAAGATTTAATTGGCGTAATTGAATGAGGCTCAATTCCGGCTGCTCCAGGACTTGAGGGATGGAAGACACATTTCGGGGATAGAGGTGAAACTAGATATCCAGTGCTTGTCAAACTTTAGGACATCATTTTCTTTGTGGAGATGGATAAAGAAGGTGTAAATTCAATAAAAATACACCTCCTTGCTAAAAATAAAATTTCCCCTTCCGCCGGGATTCGATGAGACTTGCGGGATCATTGGTTTCGAACCCCTTTCTCAGGCCAGAGGTCGGTGGTTCGGTTTATGTCAAAAATAACTATTCTTGACATGAGTAATTTTGGCTTCTTGATCTGTTGCCAAATCAAACAGACAATTAAGCCATTGATTTTATGTTATTCATTGCTGGAGTGTCAAAATTTGAACAAGAAGAGTAACCTAATCTTAACTAACCCAAATCTTTGTAGGGGGAGGGAGTTAAAATGGATTAATTAGGGTAGAAGATATGAACATGTCACATTAAACCTCACCTTTTCTTTCATCGGTAACATGGATAATGTATATGTTTAAACTTTTACTTTCCATATTTACATTAGGTTATTCTCGACATGGTAAAATTGTGTTCGCTTTTCTTGACAAGATTCGTTGGTTAGAATCCTTTTGAAAGCTTAAAGTAGAGTAAGAAAAAATGTGATTTAACTACGAAACATCGAGTGCTCTAGTCTTTACTGCACATCGTCGCAGTCTTCCCTCTTTCACTTTTCACCAGGGTTGGATTAAATACTGATTTTTATAGGTCAAATACAGACAAAAATACAAATACTTCTATTCTAGATTTCAAAAATACAAATAAAAATACTTTTGAAATTATACAAAAAACAGAAACAGATACTTTTTCACTCAAGTTTACATTTTACATATCATAATTGCATTTTATCATCATTAATACCAGCAAGGTTTCCGGGCCGAATTTTGCTCGCTCAGGAGTGTAAAAATTGCCGGCCTTGCTAAACACCCTCTCAGATGGTGCCGCCGTCGCACAGCACCCTAGAATATTCTTGGCGTCAAAGTTTGAAGCTTTTTGTATCACGCCAGTACCTCAGTGGGTTGACATCAACAGGCAGAACACCTTCTTCTAGGTAAGTTTCAAGTTCTGCCATCTCCAGTGTAGTGTCGTTTGTTGATGCACTTGATTTGTCCAGTTGGAGGCATGTAGGCAAAAAGACAAGGAAGGTGGTTTTGCACTCACGCTATCCTCGTCCTGATTCATGCTCATGAAGACGAAAGGTTCAATCCCTCTTGAATTACTTTCTTATTCAAGGTTGATTGAGTTGACCTGGAAAGAAGTAATTCTAGAATCCTGGAAACCTTCACCTTTTGCATTTCCTTACATGGCAGTTATGCCAGCTTAAACCTGGAGTCCATGAGAATTGCGGCAATGACATCAGTCCTCTCAAGAAATGGATGCAACCTCTTTTTGATAGAAGACTGAAGTGAATTTGCCAAGTTGAAGCAGTAGATCGGTTTACTCTCCGTGAATAGTTTGAGGCTGTGTTTAAGGGCAAATATAACTGATGCAACGCAGGAAGTGTAACCATGTTTTCTCCTACTATTTGCGTCATCGCCTCTTGAAATGTTTCCAAAATTGTATCACTTCTTTCCATTCCTTTCAACTCTTCTACAGTTCGGTACGTTCTTAGGAGACGAATAGCTGAGTTGGCTCCGCCGGTTTCCTTGAGAACTGATTCAATCATTGTCAATTAAGAGTTCCATCTAGTAGCGTTGGTAGACTGCAGTGAAACCCCAATCTTTTCCAAGAACGGTGCTGCCACAGTAGATCGACGTATTGCAGCTAAAATACTACAGCACTTGTGTATCACAGTTGCAATTTCACTGTTTCTGACACAGGGGTCATTGAAGGCATCTCGTATGCAGAATTGTTGTGTATGTGCAAAGCAACTGGACCGATCCAGTGGAAGAAGGGCAAGCACCTCATTCAGATCAAGTTCTTCTAAAATATCAAGGTCAGTGGTGTATTCATTTTCACCGCTATTTTCATTCCTTACTTCATTTCCATATAATTCTGGTAGACAGACATCAAATGCTCTCACCATAGACGAGGAATTGTCTGCAACCACCTTCCTCACCTTGTCTCGAATTCCGAATTTAATGACTCTATCCTCATATGCTGTAGCGATTTTCACAGCTGTATTTCATTCTATAAACTGATCGCAAGCAATGACGCCCCATGACGAGTTGATGAAGTGTTCAGTGACAGCAAGAAACGATATCATTTTCCGATTCGTCCAGAAGTCCAATGTCAGGTACATACGATTGAGATGTTCGAATTCTGTCATCAATTGCGACTCGATGTCTTTCGCTCTCTGCAGAAATAAACTATTTCTAAGTGTAGTTCTGCTTGGAAACACGAAGTATGGTTATGCTTCGCGCAGAAGAGCTCTAAAAGTCTTACTTTCAACAATACTCAAAGGCAGTTGGTCACATGCGATGGAGTCTAAAAGTTTCTTCACTATACACCGTTGTTTGATGTGATTAGCGTAAAATATTCTCTAGTGCAGGTTTGACTTTGAAGAACGAGGTCATTTTGATCTGTGAATGTGACGCAGAGCTATCATGCTTCTTCTTTTCCTCTGCGGCTCTCAAGGTCTCATATTCATCATACTGAACTTTGTGAACTCTTCTGAGGTGGACAACTAGGTTAGATGTTGCCTTCGTTGCTGCCGAATACGACTTTTTGCACTGTAAACAGTCGGCTATGAGATTCTTGTCAGTAGACTTGACATTGACAGAATTAAACTTTGCCGGTGCAGATGATAGTTGAGGTATTTATACGTCCTCCCGGACCTCCTCACCCCCGATTGAAGGGCCCTCTGGTGTAACAACGTCTTCGTTATCCATCTGCAAAGTGAAAATTGAGAAGTGAGAAGCAATTAAAGTTTACGTAATTATTATTTAGTAGATTCAAATATTGTAGATTCATATTTTATATATTTATTGTTTTTTTATGTACCAATTCAATAGAAGGTTATATAATAAATATGAGCTATATTTAAGTTAGATTTAATTTGGGTTATATTTTAATTCCTATATTATTATAAATAAACATATATATTTTTCTTTTAAATTTACCTTATCATAGATCAAATATCTGAGTATAAAAACAGAATGTTAGGAAAGAAAAAAGAACTAAAAATAAAATTGAAACAGCAAAGAAACACATATAAAGTGGTTAATAACATCTAAAAAAAATAAGAGCAATTTAAAAAAAAACACATAGAACATTAATTGATCCCCCCTTCCCCCCAATAACAATAAAATAAAATCAACCAAATAAAATAATGATAATAAAGTGGTTAAAACAAACACAAACCTAATAGATTAAAAGTAGCTTAAAAATATATACAAATATGTATGAAAAGGGAAAAAAGATGGAGAAACCTGTTGATTATAAAATTTAAATAGTAAAAGTATTACTCTTAAAATTAAACTTAATAAAAGAGAAACAGGAAGATAAAACAATGAGTTAACCCAACAGAATATCTCTTTCAATAATTAAACATTCAATTAACACACATAATATTATTATGTGTGTTATTATTACGATAATAAACCCACTGAACAAGAGAGAGAGAGAGAGAGAGAGAGAGAGAGAGAGAGAGAGAGAGAGAGAGAGAGAGAGAGAGAGAGAGAGAGAGAGAGAGAGAGAGAGAGAGAGAGAGAGAGAGAGTATCATTTACACAGCACTATTCCAATAAAGACTGAATGAAAGTACGCCATTCACGCGCTGTATAAACTCTACAGTTTCTGCGCCGAACATTCCTGAACGTTCGGAATATTCTAGAAAACTCTTACGCGTTCGCGCGACACGCACACTCCGCGCGTACTAGATATAACCGGTTTTATAATATTTCCTAAATCATTGTTCTCTCTGACTCTCAGTCTCTCTCTGTCTCTCTTCTCTGTGAGTTTGCATATCCTCCTCAAATGTCTTAGACCCGAAATAAAAATACAAATACAAAAAATATTTTTTCTCTGGATGCCAAAATATAAATACATGAAAATTGTATTTAAATACAATTCAAATACAATTGTATTTGATCCACCCCCTACTTTTCACCTTCCCCCTCTTATCAACAGTTTGAAGAGCATGAAAAATAGCATAATGTGGATCAAGTAAAGTTACCCAGTCGTGAGATAAGATCATTTTGGTTCATTGGGGAAGTGTTTATCTTTATTAAAATAGGTCACGTGAAAAAATAACCAACCGCAAAATGAGCGGCGGTGATTTTTTTGTAAGGAGGCAAAGCGAATATTTATAAATCAAAATTCAATTGCTTCCTTTTAGCTCCGAATTTATGTACTAATTCTGTTCAACGCAATAAATATCGTTTGGATGTGAAATTCATTTCAACAATGAAAAATATATATAGAGCCCAGATCTTTGCGGTAGGGGGCTACTTCTTTCCAATTTGTCACATTGGTTACTTTCGCATAAGCTTTCCAGCTAAATGTCGCCCCCTATTGAATATACTAAACAATCTAACCTATCTACATGATTTCCGATTAAAGGTTTTACATATAAAAAATGATTATGCGATAACACCAGACTTAACAGGTTTGACTTTAGTATATTTTTTAATTATTTGTTTATGATATTTAAATTCTGTGACTTTTTTTTCTATCTAAAATTATCTTTTTTTTTCTGTGACTTTATTTTGCCTTTTTTTAGATTCAACAAACCAACCTAACTTCCCTTAACCTAAGACCCAAACACACATTTCTGTAGTGCTTATGTTTCTGACTTGGGAGTAGTTATCATTAGCAGTGGTAGTTTGAAGTACTGACTGCTCGAAATTCTTGTTATAATTACTTCGGGAAACTCATCTCGCTACCTGGCAAAGGAGGCAACGGCTTACTGATTTTTTTTTACCAAAACCTTCTGAAAATCTGGTTTCTAATTTTAGAACCAGCTCTTAAGAAAAAGAATTTAATACTGTTGTCGTACTCATCATCATCACCAATCACTAACCATCATATTTCCTTTTTAGCGGCCCCACTCAAGTCTCTCGGCTCATCTCCCCCCCTCCTTCGCGTGTACTGTTGTCAGATGTGAGAGGGGATTGCCATTCATTTTTCGTCCCAACTATTCCGGGCAATTGCACGGCCATAATTGAGGACAGTGGAGTAAGCTGGTTTGAAGAGTAGCCCAGAGACGATAACAATGTCAGATACTATTGCGGACAAGGGACGGACTGCTACCTCCGCGGTTTATCCCAGCGGGGGCCCCTTCCAGGACCATAGAGGAAAAAACAACCGTATATATGGTATGTTGCGATGCGGTAGCGATTAAAACACACTGGAGGGGAGCGGGTTTGAAAATAAGTCCGCCATACAATCACACCCCCGTGAGGATCCCACCCGGATTCATCTCATCCATCATTATCATTCATCCAAAAAGCAATTTTCTTTCCATCTAGGCGGCGGGTAAGCGAGGAGGGGTCTCTCTTCATTCCCAAGAAAAATAAAACGGTAAAAAACGTAAAATAAACACGCACACACAGCAATCATTGAGGCCGTGTAACACCCCCAAGCAAAAAACCAAGTCTCGGAAAAGGAAGATTTGCACCCCCCCCAGTGGTGCTGCAAACACCAAAAAATGGCGTCCCACCTGGCAACAATAGTCTCCCTGGGGATCATTGGTGGACAGCCTAAGCCGGATCGAGGTAAAGTCTTCGAATCGGTCTATGGAAAACCAAGTGTGGCTATTCCTAGACTAATCGATACCCCGGCCGGTTACCTCGCTATCGGTGATAAAGGGGCAAACGTTGAAACACTCACAAATGAAATGGGACAACGTGTGCTAAAGGAGATAAACTTTTAGCCCAGCACCCCCAGGCACATCGGAATGTGATCTGTAGGCAGCTCAACCCCTGGATAGGGCAACATACAAAAAAGAAATTATGGAAGAGATAAGCAGAAACCAGTCATAGGCCAAAGTCATGGAGGTGGTGAAGTTTCTGAACAAACGGGACAACACAGAGTACCAAAAACTCTTCAAAATATTCTTCAGTAAGACATAAATGGCCCAAAAGGCCAAAGAAAGAGGACTGCTACTCTTTAACGCGAAGATCAGTGGCGAGCAAATTGAGAGGGAAGAGTTCACCCCCATTTAAATATGCTTCCGCTGCTTCAAGATGAAACACCACCCCACAAAAGAGTGCAAAGAACATATGGCGAGAATTCTCGGCACAGAGAGAGACGTGCCCAAATTGCAGGCTGAACTACAGGGCCATGGTCATATACTGTTCCAAGAAAAAAAATAATCAAGAGGAAAAATAATGAAAAAAAAGCTGAGGAAACGAGTAGGGCAAATACCTCCTACGCCAAGCAACAAAAACAGCCCCAGCCAGAATTCTCGAACAACAGCCAAAACATATCTGAAGCTGGATAAGAGAATTCCACCAAGATTAGTACGTGTATTCTATTTGCACACGTCAACAATCTCACAAAACCAGGAACATTCTCCAAAACCCTCAAGCTCATGCTGAACAAAAACGGTATGTCGGAAATGTAGTTCCCGGACTACCCCCCATCGGGTGACGTCCTACAGCTGCAATTCCTGTCAAATATTGCACGGGAGACATCAGCGACACCATTTCCACCAGAGGAAAAATCCACAGGCACCTAGAAAGTAGCGGAGGCCACGACTGAACACCATCAGAAAAGATCCATGGTGGAGGCACAATGGCGTCAAGAAAAGAAAGAGCAAAAAATAGCAAGAAGGATCAAGCAGGCAGAGGACAATCTCACGAGCTCATCGTCCTCAGAATCTAATGCTGAGGAGGTCAAAACCAGGGTTACAAAAGAGCCCTGTAAGCTGAAGGAGTAGGTCGAAGGTCTCGAGGTGTACTTACAAGTACGATTGAGAAGAGATCGACCTCAAAGTAATTACGACTGAGCATACTCCATTCCCAGAAAAATTCCCCCATAAGGACATATATCGGAATTCGGGATAAAAGGTAAAAATGGATCTACTCAGCCTCAGCAACAGAATCAGATATTGAACAAGCTGTCAACGAAGGAAAAGTGAAAGTGCAAAAATATTCTTGCATCACCCTCAGTGATGTAGAATACAAAAAGATCCGGTACGGCAAAGTCCACAACAGTTAGTAAGACAAAACCAAAGAACAAACACACTCATGAACAAGAAAATAATGGAGAACATTAACAACACACACATTGATACTCGCAATGAATATGGATGGATGGAAAGGAAAGTCCATTCCCTACGTTAACATCTTCCGTAAAGTGGACCCGGCCATCATCCTCATGTCAGAACACGGCGTCAACACGAACATGGACACGATAAAAATACACAACTACACATTAATTCAGAAAAAAAACACGAACAAGAACGACTTGATGGCGCAGCCATCAGCCATCGCGATCAGAAAAAACTTAAAATTCAAAATTCTACCGGACTTAGACGAATCATTTGTGGCTTTCGAAATCCCAATCCTGGTTGGAGGCCTAACTGTGGTGGCAGCCCACCAGCCACCCAGACGCCAATACCTAACGATGAATAACTTCCTTACCATCTTCGGGCACAGAAGGCTAGCGTTGCTAGGAGGCGACCTAAACGCCAGATGCCGTGCATCTGACTCCAGAGGGTCAGGCCAGATTTCACAACCTACCTAACACACTTTTCGGCGACAGAACCGTACATTGTGTTGGCGAGTCCAGAATTCCCCTTCAACATCATCAACGAACCAGGGGCAGTGGTCTCGAGTGATCACCTCCCCATCATCACTACCATATCGCTTGTGCCAATGCTCAAGCCCGTCACACTTAGGAAAAGTTACGCAAAACCTAACTGTGAGCAGTACAGGGAAATGCTCAGCACCTACCAGCCAGCTTACCTGGATGACGCAAATCTTGAAGAAATTGATGAGGAGATTGATAAAATCACTAATCTCCCCATTCAAGCTGATGAAAGATGCGTCCCCAGAATCTCACACAAAATGCTCCCAAAACCTAGGTTGACGGACGAAATGAGAGATATAGCCAGGTAAAACAGGAAAATCTACGTAGAAGTCGGTAGGACAGGCCAAAACCAGGAAAGAACAGCCTGAATGTGGCAGTTAAGCGAGGAGCTTAAAAAAATTATCCTTGAAAAGCAAAGAGAAATCTGTGACGATATCATAGGTAGATTATACAGGGAAAGAAATCCTGTAAATTTTTCAACTAACATCCGAAAACTTAGGGGGATTGCCTCCCAGACTCAGGATACGCATAAAAGAAGACAACATCATAGAGGATCCGGAATCTCTCGAAAGAAGATTTAGAAGACATTAGAAAGAGATTTTTGCAATATCACCCGAGGAGAATGATGATTTCGACCAGAACTTCGAAGACCAGCTGCTCGAAGACCTCGGGACAATGATACAAAAGGACCCACCCACACCCACAAGTATCTAGAGAAAGAGAAATGGTTAACCACGGGCGCCCTATCACCATTGAAGAGACCATGAACACCATAGGGTCCTTAAAACAAAGGGCACCTTGCTGGTCTGGGCTCACGAAGAACAACCTCGTGAATACCCCTCGGCAAGTTATTCAGGGAATGTTGAACACCATGAACGTTTTCCTAAATACAGGCTACTTATCAGACGGGTATAATATGGCTAAAATCATCTTCATCCCGAAAAGTAACAATCCCCCAGATCAAGTGGCTAACTATCGCCCAATCTCTCTCCTTGAAATACCCGGCAAGATCTTTAAGAAGATTATAGCCGGCAGGCTACAAACTCAACTCGACGAGCTAGGACCGCATAACCAACAACAACATGGGTTACGTCCATAAAGGGGCACATAAATGGCCCTGGCGTTTCTAACAGAAATTGATCGCATATTGCCGAGCAAAGGGTCACTATGTTGACATCATGGTAAGGGACGTGCAGAAGGCCTTCGACAAGGTTTGGCTGGAAGGACTCCAATACAAGATCCTAAGCCATCAGCTAGACCCAGTCCTGGAAAGAATCTTTTGAGACCTCGTCATGGACAGAAGGGCGCGTATCATGATCGAAAAACACAAAGGATTAGAGTTCGAACTCAAAGCGAGCGTTCCTCAGGGGAGCTGCCTGAGCCATCTCCTTTACCTGGTCTTCACCAATCGACCTCCCTACTCTGATACACAGGGACACGATGTATCTGCAGTTAGCAGATGAAGTCATGCAGATCGTCCCCAGTAGGGTGAGGAAAGCAAGGGCGCAAGCGATTAACACTATAGCAGAAATCTCTAACGTCAACCAATATGTTAAAAGATTGAAAATTCGGACCAACAGGCACGAGTTTAAGATCATCCCACTGAGCCACAAGTGGACGTGGCCCACTGTAATAGATGGGAGAAGATACGGCTACCTAAAAGTCTCCGACCACTGATACTCGAGACACAACGAGGAGAGGCAGGATAGGATCTGACGAAGACAGAAATCTCTAAGCTATATATGTTTAGAAACCTTAGCTCAGCCAACATCAGGAAAATATACCTAATGTTCATCCGGGCTAAGTTCATCTACCCTGCAGTAATGACTCAAGCGGCCAGCAAGACCTCTATGAGGAGGCTCCAGCGAGTGCAAAATTCTGCATCCCTATGCATCAACAAAAGCAGACGGATAGAGTATCTTCGGCAAAGGGATCTGCACCCCAGGCAACGTCTGGAACCCATTAATGTTGCAACGTAGAAATTGGCCAAAAAGGTCTGTTCAACATTGGCCAATGATATCATACCAGAGCTAAGAAGAACCAGTGGCAACTTATATATCCCTGCCAGATTGCGTGAGAAAGTCGCCCGAAATCGACTTTTCCCAAGCACTAAACTCTCCACCGAGGAGAACACTACACCATTATACACATAAACACGATAGAGTAACGACACAACAAATGTGTGACAACATTTCTAAACAGGAGTAACGGAAAAAACAACAACAAAAAACAACCGGTACAAAACACGAGGTTAAACACTAAAGGCTCGAAAGCTCAAGAATACACGAAGACTAAATAAACAAAACAAAAGAGACAAATGCAAAGAAGAATACAGAGAAGAACACAAAAAAGTCAACGATAACATAGAATAAAACAAACAAAAAGGAAAAATCAGAAATCAAAAGTAAACAAATGCCTGCGATGCCCTTTAAATTAAGGCAAACCCTTCCTACCAATTCCATCATCTATCTCCTACTACTACTTATATTACCTTCCACTATTAAGTACATCAGGGTTTGGCAGTGTAGTTTAATAACAGCTTTTTTCAAATCATTCAATGTATAAAGAATCCTTCGTTTTTAGGTTTTAAAATTTAACGAAGGCTGTTAGTTTTAACAAGACGCAACCTGAGTATCCGGCAATAAGCTTCTCCAGTTACGTCCACTGTTTTTTTATGCAATGATATCATTGGCAGCGAGAAATGAGAAATTGACGAATGGCAAAGAACTCGAGAGACTTGATCTAGTGGACCTGCGGCGGAAAATGGTCGATTTTGCACCTCTAGCTACTAGGTAGCGCCACCTGGCGGTCGACTTATATCATATTTGAACTCAGTGACCTCAATTACCTTTGGTATCATTGGTTTTAGCTGGCTGCATTGAGCCAGCGACTCATTGCGGACAAAAGATGAACACAACACGAGATTTGCATCAGCCATACATAGCCCACGAGTAGGCAGAGATGATGCGAGAGCAAAAGACATTTGGAAGAATGGAAGAAAATTGAAAATGGCGCACCTCATCACGGTCATAACTTAATTCCTGGAACGCTCTTGCTACATAGGGGCGTGCCAGCTTTAGAAGCATGGTGGACAGTGTGTGTAATAAGTTGAGAACAGATAATAAGGTCAAAGCTGCACGGAAAGCGCTTTTATTGAAAAAAGTGCACTCATCACATAAATGGCATTGCAAATATACTCATTTTTAGATAGTGTCTGCCATTCCAGAGCGCTCGTTGGCGGCAACCCCCTTCCCCTTTGCACGCAATCTCTTTCCGACTTCTTCTCTTTTCCACCCATACTAACTTTCTCCTTTCCTTCTTGGAAACCTCATTACCTCTTTTCCTAAAGGGGCGTAAGGGACGGCGATAAGACCAAGAGGTAATTTGGGCGGAGAGGAGCCATTTATGGAGGAAGAAGACCCAAATTGATAAATCACCACCACAACTGACCACACCCACGACGCTTATCTCGTGAGAAATGTTCTTGTCCATTCTTGGCGCAAATCCACGCCCCTCATACATTTTGTCTTTCACACACATACACACTCATTCTTTTCTTTTACTTTACCTGGCTTAAATACCTTCGACACATTTTCATATCACTTAACTCCACAACTTTCGTTATGAACTCGTTTTTAAAATCTTTCTAGAGAAAGAGTTTCGAATGCCCGTGATCCACCACTCGAGTTTGTCATGTTACTCCTGCCTTTGAAACAACGTCGATTTATGCCCCTAGTCGGCAGTCGCCAAATTGGCGTTAAAAGAGAAATCCTGTCACTGTCTCTCGAAGATCTTCAGTTTAAGATGGTTTTTGTCAATCTTTCCTCCTTTATTAGACCCGCGTGCCTCACCCACCTCAACTTCAGAACGCTTATACATTATTTATGATCTACACCACTGCCTTTTGGGGGGCTTCGATGCGCCATGGATATCCTAAATGTAACGTTCTGCTTTTCCTTTCACTTTCCACTTTTCCGATCTTTCTTTTCTGAACTGCTGCAGCTGACATTTGATATATTTTGTGCCCGACGTCTGCAGGTGTATTTGTGTTTATCTTTCGCACATTTATACTTTCTCCTTTTTCACTACTTTCTTTACATATCTCTCCTTACCAACGTTCCCCGTGAGATGCCCTCGATAGTTTTTACTGAAACAATGCATGGATTTGTCTTGTCCGACGACCCTCGAAGTCAATTTCTCTCCCCTCATTTACTTATTTATTAAACGCCGCCCCTTTGGTTGGTATCCCTTGACCGGATAGTGAAACCACCATAAAGATCAGAATGACACTTACTGACAAGCCCAAGCGGACCTGGAGCCCGGATTGTACTTGTTACCGGGCAGCTACAGTTCAGATCTCTTCTATGGCTCAATGGAGAGTTATACTTTCGATGCTAGGAGAGTATGAACCCCCCCCCTTTAGTGGATTCCGAGCTGTGGAAGAATGATGCGTTGTGTGCGCACGAATGAAAGAAGTTGAGAGGGGATGTTATGAAGTAGCTATGCGCGTGGTGTTGTATATGAATGAAACCTCATGACGAGTCCGCGAGACTCGGTGCTCTATCGTGATTCGCGGGAACTCCCTACATGATCTAATTTGGTTTACGTGACCGCTGTCGCGGGGTTTCGAACACAGGCGGAAATCCAGCGTCATCTTCGGGGCCACAAGAGCTCCGTCCTCTCCCGATTGCATACGAATGTAGCGATTTAAACAAGGTGACCCAAAATCTGCGCTACCACAGGAAAAAATCACAAAAAGCTCATTTAATAAAAATAAAGTTATTCAATTTGTAATGACAATTTGATTTAATAAATAAAAAGGACTATTTTTTAAAGTAAAATTTAATTTAATGAGAAATATTCAGTTATTAAAAGTGGTAGCTCAAATTTTGCGGAATGAAAACTGCTCTCTCTGGAATTCCTTAGTTCGGCCCTGCGGATCATTTTGAAAGGTAACTCAAGTTAGTCTGTTGGTTGTAACGTTTTGGAAAGACGAAAAGTTAAGTAGAAATGAAAATTGGATCACGCAAATGGGAAGCTTCTGAAAAAAATATTTTGGTTTTAGTAAAATATCTGGTTTTGACAGGATGTTGCTACTCGTACCTTTACAATCTAATTAAGGTTTATTATCACAATGTCTTTTCCGAGTGATTCGCCATTTTTCCTGCTTTTAAGTGCGTGCCATTTTTTTAGCTGTCATTCAGTTCATTAATTGGGAAAAGGAAAGGGAGGAGGGGGGGGGTAATATCGTTTTCGTTGCCCGTTGTGTTCATGAGTCATTTATAAATAGAAGTGTTAGTCTCTTTTATTACTGGGCTGTTTTTTTTTATCCCACCCCCTATTGTGCTTTACTGTTTTTCTTATTTGTTGTCTACCATATATTAGGTGTTATTTCAGTGTTTGTTATCTGTTTTCTCGTTTATGACATTGGCGCTAAATGTTTTATAGTTCCGCTGATCTTCTCTGAGTAGTTTCTCAAGAATGTTCAGTTCAGCATATTTGATTAATTCTCATGGCCAAAAGTTATTTTTTCCTTTGTTTTTAAAATTTAAGTGATAGGAATAATTATTCTAATATTTAAATTATTGCAGGTTTATTATAAAGTCAGCATTTCACAAATAATATTGATAAACAGTGGATTTATTCGCTGAATCAAAAATCGCGCTCTGGTTCTGTTCCCGGAGGAGGTGAGTTTCAGTCTGTCGAGCTTTGCTATTCGATCAAAAGGATAAGATGACAAATATGTGTTAAATGATGATGCTGTGTAATTATAATCTTTCTTAATATATGTTTTTTTTTTAATAAGTGTTTGAATCTTTCAATTTTAAAAATGGTTCTTTCCAACAAAAAACATGCGACCATTGTTGTGGTGCACCAAGGAGATAGTCGCTAAGGGTATTGCATCTAAGAGCACCATCTTCAGTATCACTAATGACTTTCAAAAGACTGGAGAACCAAGAGCTTCAGATGAACGCCAAGCTCGCTTCCTGGTAAGGTCCATACCCAAGTATTCGTTTGTCTGTAGTGCCAACGAAGCTTGCTCACAATTGGAGATAGGCAGGTGTGAATATTTCAGCGTGCACAGTAAAGTATCCGGACATTCTCCATGTCTGAAGTTGCTTCGCATCTAAGGTAAGTGGAACAGTAACAATTTTGCCCTTGAACTCAAAATGGTACCAAAACGTGCTTCATCAGCCCACTTTCCTAACAGTCCAGAACCAATTTGGAGAAGATAGCTGTATTTTTACTCATGATGGCGGACCTTAACATAAAAGAAAATCAACAACAAGTTTCTTCGCTGAAAATAACATTGCCTTTTAAGACTTTGGGCCAAAAATTTGCCAGATTTGAACCCATTAGATAATTTGTATGCGATAATAAAACTAGCGGTTGATAAACAGAACCATCCAAGTAAACAGATGCAGGTGCTGATTGAACCAAAATGGAGCAACATCCGTCAATATATCATCACAAAATTGGTCTACACAATGGCCAAACGAATTGAAGCAGTCCTGAAGAACAAGGAACATCAGTTTAAATATTGACTCTGCACATCAATTAGCTGTGCATATCTATTGATAGAATGGATTTGTGCTCTAAATGTTTGTAAATTGCTCCTTCAAATTATGATACAAACATAGTATAACAATTCAACGTTTGGTTACTTCTATCTATTAATTTTATTATATGAAAAAATATACTGTCTCAAAACCTTTGTCCATTGCTGGTTCATCTCATCTCCTTTTTAGTCGCGGGTGACTCTACATCTCACTATGTCGGTTGGTCGGTCGCCGCTTTGCTTTGCTTTTGTTTTAGTAATAATATTGTAACTATACGGCCGATTCTAACGAAATTTGAAACTATTATGTTCTTTTACATTCTCTTTCGAATCATATAATTGCCAAAGTCTCCCCAAGGTTAGCCCAGGATTAATATTTTATGCAATAAAATTTTATGCAACATGTTGTTTTGCATTTCGTTTCGAATCATATAATTGACAAAGTCCTCCCAAGTTAGCCCGGGAATTATTTTATTTGGGCCATAACATAACTATTCGGCCCATTCTAATGAAATTTGAAACCCTTATGTTGTTTTAAATTCTCTTTCGAAAATATAATTGCCAAGCATCTCCCAAGGTTAAGCCGGGAATTATTTGTTTTGACAATAAGATCATAAATATTTTGGCAGATTCTGACGAAATTTGAAACCCTTATGTTGTTTTACATTCTCTGTCGATGATAGAATTGCCAAGGTCGTCCAAAAGTTATTCCGGGAATTATTGAAATTTTTGAAGGTCGTAAGGTCATAAATCAGAATAAGTGAGAGCACGCGACTCTTTATTTTCCTGTGATGCCCTTATTCGGATGTTTTAAACTATTCTTGCGATGTCACGAGTCATTTTTCGTTTATAGATAGTTTTCTCGTTTGGATTATGTAATTGATTATTTAATCGTTAATCTTTCAAATGTCATTTGCAAAGCATTAATTATGTTGTATTGTTGAGCCTTTCGTATATTTAGTTTTCAATTTCTTGTTTGCTTCTCCTGACACGTCTAACGTTACGAGACCTGCTGGAAGGGTTAATATCTGATAGGATCCTGATAACATATTTCCTGTTGACATTTCTTTTATTAATTTTCAACTTTTGTTCCCTTTGTCCAACCAATAATGTCCATGTTCGCTTTATCTTTTTGGAAGAAAGAGATCACGTTCGTTCCCTTCGCAAATTATACAAAAATGTCTCCACTTGCATTTCCTTCTTTTGATATAAATATTGTCTTCGTTCGTTGAATTTTGCATTAAAATCTATCATACTAATCTTGAGGTGATTACTTTTAGTTGCCTTTGCTAAGGACCGTCCCGTGGGTAATCCATTTAAGTTGTGATTATGTCGGTCTGGCTAGTGCGGTTTTATTTGTGTTTGGTACTTTTGGATATTGACAGCACCGGAGCCTTGGCAGGGCGAACCATTTGTGACATAAGAGGGAGGATTCTTGTAGAATGGCATTAAGAAGATGGGTCGCACCTTGGGATGAACAGCATGGTACATTGTGTGAAATATCATGTGAAGTATTGGACGTATTATCTAAAGTATTGTGTAAAGTATTATGCGAAGTATTATGTAAAGTATTATGTGAGTGTTATCGAGGTCTTCATTGAATGGTTGTAGTTGGTGTATTGGTTTAAATCATAAGTGGGAACTTCTTATTCGATATCTTGACGCTTTTCTTATTCTGGCCATCATTATTATTCTAGTAAGTGGTATACTAGAACGTATGGTAAATTCCTAATGGTACGAGGATGCTCTTTTTAAAATTCTTATCATATCAAGAGGAAAGGAGAGTAATAATGAATCAAAAGATAATGAGTCATTTACCAGAAACTTCATGTTTGACGAACCAGTTTATGGATGAAAATGATCACTTGAGGAACTCCGAAAGAGCTGATGTCAGAAGGGGGATGTGTTGGAGGGAGAATAACCCTGGAGCAAATTCGAAGAAAAAACACGGGTAATAGTTAGTTCTCTAGGGGACGAATGGTGTCATCAGTGTGCACGAACTGCACAATTGAAGAAATGACACACTATTATCAAAGGACAAACTATGAATTTCTAGCTGGTTTTAAATAAAGTACCGCCATTTTCCTATCTAAAAAAAGAGGATTCGAAATCGGTTATTCTTTTTTAGTTGTGTTCTTTGTAGGACACGTCCTAAGACCCGGCATTTAGAGTGGATGAAACAGGGTGTTGCAGTCTTCGTTATCCTCTTGGGTTTTTTTATTCTTCTCACTCGTTATTAATCTTAATTTTTCTTTATTTCTTTTCCTTACTCTTTCACTCGTAAAGAAATACCTTTGTTAGTTATGTTTTCTTCCTTTCAAAACAACAAAATTGCTTGATTATTCTAAAAAAATGAGGCAGATAAAGATAGACAGGAGACTTCAAAAGAATGAAAATGTTAGGAATGCAGTGTTACTTGTCAGTCCTAAGTTAAATTCAACCGAAATGCGATCTTGGACCTGCTTTGGGTACTCCATCGAGGTCGATGATGACCCTGGTGGCAGAAGAGGCTCGAGACAACCAGGCTTCCTTGGCTGCAGGGTGCTGCCGAGACACATAGACCAGCAATGGGAGCACAAGACAAACACACACAGACACTGGAAAACCATTGCTGACCTCACAAACAAAATAAAACAACACCATCATCTTCGGAAACAAAGAAG
The DNA here is from genome assembly GCA_963969495.1 of Ceratothoa steindachneri. Classification (NCBI taxonomy): domain Eukaryota; kingdom Metazoa; phylum Arthropoda; class Malacostraca; order Isopoda; family Cymothoidae; genus Ceratothoa; species Ceratothoa steindachneri. The sequence goes on from OZ018319.1 coordinate 139,909,512, forward strand.
CCACAAGACCCATACAAAAAGCAGAACACTTCAACAAACAATTCACAAACACCCATACACCAAACGAAAAATGAAAACAGGAAAATAGACAGACTTACAAAAAATCTACCCAAACCACAATTCACAACAACAACAGAACAGACCATCAGAGCCATAAAACAAGCACGAGACAACTCCACCCTCCCTGATGAAATAAACATCAAACATCTCAAACACCTAGGTAAAAACGCTATAAACCTCCTCACGCACATTTAAAACCTCACCATAAACACAAACTGCATAACAAACAATGGAAAGCAGCAAAATTAATTCTATTTCCCAAACCAAACAAAGACATAAACAAAGGAGACTCCTACAGACAAATAGCGCTGCTTTCCCCCATAGCCAAAACACTAGAAAAAATCATCCTACCCTACATCACATCCAACATCCCAATCACACCACATCAACATGAGTTCAAACCCATGCACTCAACCACCACAGCATTATACACAATTAACAACATAATCACAAATGGATTCAACAAGAAAATTCCACCACATACATAGAACCATAGCAGTCGCCTTTGACATGTCCAAGGCATTCGAGACAGTAGACATACACAAACTAATCAACAAGATCCACAAACTCACCATACGCACCACCCTCATCAAGTACATAAAAAAACTACATCAAGGGACGACTCCAATACACCCAAATAGAAAATGCAAACACACAAAATCTGGAGTTTCCCAAGGAGGAGTACTTTCCCCAACACTTTTCAATATCTACCCCTCAGATATACCAACTCCCCACAAACAGCACTTTCATCACACAACAAACCAGAAGCCGCTGCACAAGAGATACAACCTTACATCAACAAAATACACACATGGACAATAAAAAACTCACTAAAGCTAAACGCCACCTAAACAATGACCATCCTCTTCACACCAGACCCTGCAGAATACAACACAACCCTAAATCTAAACATAGAAAACATACCACACCCACCACAAAAGAACCCCAAACTCACATACTCAAAACACAATATTCAAGGCCACGAAAACACTCAAAGTCATCAAGGCACTCACAACTGCACACCGGAGGAAAACCAAGGAAACGCTCATTAACACATACAAGACAATCGAAAGACCAGCACTAGAATACGCCAACACAATCTGGTCTCCAACCATTTCAGAAACCAATACCAATAGCTAGAGACAATACAAAACACAGCCCTTCGCACTGCCACGTGATGCGCTCTTGACACAAACACCCAGCATCTACACGATGAGACGAACATCATACCAATCAAAACTAGATGCATCACAAAACTAAATGCATCACAACTCAGGCAGAAAACACAAAATAAAAATAATCCCCTCCACCACATCACCAGACAACCCCCAATCACCGACAAAAAAAAACAGACCATTTTCGATAACAACAACAACTACACCACCAAATTAGACACATATCCTAACACAACTAAAGAAGACACAATCAAGAAAAACAAGAAAACAATCCACTCTCAGATCATAAAACAATACTTGACAAACAGAACCCACAATAAAATATTAAGTGCACCACCTCCAGCCATACACAACTTAGAATAAACACTGACAAAGCAGATCAGAAGAACACTAGCACAGATACGAACAAACAAATCGCCCCTTCTGACGTCATGCATGCACAAAATATCTTCCACCATCCATACAACACCAAACTGCCTCAAATGCTTAACACAGATACACGACACCACACCACACCACACATCTCTTAAACTGCCCACAGATACACACAGACCTGGGCCCGGTGGATCTCTGGGAGAGACTCCGGGAGACGGCAGGTCTGCTGCTGCGATGGTCCGGGGAGCTAGGGTAGGGCTTGGAATAGGTGTGAGGGTCCCCGACCCACTCTCGAGCCGGGGACGAGGTCGCCACCACCACCACCGGTCTGTTGGTGCTCGCCTATAGGCATTCCCGATCCTAGTTTGTGATCGAGGTATCATTTCTTTAGCCTTTTCCTAAAAAGGCAGAACCCACAAGGCAGTAAGGGGAGGGGAAGTCGTTGGTAGGCGCCAGGGCGTGTACACACACCGGTGGGCATGCAAGCTATACCTCTGAGGATATGTTTTAAATCTGCAAGATTGTAAGGCTGCCTTTTTGCACCATTAATTTTAACTCTTTCCAGTTGTTTGCCGCCTTGAAATATGCTTAGAGTTGTTATCGGGCTGAAACACCCAACGTCTAACCATCTTGAGTTTTCTGGCGGAGCTACTGAGATGTTTTCTAAAATTTTGCAGTTTTCTTCTGAGTTAATCGTTCCTTTTATGGTGTGAAGGACCTCTGTACCTGCCGATGAAAAGTAGCCCTAAACCATCATGCTAAGCATATAGGCTGCCTGCTTGCAGAAAGAGTGGTGAGCACAAAATGGTGACCGACCATAGTTTTTAAAGAGTCGACCTAAGCTTGGTTGCAACTCTTCTTCCTTTAAGTCTCAATGTGGAATTGGATCTTAGACCACCAGTAACAGAATCCTACAAGAAAAAACTCCATAAACTCGAGTAAGGTGCCCCTGCGTTGAGCCCGCGAGGAAGACATCAGCGGTCTTGGGGCGAAAGGAGGTCGCTAGAACGACGCTCCGATCTTATGCATTGACCGCTTAAAGCCCTCAATGGGTTGAATAACCAAGAGCTCAGTGGGTTAATTTGGGCGGCTAACATAACGGCGAGAAGAATGAAACATTAAAATTACAAACAAAAAGAATCGAACAAGAGTTGGATAAACCCTAAATGGAGCTTATCCCTGCTAGAATCATTTGAACATCGTTCGACATGCTTTAAAACCGCCCGGACAAGTAATTCAGAGAGGTAATGAGTTAATTATTGTAAATGAGAACAAAGGCCGCGGATTCCAACGCGAGCTTGTACACTAAAAAGGAAGAGAATGGCAGAAAAGTAGGAAGAGGTAAAGAATGAATATTTAGGGCAGGGCGAGTTCGAACTGACTTTAAGAGGTAATCTTATAAAAGCAATGTGACCACATGGAGTACAAGTATAGAACAAGAGTTATATTGACATAATGAGGAGTTTTTAAAGATAGAGAGTCGATATTTTTGTTAAAAAACAAATAGTTTAAAAGAAAAATAAGCCTTGAAGAACAAAAATATAAGAACATTAGAAAATAAGGACTTTGCAAAAGGCTAATTAATAGCCTATACGAGGCAGCCTCCAGTTCAGTTCGACCTAGCATCCTCATCCATAAATCTATCTAATTTATTCTTCAAACTCAGGAAGGAGTACGCGTCTATCATATGACTAGTGACTCTATTCTATTTACCTACCACTCAATTTGTGAGCCAATTTCTACCAATCACTTTCCTAAACCTAAATTTTTGCAGCTTAAACCTATTTCTACGCTTTCTATTATTCTAAGTTTTTTTTTTCATTTCCACCGTATGTTGATTTCGTCTTCTAAGCCTTTCACCATAAGGTAAGCTCCTCAAGCCATGAATTGTCTAAGGCCACGAAGCAGTTATTTCTATAAAGGCCTGCGATAGAGCATCAAAAGCTCTCTAGAGCTGCGATTTTAAGAAATGACGAAGTCTATTTGGCCTCTAGCAACCACTTGCAAATCAGAACACCCTCAATTATAGGCCATTCCATAAATGAGTTTTTTTTTTCAGGGCGTATGCATGACCTGAGATCTGTCCTACTCATCTTTATCTGAAAGGTCACGAACTTATTAAAGAATTAAAATGCGCACAGCCAACCCCATAATTTCTGGTCTATATGATTCATCTTTATACTCCATATTGTTAAAAGATACAGATCCATTGAACTAGTTGTTACCTATTGACTAATTATCACTAGAATGCAGCAACTAAATACTCGCATATAAGAACATTTCGCCTTATTATGAAATAAAATCCATGATTTTTTCATTCTTTCTGACCCCAACCAGGGACAGATCCCCGTCTCAGGGCGATAACGGTTGGTTTTTCTGATAGCGACGAGCTTCCAAAATCACTTCCTCTTTCCACAGGCCTCGTCGGCTTCCAACAAGATTTTATCTCACCACTTCCGGCTATCGCTTTTATTTGTTCTGCCTCACTCATTTTCTTTACGAACCAGGGCTTTGTAATCCTCGTACTTAGCTTCAAGCGCATACATTTGAGTCCCTAAGTTTGCTCAACGAATTTGTTTCTTATCGCCTACCCATGGGGGCTGATAAGGAACTATGCCTAACGTCGATCTTTAGCACTTATTTGTACTTTTATCAGACTTTTCGTCAGTTCCTACTGCTGAGTTAGCGTGTCCTTATGGGATTACATATTTTGTTCCTTCGCACTTAACCATGCATTCCCGTCGGCCAGAGCCGTTGTGTGAATTCGCCCTTTCGAGAATCATCGGAAAATTTCCTGCTTCTCTGCAAGATGAAGCCGACCGGGCGAGTGCTTGTCTCGTTTCCTCGGGCCTTTGTTTCTCTCGCACCAGCCCATTTATCTTGTTGTTTTTGTTGATAAGCTAATGGGAGTGTTGCGTGCATGTATTATTTGCCAGGAATGATAGAGCTGTTCTATGTGTGTGGGGGAGTGTCCACGTGTATTTAGGGTGTGTACCCCTTTTGAATAGATGAGGTGATGGGAGTGGATGTAGGGTAGGGGAGAAGTCCATTATGACGTTAAAATGATCATCTCAAGCGACCACTGGAGTGCCAAAGACGGTTTTGGTGACATAGTGCTTTCCATTGGCTCGCATCGCTTCTTCTATAACCTTTTAAGTACAACTCAACAAAGCTCTTGCTGCATTGAATTTGAATCCTTACCTTCTGAGCCACTTCCCTGTCAAAGCAGCCAAGCTTCCATTAGAATTGAAGGATAGATGGAAGGAAAGAAATTGACTCTTTTATTATTCCTCAGGCTGTCTGTTTAGGACTGTGGTAGGAAGACTACGCTGGCTCTTGAATTGCCCCCTACTTGCCTAAATAATTTTCCAATATGGGAAAGGATGGAAGGGTTGGGTAGTGCGATGATGTTTAATGCCCGAAAAAATAGGTGAAGAATAATGGAATCAAATAGAAAAGAGGGAATGCAAATAAACTGAATGAGGAAGGATATGTGTCATTTGCTTACGTATCTAATTAACACCGATGTCTCTCTCAGTAATAGGCTACAGTCTTAAATGGGATCCAAACCACACAGCAATAGTGACATGACTCTAACCGCGCCCCTGTCCAAAAACTAAACATATCCAACATCCCAACGAACTACGAATATTAGAATCGCTTTTCATCCCTAAATTAGAGTATAATTTAAATATAAACAAACAGCAATCAATCTCTACATTGTATCATTAATTAATGAAATTTTTTAGTCTTGCATTAAATAAATTATCCTAAGTTTCACTGTTCTCTTTTAGTATTTTATTAAATTAGAAATCTTGGTTCTATGGCTGATGATCATCCTACGGCTTTGAAATTTCCAAATTCAGATGATTAAAGATGAGTTTAACAATAGTGTGCTTATTTTTCACCTTTCTCTTGCATCTTTTTTTGTGGTGAGCCTCTTTTTCCAATATAAGTCCCCGCCTAATCACAATTCCACCCATCTAGTTCTTTACTCCACTTCCGCTCTCCTAAACCTCCTGCCATGGTGCCCCTCCTCTCATTTCTTTACTCCCTTAGTTTTGGGAGTGGAAAGGGCAGAACATTTTGGTGGGTTGATGCACGCAGTCTACACCTTGAGAGAAAACGGTTCGAGTTGAATTTATGAACCCCTTGAGGCCTCTTTGCTGCCTCATCACGCGCTTATGCCTTGGTGGAGTGGTGTCAGGTTTCTTTCCTGCTCTAAATTGATCTCGTCTCCTTCTTCAGAACCCATCATCCTTTTTCCTCTGCGACCTTCTTTGCTTCCTCGTCCTTAGAGAGTAATTTAGGACCTGGTTATCTCGTTCTAATTGTCGTAGATGGACTCCTGGCGCCCTATTTACCCACAAGACTAGTAGATTGTTAGATTAGGGACCTTGGTTCTTTTCTTTCAGGCGTCTCTCTCCTGACGGCCGCCCAAGGCTCCTTGTGTGATCCACGGCGACAGTGTCCCCCCTCGAAAGGGGGTGCGGATGGGGGTCGTTAATTGCTCCCTTCACTTTTACTGCCAAAAAATATGTTCATTGCGGCACTTTTGTCTTTTCCTTTCGGTAGGTGTTTAGTTCTACGTTCAGAAGATCTCGGCCCCCAGGAGGCGATGAGATGGGGGTACGGTATCTTTTCCGTTTCCACCAAGGAGGACGGCTCAAGTCTGTATCCCCTTGAATTTAAAACCCATTATGGCCTTCCCACGGATCGATCACTTTCCCCCTTTTCTCCATCTTAATCTGTATCTATAAGACCCTCGATCTGTGCCCGCGGCCACAAAAGTTGTTCGCTCATAATTAACGGTCATTCACGCATGCGCGTAAACTGCCGGGCGCGCACGGTTAAACGTTTACTCATTGTAAGTATATTATATTATATGATAGGGGGTGCGCATCTCTCCTGGACCTGCCTTCACCCCACAAATAATAATAATAATGATCAGAGAGTAAAGATATTTTTGTTCCACAATATACGAATTTCAAATAATATGCATCTGTTTCTATTTACGACGGGACGTTTTATCCCGGGCAACACCGGTAGTTCGTAATAAGAATAGTCATCATCAACTTCAACGAATTTGTCTTGGCACCCATCAACTCCATTGCGTATGGCTCTTTCAGGCACAAACCTTTCGGGTTCTGCAATTAATTGATTATTTTTCGTTTTGTCTCCAGGATACAATTGGCGGAGATCCCGCGGCGATTAATCGCGTTTAATCTCTGAGTTCATTGGTAAACAAAAATGACTCTATTTTTTCTCATCAAAGATTTAGTATATTTTTCTAGGACTAATTTCAATGCATATTATGAATTTTTAGCCCTTTTTAGCATCTTATTTTTTCTGCATTTGTTTAATTTTCCAGTTCAATTCTACATACATTGCATGGGTGAAGGGCAAATGATAAGATTCGTAGACCTAAAAATTATCTTATTTAAACTGAAAATATTACCCATAAGCACAAGCTAAAAACGTTTGACCTTAATGGTGTTCCTCAAAAGGCAAAAGAATTGAGAGTTGAACCTTCTTTTGTACTCTGTCACAGGTTTGTCAACCTATAGCATCCAACCGTAATGTTAAAGCATATTTCTTCTTTCCCGAAAAGCCTGGTATCGACGTCCATCGATACCAGACACTGTTCAAATGTCCTTCTCAAATCTTATAGCTATGCCGAGAGGAAATGCTCTTTGAATGACATACATCACATAACAACAGGGATTTCAGAAGTTTTTGTACGCCTCCTTTAAATCCGGAATTTTTCTTTCCGAATAAATTTCTACAGAGTCAACAGAGTGTTCCAGGCAACGAAATCCCCGTCATTGCTGTGTTGCAATTTCAGTGTTTTAAGAATTTCTTTATTTGCGGACCCACAAAGACGCCTTCTTTTAACTTAGCCGCAGTGGTTTTCAGAATTCTTTTAACCAGACACTCGAATCCCCTAGAGTTTCTTCTGGTGAGTGTTTTCACGAATTGCGCTATCGAGAACCTGTTCTAATATTCTTGTTTACGAACTTGTACAAACTTTTTGAATTGTCTCGAGGCACGCGTACCTCCACTCTGTCGATTGTGTGTTGATAGAAGTGATGAAAAAAAAGAGCAAAATGTACCATTTTAATTTTTATCTCATTCATGAAAAATAGATGATACAAGACTTATGTGATGAAAATTAGTTATTGACCGGTGATATCACGGTGTGATTAATCCTGCTTCATATCCATTTTGTGTGACATGATCCTGCAGCTCGCAATGGTCAATGTTCAATTGTGTAAGTCAGCGATCGCTTGACTCTATTTTCGGCCCTTACAAAAATTTAATCTATGATTTTCACCCGGTATTTAGACCTTAATCTCCAATTGTAACAAGGGGGTAAAAAGATTGTAAAAACAAGTATTTTAGTCGACTCACATGACTAGATTCGAGACTTTTCACCTAATCTTTCAGCTGTATAATGAACATTGCGAATCACTTTTGCTGCTTTTATACAAAAACAATTTATATGTAAAGGAATAATAATAAATATAAATATATATATATATATATATATATATATATATATATATATATATATAATGAAAAGGGAAGAAAGATATGTATAAATTCTTAAACAAGAGATCAGGTTGTGATGAACTACGTGATGTTTTATAGGACTAAGGTTAAAGCTCCCTGGAGATAAAGTGAAGGTGGGAAGGGAATCAAAAGGAGCCGACTCACAATCCGTGGTCTGATATTGTCATTGTACAGCTGAAACATGAGGCGAGAAGTCTCGAACGAACCTCTTCATGAAAGTCGAATAAACTTTTGTTCTCACGTCACTTCTCTCTAACACGGAAGATTACATTTTGTGTTAGCAGACTTAAATGATTACCTTTTGAAGAATTTCTTGCCGTATTAACTTGCCTGGTAGGTTAGAGTGATCAGTCAGTAAGTTGTTACATTTACTTTCTAGATCCAGTGCACCCAGATACTACAAATCGGGGGCCCCGCTCCTCCTTGAAGCATTTCGGTGAATTTGAAGGCTTATTCAATGGTTGGAGTGTAACGCTTTCAGGATGCCAAATGAGTGGTCTCCGGATGGGGCGAACCCAGTAACGGAAAGAATAGGTGACCAGTTATTTAGGTAAATACAGAAGTAAATACTCTGCCACGGATCACTCCATTAAAACCAGGAATAAAATAATAATGACAACGAACAAATGCGGGTAGATATATTCGTAAGGAGAGGTGCCAGGGTTGATGGAGGCAATCTTGGGGTGGACTGTCCATCCTAGCAAAGATTTTGTTGTTTTTTTTATGAATTGCCAATGAGACATGGGTGAGAAAAAAAACAAGTTTTCATTGTTTCGCTCTGGTTATTCGGTTTACTACACCATTTAGTACGGAAGTTCGGTATAATTTATTAATTTTATTAAGAGGACAGATTCCATTAGATCTTGAGAATGGGGCCAAATCGGAAGCTACACAAAAAGGGAATTGTCACTTTTGTTCCACGAATCGTCGGTAATTTATAACAGCCATTAATTTCCTTTTTAAATTAATGCAATGATGTCAATTTTGGAGATCTTAGTCCCTTTATGTTCTATTTCGAGGTAATTATGGTAATCAGTTTGAATTTTTATATTCTCAAACCCTTCCTCCTCTCTCCTGGTGCATGGGATTCGAGGGAGAGCTTCTTTGCTTTAAGAGTTCCTTTCACCATTGTTTCTTTACACTGTTTCTCTCCAATGTGCGCATTCCTCGGATTACATGGGGCTCCTTTAAATTAATTCTATCCTCTCCCTCCAAATTAAGCCAATCAGGATCGGTATGATTTGTTTCTACTTCTGACTATCGTCATTTTTATTGTAAAAAAAATTCACTTTTGGGATTTAGGTTATGCCTCTTCCCGTTATTTATTTATACGGTCTTATTGGTTTAGTAACTTCATTCTATTCCCTTCTGTCTGTCAATTATTTTTCGTTCCATATTTGGGGCGTGGCATTCGGCTAATTGGCGAGTGCTCCATTTTAAAGATCCTTCACACATCTTCACTATCCATCCTCAATTACCCTTATCTTTTGTGTCATTTTTTTCCCTTCGATTTCTTCTCCATATTTACACAAGTTCCAAAAGCCTCGGATGACGAGTTGGGGCACTCAACTTCCCCTCCCACACAACAGATAATCCGGTGCCCCTCCGTCGGCTCCCCGTAGCTCGACCCTGTGTGGTTAGAACGGTTCATCTGCATCTCTCTAGGGCGTGACGCCACACCCATGGCGATAGAGGAAGTGAGAATATGTGGAAGAAAGCTGCAGATCCTCCTGCCGGTATTAGGGTCAGGAGGAGACACAGTCCCCCAGATGTAAGCGGCAGCAAAGTTGTTCATACTGCACCTGGCATCCTCTTGCGGGTCCAAAGATAAAAGATTGGAAGTAATGCGTCCTTGCCCCAGACCGAGGGTATTCAAACTCCCGAATGTTGTGTTCTTGGGATTAACTCGTTGAGAGAGGCTGAGAAGACGCTTGCCCGTTCCCGGTTGCCGAGATGAATTGTCCTCCACCCTTCTCGCCTTTCCCGATCGCATTTTCTACTGCAGCCCGAGGGCTGCGCCCTTTATGGACCTGTGGGTCCACCCAGGGAACGTGGTGGCTTTCCTAGAGGCCACCCACCTCGCAGGAAAGGTAGGGAAGGGGAACAGGGGCAGAAAGTAAGTTATCCACTGTATGGTCCCCTATGGTTGGATATGGCACTTTCCTTTCATTTCACAACGAAAAAATATAGCCAAGTAAGACGTTTCAGGCCTCCTTGAATAAGTAGGAACTTCAACGTATATAAAATACCTCATGGTTTGCTTTCCAGAATATAAACAAATTTATTTTTTCGTCTTTAGTGTAATCAATCAAAATAATTATTTAATGAAAGATTAAACAATATGACGTGTACTAATTTCACAACCGATTTGAAACAAATAATTTAGTCGTTTTTTAGGTTAACATTTTGGTTCATAGAAGAGGATTTCGTCTTACGGAAACCGAGAGAACTTGATCAGATATTTGAGCCATATCAACACCTCATTAACCCCTCCCTTGCTCTCAAGGGCTTTCTTTATTTCCATCCAACGTCCCCTTAGGCATAAATGTTGTAAAAATAATTTATTTTAACCATAATTTTTTTAGCGATTTTATGAGCTGTTGGATAACTAGGAGTAATGTAATGTGAGACCTCTAAAAGTCAATAGACGTTCACAATCTAATTAAAAGTCAATCTATGTTAGTTTTATATTTATTGGTATATAATTGTATATACTCGTAGATAAATGACAAGAAAATGTTGGAGAACCTGATTTAAGGTCGCTTTTATCTTAGCATAATCTTCGTGTCGGGTATTTTTACTAGAGTTCTCTTGGATTGTTTTTTTTTTAAACCCCTCGCTATCTTGGTTCATGCGGGGGGAGTGGAGGTTTTAGCTTGAAAATTGCACCTACCAAGGCAAGGGGAAGAACCATGGGGATAAAGGATAGTTGACGAACGAGCCTAAGGGAGAAGTTTACCTATAAAGGAAGAGCTTCGAATATATAATATCGCTATGACTGCTTTGCTTGCCGGAGTTAGTCTTGCTCTTCTCACTCGTGACTTTTGAAAAAGCCATCCTTAAGTTTGTTTTCGCTTACGTTTTGTGAATAGTGTTTTCGCGCATTTTAGTGATTGCTCACCCAGGAGTTCTGAATCGGCGTACGTACGAATTTGTCATTGCGTTCCTATACGTAAAAAGTGAAATTTCGCTCGATTCGTGCGTCGGTAGCGAGGGTGAACTTGTTTCCGCCCTCCCCCTCCATTTTCCACCCCGGACTCCCTTTGTGGTGGACCGGAGACCTGCAGGCCCTCGAAAAGCGCCTGCACCCAAGGTAAAGTGCCATTTTGACCGGGTTTTTTTTTTTTTTGTTTTGGACAAGGATTACTTCTTTTATCTATTCTTTCTCACCGGTGTTAAATATCACGTACTCACACACACGAACACAGCCACACACCCCGAGTCTTCGTAACTTCTTTATTTCTTCAGCTCCCATGCGGAAATGGAGATTTAAATGAGGGAGACTCGGCGGATACCGCTGAGGACTCTCTCCGATGGCCCCAAGCCAGATCGGGGAGAAGTCTTCGCGATAACCCATGGGGAACTAGGGGTAACCTTAGTACGCCTCATCGATACTCACAATGGCTACTCGGCTATCTGCCAAAAGGAGAGTGACTGCGAGGTCCTCACCTCTCAAAAAGCGGCAGAGTCGTTGAAAAAAGATTAACCTAAGACCCCACACGCCTCCACAGATCAAAACACATCGCAGCATAATTCTTAGACGCCTCGATCCTTGGGTAGGCAGCCACAGCATTGAAGAAATTTATGCTGAGGTTGAAAAAAACCACCCCTGGGCTAAAATTGCGGAAATCCTTAAATTTAAGGATTACACGCATGTCTTTAAGATAGTGCTCACTGATTCGGCAATGGCGGTTAAGGCTACGGAGTGCGGTATGCTCCTCTTTAACGTTCGAATCTGCCCCGAGCAGATCGAACGTGAGGAGTTTATCGACCTCCAGATGTGCTTCAAATGCTATAAGTATGAGGAGCACACCACAGCCAACTGCCCCAAAGGGAATGCTACCTTATGTTCCATTTGTGCATCGGACAACCACTTCTGGAGGAGCTGTAAAAGCACCACCATGAAGTGTCTGAACTGCGCGGGGGAACATAAGACACTCTCCATGGCCTGCCCCATCAAAAAACAGATCCTAAAGAATAAAGCCGCTCAAAAACGAACCGACGAAGAAAGGAAAGCTAATACTACTTATGCTAAGGTCGCAAAAGCTGCGGTAGCGGAGTCTAAAGCGAACCCCACATATCTCCACGTCGAGAATGAAAACTCGACTAAAATTATGTGTTGCATATATTATGCTCATATTGCGAATCTCTCCTCCCCGGGGTGCTTTGCAGATGAGCTTAATAAGATGCTAACCAATAATGGAATGGAGAGTATGTGGTTCCCCTCGAACCCGCGGTCAGAAGAGATCCTGAAAATTAGTCTCAAACCCCAGTGCGAGACTAATTGTCAGAATCTCCCAACCCCCAGTAATGCCACAACCTCAGCTTCCTCCAGAGACCCCAGGATCCAGGCTGCGAAAGCACGCACGGAACAAAAACAACTCAAAGAAACCACAAAAAACAAAAATACCCACGCAACCACACCCACAAAAAAAGTGAATAACGAGAGCACGGAGACTGGAGTTGCGAGAGCCGAGGGAGGGGCACGTTCGCCCCGCTCACGGAAAACCTCGCAGCCCCAGAGACGCCCGAGATCGTCCTCTTCTTGTAAGAGGGAATCCAGGCACGCATACCATTCAAGAAAAATTAACTTGAAGGTATTCGCTGCCGAAAGGTCCCCTTTTCCTAAGGAGATGGATGCCCTTGACGTATCCGAAGGCTTAATAGCCGGAGTATACAAATGGGAGTTCACCTCGGACGAACTCAGTGAAAAACAGGTCGAGGAGGCTTTACTCCAAGGCCTGATAAAACTGACTCCGGACTCTTTTATCACCCTAACCGACGGCGAATACAGAAAGAAACGTACAGGAAAAACCATAACGCCCCCAAACACTCCACAAGGACCTAAACTCGTAAGAGAATAAAGTCCTAAAACATCATATTACACTCGAAAACCCTTAAGTGAACTACAAAATGACGACTCTAAAAATTTTACATTTGAACTCTGACGGATGGACAAACAAAAAAATATTATACGGAAACGTATTAAGACAAAGTGACCCAGACGTTATATTTATTTCTGAACATGGAATAAACGACGCTAATCAGATAAAAATCTTTCCCTACGAAGTCTTGACCAAAAATCACAGCGGAGAACGTTTTGACGGATGCGCCATAGCTGTGAAAAGAGGTCTTGACTTCAGATCAATAAGTGGACTCGACGAATCTTACCTTGCTGTGGAGGTCCGTACGGCAGTGGGACCCCTGGTCCTGGCAACGGGGTACCAACCCCCAAGGAGAGGGTATTTGCCCCTCCCAAACTTCTTGCAGTTATGTGGTCACGGCAGAACCGTTCTCTTTGCCGGTGACCTCAATGCAAGAAGCGCTGCCTCCGGTTATACGTCGACCAACCCAGCAGGCAGGAATCTTGAGACACTTATTGATAGAAACATTATGACTAGAATTGGACCAGACTTCCCCACATATATTACTCACAGGTCAGCAACAAAACCTGATATTGTGCTAACCAGCAATATGTTCCCTTATAATTACTTCATTGAGCCGGGCCCCCCTATTCCCAGCGATCACCAGGCTATCCTTATTAAAGTCTCAACCTCCCCCATTCAAATCCCTATCCCAGAGCGAAAGAGCTATGCTCGAGCCGACTGGGATAAGTATAATCAACTCCTCGAAAATTATAACCCAGAACCCTTAAATGATGCCTCCCTTGAAGAAATTGACGAGGAGTTGGATAAATTAAATGAAAAACTATTAAAAGCCGACAAGGAAGCCATCCCCCGAGTTAAGTATAAAACTCTCCCTGCCCCCTCATGGACCCCTAGAATGAAAACCCTCGCGAGGGAATATAAGGAACGGATCGATGAAGTAAACCTCACTGGCCCCAACATTAACACACACCGACAAACACGACTCATACGCGACGAACTAATGACTCTTATAAGGGACCAACAGAGTGTACTCTGGAATAATTTGATTGACGGACTGAATGTAGAAACTGACTCACGTACATTCTGGCAGACGGTAAAACGACTTAAAGGCGGACAACCACCAAGGACTGTTAAACTTATACGTGACGACACTGAAATTTCTGACGTGGAAAGAATCGAAGAGGAATTCAGACTCTTTTGGGCATCTATCTTTAAGATTTCCCCGGAAGAGAATGATGACTTCGATTTGGACTTCGAAAACGAAATTATTAACGACCTGAATGACCAAATACATAGAACGCATCCTCATCATTGCGTATCACAGAACAGGGAAATGGAGGGACTCGGCGGTAGAATTACTGCCGAGGAACTCTCTATGACCTTAAAATCCTTCCGACAGCGAGCACCGGGGCGTACAGGACTGACGAAGGAGAATTTTATTCGAGCCCCGCCCAATATCCTACTGGGGCTCATGAATATCATGAACGCATGCCTAAACGTGGGATACTTCCCTGACCACTGGAAGGTTGCGAAAATGATATTCATTCCAAAAGCCGGTAAACCACCGGACAGTCCAGCTAACTTCAGGCCCATATCTCTCCTAGAATTTTCAGGGAAAGTCTTGGAGAAGATATTGGCCAACAGGGTAAACATGTTCCTCGAGAGAAATAACTCTCATAACATCCAACAACATGGCTTCCGTGCGAAGCGAGGAACAGACACGGCGCTAGCCGTAATTACCGAGAAGTTGGCAAAAGTAAAATCAGAGAAACGCCATGCAAATCTGGTGCTACGCGATGTCAAAAAGGCCTTTGACAAGGTATGGAGGAGAGGCCTACAATATAAGATCCTTCAACTAGGCCTCAATCCCATACTTGAAAGGATTCTTTGTGACTATGTGATGGAGAGGAGAGCGTTTTTGAGTATAAAAGACTACAGCGGCCCTGAGTTCGAACTCGAGGCGGGGGTGCCCCAAGGCGGGTGCATCTCTCCCCTGCTCTATAACATCTACACTATAGACCTTCCCCAACCCTTGACTGAGGGTTCCTTATACGTCCAATTTGCGGATGATATAACGATGATATGTACGGGGCCTTATCGGAATGCGAATTTCATGGCACGAAGTACGGCAGTGGAAATCGAAAACATCAACTCCTTCGAGAGAAGATGGAAGATATCCACCAATGCCCAAAAGTTCCGTGTAATTCCATTATTCCGAAGGACTCTGGCAGACATCCGTGTGGGGGGTGCACGCATCCCATACCGCACGGAGGGCACGGTTCTGGGACTACAAATTACGACCGGTGGGTATAGGAGCCATTTAGCGAGAACTACACAGAATGCACGGAGGGACTTGGGCGAATTTTTCAAATTCGTAAACCTGAGTACCTCCAACAAACTAAAGATCTACAATGCGTGCATTCGCTCAAAACTCCTGTACCCCCCGATCCCTATAAACGTAGTTTCCAAGACCCAAGTCCTTAAACTGCAAAGAGTCCAGAATAAGGCAGTATATATCATTACGGGAGCCCGAAGGAGAGAAGGGAGAAGGCAGAGTGAACTCCATGGTGAACTGGGGATGACCCCCATAAACGTGGAGCTTCACCTAAGAGCAACCAAAATCTGGGACAAGGTGCACCGGCACCTCCCCCCCCCGAGTTTGTACTGGAGCACATCGACTTCGACATTTTACCTAACTTAAGACGATCAATTAGTTTCAAAAGCAGTAGACTACCGAATGACTTTAACGTCGACCCTAAGTTCACTTAAATACTAAATAACCCCCAGTCATAACACAAAAAAACATGAACAAAGCCAAACGAGTTTAGCCACCGAATTAACACTTGTTTAATTTGGTTTTAAATAACACTTCCCCAATTTTTGCGCGAAAATATCGCCAAAAACATACAAACAACACCAAAAAATCCAAATCTAGGTGTAAAACACCCAGAATTGAAGATGAAAATCTTCCAAAAGCCACGTAAAGATACAATGTATTAATACAAAGGCTCGAATGCCCACCGCATTCATCAGATAGTATAGTCATATGCTATCAAAAAACAAAACAAACCAAAACGCAAAGAAAGCCAGTGATACCCTTTCACCAGGGATCTGTCCTTCATTCTACCTTTCGTTTTTCGCTTTCCTATTATATTTTTTCCCTATTTCCCCACTATTTCTCCTACTAAAACCCTCTACTACTATATTTCTCACTTATTATGTCCAATGTCCAATAATATCGCTATTTCTTCCTCCCTAAGATGTTCTTTAGCTGCATAAGATTCGTGATTTGCAATTTACAAGCGGCATCGTTTAACCTTTACGCTCTGTAGTTATTTTTTTTATCCGAGTAAGTAGACACTTCGTTGTAGTGTACCAGTTTCCTCTCAATAATCAACAAGTAAAAAAGGCAAAACAAAGGAGACTTTTCCCCGACACTCAATAGGCTAGCCTAAGTCGGCGCTCGAATTACATTGGATTCATCTGACCACGGATGTCTCAAAGCAGAATTGGATTCGTGAATGATGCCATTTAGGAGGACAGTCTTTACCGGTGTCCTCTTTCACCCTGGCTACAGGCAATAATAAATGGTTGGCGGGAAGGTTCAATTTCAGTTAAAACCGTTTACGACCTTGTTATTTCTCGTCATGGAAAACACGGCGGTCGGATCGTATTTCGCAGCTTCGAAGGATAGACGTCAACAATTTGGAAAATATATTTCGTATTGTCTGCTTCGCCTAGAGAGAATGAGAAATAAAGTTACAAAGAGAGTACCTCAAAGACCATTGGTCCATGCGTAGGATGTAAATTTGCCCGAATCCTCAACGATATAGTAATTAGGTATACGACTTGACTTTACTTAAGGGCGCAGGTCGTGGTATACGACAAGCAATGTGAATTTAAAGAAAGATAATAAATATTCAAATTGTATTTATATAGTCCTTCCTACTGCTTAATTAAACTGAATATTCTTCTATTAACACTCGTCTGTCTATAGGTCGATCGATTTCTGGTGCAAGCACATCGGAACGCGCACACTTCTACTGTTGCACGCACCTACAAAATACGTTAATACTATTCTAGTCTATAAAAGTTACATTTATCATATATCCCTTCGATCTAAATGACAGGTGGACATATACGATCCCACTGTCCGCTTAAATATAACAGTTAACTGACAGAGCTGTGCAAACAGCACCGAGAAATGGTCTCTGTTAAAGGAAGCTGGTGAATTCATCGCTTCGTTGATGCCTTTCGCAGCAGGACTCGGACGCGACACTGACAGATCGATGCCTCCTCAGTCAACAGATCCTCGCTATTTCATTTAGGCTTCCCCTGAAAATCAGCCAATTCCTTCCCACTTCTGACTGTTTAACTGTCTACGAACATATCCTGAAGGCATATGACACCCGTTGAGACTATATATTTATGATGATTGTTTACTACCGCAGTATTTGCTATTTTTAATTATTTTACTATTTCATTTTCTCATTTTTCCCTTTAAATATGCCGTCGTTATTTATAATAGCTTCCTTCTATTTCTAAGTTGAGAAGTTTGCTTGATAATAAAATTCTCGGCATATTTTAAAATATATTGGGTTAAAGGATAAAAAAATTCTTGACGGGAATGCAATTAGTTGTTATTCTCGGGATTCTTATGATACACACTTGCTTGTTTGCCTGCCTCCCTTACCGCTCTTCAGTGAGGCGGATGGCTCCCAGAAGTTACAACGTTGCCCCCCCCAGGCGGTTCCACACCTCCCTTTCGGATGTGATAGTATGCTTGCGTGCGAATTTTACATTAGAGGTAAATATATTCAGAGTCGTATTATCCAATGAGCGCCATTATTTAAAGATGATATCAAAATTGATGGCAGGTGGAGCTTGGAGAACAGCCACCCACTCTAGCTTTACGACGCATGGCGTAAGAGAATATGTGTATAGGTGGGACTAAAATGAAAAGAGTAAGGATCTGACGCTGGGTGGAATAGGTTGGGTTCTACTATTAGGGTCGCTGGTCTTACCCTCGAACAGGGGTGATGTTTTAATTATCCACGCCCTAGAGTGAATAATAGTGGCACAAACGAAGCCCAGTGGCAAAGAAGTCTCAGGGGTGATCAGAGCATTAGTGCCTTTTTTTAATTAAATTTAAAGCTAAAGCCAGCGAAGGGCATCCTTATTAAGATCGATCTGTAAAGAAATTGGAGCGAAAGGTGGGGCTGGAGGGCATGCACTCCTCCAGTCTCGTGCTGCATGCTGGCCCATGCTACACCTTACACTCCCTTGCAGGGTAGGTACTCGTACTAGGAGTGGGTGGCCTTCCTCTATGGTTTAGGTGTAGCGTGGGCTTTATCCCTGATATAGCATTAGTGAGGCGTTGACTGTGGAATGGGTCCGGATGCAGCACGAGAGTATGCTGGGGCCAGTGTTGGTAGAAGAGAGTGAGACTGTATGTTATGGAAGAAAAAGGGAAGATTTTGATTGAGTGCAGTGCACATGGAAGGTTTGAGAGGATTACAGGTTTTAGGAGAAGAGGAAAGATAGAGTGCGTGAAAGATGTGGTTTGCGGATAGGTGTGAACGTGGTTGTGAAAAATAGTGGTGTGAGGTATTGCGACCATGTAATAAGAAGGTTAAGGAGATGCTACCACATAGTGCCTCATAGATATTAACTGATTTTGGCGTTGATAAAGAAGGACGTCGCACTTTGTGTCCGATTGCATTGCAATAGGCAGTCCATCGATGTCGATGAACTGTCCTCACCGATTCCTCTTGTTCAAGAAGACCCTAATCTTTCTGGTGCCATCGTGGATTGTTATGAAGCCAATCCGCACGAGGGACATGGGTGCTGCACATCAGGAGAAACAATTCCTTCAGTCTGCAAGATTCGTTGGACTCGTTTTAAAGCTCTTCTCTCATTCACTTGCATTGAAAGGTATGAAAGTAATTAACTATATGGTGATTAATTCATCCACTGCTTCAAGACTATTTCTGCCTTTCCTTATGTGTATCTAATTTTGGTTCTAAACCATCGCAACAGAATTTGATGTCTACCGAACACTCACTCCATAATTTCGTGGTTATTGAACCTCTGATTTTTTGGCCCTACTCTCTTCTCTCCTTGAATATCCATTGCCCCCTTCGTTACTCCACCAAGACTGCGCAATGTTTATATACCCAGTTGCCTACTTTGAAAACAACATTATGGCAGCTAATTAGTTTATCATAATAGCGAAATTTAAAAAGCTACATTACGTTAAATAGAACTGTGGATTCGCAAGACTTTCAAAATGCCATGATTTTAATCGCTATTTATGGTGAGACTCGACTAAATAAACAAATAGACCCATTCGCTCTATCAATGCGGTTGGCATTCGGAGATCGTCATGAAATTCGTCACCAGCTGATTTCACGTCGGGAGCTTCTCTTCATCAGATATGACTCGAAATTGCCACAAGATATACTGAGAATGTGCCGCCAGATTGTCAACTGGCTTGCATGACTCGCATCTTCAAATGTGGATCATAGATACACAAATTACTAGTTCTACGTCTATCTTTGAAAAGTTATAGAGGAGTTTGAAAGAAAAGTATTCCTTGAAAATAACAGTATAGTGAAGAAATAAATGCCGATATATATTTGGGTGACTTGAAAAGAAAAATATAACAATTCTGTACTGACTTGAAGGTTTGCTATATTTTTTATAGCAATTTTGTCCTCCCCTATTCCTCTCGTTCAAGAAGATCCTAATCTATCTGGCAACAGTTCAATACATACAACACAATACTCATTTTCACGAGCACTCGCTACCCTAGGTGAGAAGGCATTGGTCTTCTAATGTCAATTTCCGAGTTCAAACTAGATCTACTAATGAGATTTTAAGGAAATTCCGGGTTCATGCTCCCCAAACCTCATAATCCACCCTAATCCCCTAGATTCTACATTTTTTTATAGAAATATTCAATAGTAAATTAAATGACATGCTATTAATCGCCCTCAAATTCTAATGGAGAAGTACGAGATTCATCTTTTCTTTCTGTTTCGATTATCTTTATGTTGAGATCTCATAGTTCCTGATTAATTTCATTATGTGGCCCATTAAGGGCTTTCCATGTTGCCTTTTGTAATGGATTGTTGTGCAATTAATCTTTCTTTTAGTGTTTGTGATTTGAAAGAATGTTATTTTGATAAAATTATTTGGGAGAATGTTCGCTTAACACATGCAGATGAATGCGCAAAATAGTTAGATTTGTCATGAAATTAGACAAATGCAAATATTTGAGATTATCCCAATCATCTTGATGATAATAAGGAAGCCATGCTTGTACACAATGTTCATCGTGTGGTCATAATAAAATTGGGCAATCTAGTATTACCTTTTAAAACTATATTAACTTGTAATTTCTCTTTATTCATCAACATTCTAATGGCCATCTTCCTAGTATTCAAATAATTTTGGGAGCTACTCGTATGAAGTAATTCCTGCTAATTTTAAATTCTTTTCTTTTTCTGTTAGAGTACCATTGACGTTACGGTTGACATGCGCCTTCAAATGAAAAATAATATCAATTTTTATATATTTGGAATGCAGCTAACATCTGTCCTTTTCATTTTATAAATTTTAAACACAAGCATCGATTTAAAATGTTCAAAATTGAAGCTCGGAACAAAGCTAGCAAAAAATAGGTATTATAAGGAGAAATGTACCATATTAAATCAAAGAGGCGATTTTTAAGATATATAATTCTTATACAAGACCTAATCTGGAATCGTGTGATAAGGCCTAAACTCACCTACCTGACGAACGGTTTAAATATGTTTGAAAATGTTCAGCGTAGCGCATTACCCTATCTTGCTTTTATGAAGATAGGTTGGAGTTGAAAATCTTAAAATGGCTTAGAGGGGTTAGGATTCATGTATTTAGGTTTGTCTCAGATTCAGATGAGGATAACTTGCTAGAAGTTTTCCATTGATTGGTTGAGAAGACAACAAGGGATCATGTTAAGAAATTGATGATGAAGCAGTGAGTTTAAATCCAAATTGGACCACTATATGGATAGTTCTGGTTAAACGAGGACTGTTTGATTTACTTTCTTTTGTAGAGATTTAGTTCTTTTATTTGCTTGAATAAGGGGTGAGAGTCGTAACAAAGAGAGGAAAGAAAAGGAAACCAAATAATCTCAGAGGCCTACTAATCAGTCCTTTTTTTTCAATAGTTTTATTATTTTGTAGGAATTATATCGCATGTTTGATTAAATCTTTATTGCATTCCAAAATATGCTGAGGATTTATATAGCATAATATAGAGAAACTTTGAATTGTTTAAGAAATAAACGATAATGACATGAATGATCATTTAATGAGCTCTTGCTTATTGTATTACTTTAATCGAAAATACATTCAAACAGGATGGTACATTAGAGGCGCAGAAACTTTCTTTTAAGTGCTTTTATAAAATTCTTGTTCGAAATAAAGTCAGAGCAGTGAAACTAAGAATTTAAAAGAAGTGAAAAAAATGGAATTTAATTTTCTCCACAGTAGGAAGGTGAACTTCTATTTGGAAAGAGGGGGTGGGGTGTTAGAGGGCTTAAACTATTTCGGTTGAAAAATGATTTCTAAATTTCATCTCAATCTGTATTCCATTCTGTTTCGTTGACTGGTTGGGTCACGGTGGCTTCTTCTTTCCTGTTGTTTCTTACAATTATTTTATCATCTCATATGAATTATTGCCCGAGAGGACATTTACAAAGCACCGCCCTAATGAAATATATTTATTAGAGCTCTCTGCTATTTAAGAATCCTCCCCCCCTACAGATTTTGTAGAATTTTAAAAATGAAAACCCAGAAACCCGACTAGAGTGCGCCCCCTCCTCTCTCCCTCAGCGTTATCAGCCCTGGCTCAAAACTCAGCGAGAGCAGTCTGGCCACCGATATGTTTACCCACCGCGTGAGTGAATAGATCTTACACACCAACAATCACACGGTCACAACACCGCTGTATTTCCCATCCCATCTTCGCTCTCAACACACACTCTCTTCTCATCTGTCCCAAGGAATTCTGCCGATGGCTAGTTGTGTCCACATACCCCTGATGACCATAGGGTCCCCTGGTTGGTGGGAGAAAAAATAAATTACTTCCCCACACCTCTCGTCTCCAACGAGGGACGACCGCTGATGCCCTTGAGTTCACCATGCTGATCTTTATGTTGGCTTCATTATACGGTTGATGGGTGAATGACTCATGTATAAACTGAGAGAAAGCAAACTCAATGTTTACACAGCTTTGCCATCACGTCGGTTGATATGGTGATAAAATGTTGGTTGTCTTTAATTATATCTGAGCTTTACGACAATAATTAAAGCAATTAAAGTCCCAAAAGGGGCCAATAAAAGTCCCCTTTCAATAGACGAGGGACAGAAGATTACTGTGACGTGAAAAACTAGGGGTGTTAAAGACTTGCCAATGGTCTGTCTCTATTGTAGCTTCTCTCAAGTGGTTTTCTTCCCCTATTCTTGTCATCTGGCTATTTATCTCCATTTCTTTCGCATTTCAGTTTTTTGTTTTTTGTTCAATACGAACAATACTAGTGGAAATAAATGTTGCCTAGCTGTTAATGGAATTATGATTCTTAAAATCTCATTAAAGTATATCCGATATATCTTTCATTCTCTGTTAATTTGTTGTCTCTAATATAATTATAGAATGATTCCTTTTAAGATTTGTTATTTTCACCTCAGCTGCCAATAATGATTTATTAATGCATTTCTATGGGAAAGGTTGAGGATCTTTGACCCAGACAACAAATTAACGGGTAACAGTACTTTAGGACCAACAAACAGTAAGCTACAATGGCTCATCCACAAATTATTTATTTTTAGACGCAACAGATCCTGTCTTTACACTGCTTCACCAATTTAGCTCATGTTATGGTGGTTACGCCTAATTTTACGAGGGTTTCGGGTAGTTGGAAAAAAAGGTTGTGGATACCTTTTGGATAATATGGAAAGACTCCTTTGACCCCCCCTCCTCCCAAAACTTGCATAGAAAGGTGGAAATGTGCATCGAGAACAGGTTGGTCGCCAGGTCACAGAGTACTGATTAATTGCATCTGCTCGAGGAGGTTAAAGTTACAAAGATAATTACTCAAACATTAGTAATTATCTTTCTTCTTATTATACATGAATGATATATCCTCCTGATCAGGTTGGCTATAAGGATTCTTAATGGATCGAAATTATATTAGACTAATTAGAGGTTTGGGAAAGGCCTCTGAAGTCGAATGAATGCAAAATGGTCACCTCATCTCTTCTCTCCTCTTTGTCACTAACGTAGGTTCTGGAGATAGACTAGGGACTGAGAATAAACATATTTCTTTATATATACAACCTTAAGGAGAAATAAATAAATAACATGTGCTATGTTTTTTTTTTCTTCCTGGGCCGTTTTAGTTTTGGGAATCGGGAATCGGGCGATGATTGTGAGCCACATCATAGAATGTTGTTCAACTCTCAGCTGCCCATCTGAGAGTAATAGGGTAACTAGAACAGCTTTAAAGGGAGGCTTGCAAAGTTCATTCTGTTATCAAGACATCCAAAGGTTAACCTCGAGATTTGCAGGGGAAAATATGTAAGATTGCCGGATAAGTTGAAATTCGATACTCATGAGAAGGGGATTCAGAGTGCAACTTTCCCCTTATATGGATATAGCATACGAAGAGTGGATTAAATACTGTCATTCTTTACCGATCGTGAAGGGGGGTCCAGGCGTGGTCAGCACAGCTGCCGGGGCAACGGTTTCCCTGCTCAAGCCGGCATCAGGTTATTCACAGCGAGATCGCTCATCCATTTTTTTAATTTTTACACCCGAACCTGCAGCAGCCAAAGGTTTTCGGAGTACTGAGGTGTCGAATAAGCAAATACCAGAGCCCTTATGAAAGCCCGTGAAAGGAGTGGCCTGCAAAGTTCGATGTTGCAGAACTATAATGGCTAGCTGCCCTTGGTTTGCTGTTAAGTTTTTTCTCCCAGGCTTTTTTTAAACATTCTTGGGAAACATTCTGACAGTGAGACGGAAACTTTTCGACAAAGGGTTACTAGCTTCTGTCCTATTACATTGAGACTTGGAGGTGCAGAGTCCCTCGGGGCGATAATTAACAACGATTGAAGGTGGACTTAGATGTACATGTTTATGTAACTATTTCTTAGTCAATAGTGAGCGAACTAATTGTTAATATACCACTATATAGTAGCATAAAATTTATTTACGAAACTAGTTTCTGTATGAAGTTTATCAATACCGAAATTAGTATCTTAAATATTATGTTCGTGTAGATTGGTTTAGTAACTACATGATTGGGATTGACTATGTATTTACATAACAATTCCCCAGTTGTCAAACATCACCATATGCCACTTTTCTCTTTGATATTCTCAAAGATCTATTGGACAACACATCCTCACCAAATCATACCGCACTCTCCTCTCTATTATTTTCGGATACCATTGTTCACAGCCCGACAGTACTGCATATTAGTCCTGCCCCTCTTAAAGTGATGACCCGCGTCTCTTTTTCTCAAATACACATCTTTATGTTCTCTTCATTTGAATTGACCACGCTCTTTTGGCGCCCATCAACTCTTTGCTGCTCTTGAATATAATTTTCCAGCGACTATGACCTCGCTCGTGGCCGCGAGATGTGCGCGATAAACCTTTGTGAAAAAATATTGAATATCAAACACAAAAAATGCAATTTTTCGCCATACATGTCTGACCTCAAACACCTTAGAGATCAAACAGCGACACACACGAAAGGAACAAACACATCTCCGTGACCACCACACGAGCGTTCGAACAATAATCTTTGGTATATTTTGACTTCGGCGACGCCCCGTCGTCAGCCCGTTTTATACCTTTATAGTCTTATTCTTTGATAATGAAATACCTTTTGTTCTTTTCAACCCTAGAATTAATGAAGAGAGCATCAGTTCTTATATATATATATATATATATATATATATATATATATATATATATATATATATATATATATATATTATATATATTTATATATATTTATATATACATAATGAAAATTAATGCAATATCGCAAGAAAAGATGAGGAATTAAACCCCCTTTTTCTGAAGACAATTTAATTCAGAACAGTTTCGGTGTATCTCACACCCTTTTTCAACTGACACTGGATAGAAAATATAAGAAAAGTGCTTACAAACATAACACAGGGTCAGGTCGTGAAAGATCCCCTCATTTTTTTTCTTTTTTCTTTTTTACCCCAATCCCCTACATGTGGCTAATCAGGGAAGGGGGTTAGGCCTAAACATATTGAAGGGCTGACATTTCGCTATTTTGTTTATTTCCTTTCGTATTACAGGATTAAAAGAAAATTGACCCTCAGATAGATTTAAATTAGGAACTGACGATATCAAGCTTGATTCTACGATTCTTCTCTTAACATAGTTAGCCGATTTAAATACCATTTTACTTCCATTGAAATCGATCGAATGATTCAAATCTCTAACATGGCAAAATATTCCACTGTTTTCGCTGCCCACTCTAATATCTCTTTTGTGTTCATACAATCTCTTGTCTAGATTTCTTCCCGTTTTCCCTATATAAACTTTATGGCAATCGTTGCATGGTATTGCACATACTCCTATGTTATGATGTTCTTTGGGTTTCCTGGCCATCATCAATTGGTTTAAGGAATTATTATATTTAAAGGCTAGATTAATACCCGCTTTTCAAAATATGTCCTTTAAACTATTTAATTTATTATTAAATGGCAATGTTATACATTTGTTGAAGTCATTATTGCGGGAAGGCTTATTACCATAGAATGTTTTCCTAGCTGCAAAATGGGAGACGATATTAACCAATCGGGGTAATACAAATTAGAAAAAATGGTCCTGATAATGACAATTTCTTCATCTAAATAGGAAGGATGACATATTTTTGTATGCTCTAAGGAAAAGGTTAGAAATTACCGATTTTTTAACAGTATTATCGTGAAACAAAAAATAATGTATATAGGCATTCGAGTGGGTTGGTTTCCTATAAACGTCAAGTTTTAATTTATGGTGATCTTTATTAATGAGGACATCTAAAAAGGGTAATCTATTTTCATATTCCCATTCATATTTAAATTTGATGGAGACATGCAAATTATTCAAATTATTAAAAAAGGTATCAAAATCATGGCCATTAGGCCATACAGAAAATACATCGTCAATGTACCTTAACCATATAAAGTTAGGGGGAGAAATTGTGGGAAGGAGTTCAGTCTCAAAATATTCCATGAAGGTACATGCTAATATCGGAGATAAACCATTTCCCATGCTAAGGCCAAATATTTGTCTATAAAACTCATTATTTACTCGAAACACATTGTCAGAGAGACATAATAGTAGCTAGCTCGGAATTCTTGGCAGAAAGTACCTCGTACAGGCATCTTACCAACTGGTAAAGGAGGAAAACTTTTAGGTACTTTTGCCTACGCCTCCGAAAAATTTGGTTCCTATTTTTAGGACCAAATATTACAAAAAACGTTAGTATCCTGGTGTCACGTCCAACCCCATCATCATTCACTCACTAACCATCATCACCCCCTTTATTTTCAGCGGCCCAACTTAAGCGGATGACTGCTTAAGTCCTCGGCCCACCTCCCCGCGTGAACCGCCGTCAGATGTGAAGTGAAATTGCCATTCATGTTTCGTCCCAACTATGTCAGGCAGTTGCTTGGCCATAATTGGGGGCATTGGAGGAAGCTGGTTTGAGGAGTAGCCCACAGTAGAGAACAATGTCAGAAACATTCCGGACAAGGGACGGACTGCAACCTTCGGTGCCTAAATACGGCGGAGGCCCATCCCAGGATCATAGAGGGTGAAAACCGTCTCTATGCTATGTTGGGGAGCAGTCGCGATTTAAAACCCTCGGGGGGGCGGCGTTGTCAATAAGTCCGCCATACAATCACACCCCTGAGAGGATCCCACCCGGACTCATCTCATTCATCATCATTCTTCACCTAAAAGACAATCTTCATTTCCATCCAGGCGACCGGCGAACGTGGGGGGGGCCTCTTTTCGTCCCCAAGGAAAAACCTGCAAATAACATAGAAAGAAAAACGTAAAATTTTTTTAAACCGAAAGATACACACACACACACACATACACACATAAGAAGTTTTTTAGTGCCACCTATCAAGAGGCACTTGAGAAGGAGACTTGCACCCCCCAGTCGAGGGGCTGCAAGTGCAGATTAACAATGGCTTCCCACCCAGCCACCAGAGTCCCACTGAGGACAATCGCTGGGCAAACTAAGCCAGACCGGGGAACGGTGTTCTCTCAAATTTTCGGGAAGCTCAATGTAGCCATCCCGAGACTAATTGACACCCCCGTCGGCTACTCCGCTGTCCTCGAAAGAGAGGCAGACGTGGAGACCCTGACCAAAGAGGAAGGTCGGAAGGTTTTGGAGGAAATAGGCCTCCAGCCTAGCACTCCCCCTCAGATACAGGCGCACCGAAGCATAGTGTGCCGACAATTAGACCCCTGGATAGGCCAACACTCCAGCCTGGAGATAAAGGAGGAAATCCAGAAGAACCAGTCATGGGCCAGTGTGGTGGAAGTGGTGAAGTTCCGTAACAAACGGACAACACCGACCACCAGCATGTCTTCAAAGTCATCTTTGCAGACACGCAGATGGCACAGAAGGCAAAGGAGAGGGGCTTGCTGGTGTTCAACGCCAAGATCAGCGCGGACCAGATGGAAAGGGAGGAATTTACTCCCATCCAAATTTGCTTCCGCTGTTACAAGCTGGAACATCATACAACGAAGGACTGCAAGGAGACCAACAGCACTTGCTCCAGATGCAGTGGATCAGGCTATGGATGGAGGGAGTGTAAGGCGGCGAAAGAAAAATGCCCAAACTGCGGCCTTAACCATGGGGCGATGGCAATGGTCCTGCCCCCAAAGGAAAGATATTGTGAGGAAGAAGAAGTTGGAAGACCAGAAGAAAGCCAGTACCTCCTACGCCCAAGCCGCGAAGAGAGCCCCAAACATAATAGAGACCCCACAATCCCAGAAGAAACAATACCTAAAGCTCGAGAACGAGAACTCGACAAAGATTTTAACGTGCATACTCTTCGCGCACGTGAATAATCTTACAAGTCCAGGGACATTCTCAAAGACCCTCAACCTCATGCTCAAGAAGAACAGCATGGAGGAGATGTGGTTTCCCGATGACCCACCATCGGGAGACGTACTGAGACTCCAGTTCGGTTCTGAAAAAGCAACAGAGGCCCCAGCAACCCCATTCCCCAAAGAAAAAATCGTGACCGAGACAAAAACAGCGGAAAGCTCATCGAACACGAAGGCCAGCACGTCCTGGCTGGACCCCCGTCTAGAAGCGGCAAAGAGACGCGAAAAGATGGAGAAGAAGGCTGCAAGGAAGCTGAAGGAAGCCGAGAGTAACTTGACCAGCGGAGCTTCCTTGGACTCTGAAGCGGACGAAGCAGTGAACAGGGCAACCAAGAGCCCTGTGAGCTCCAGAAGTAGGTCGAAGACCTCGAAGCGTACATACAAGTACGACGGAGAGGAGATCGACCTCAGAATCGTCTTAAACGAGCAGATTCCCCGCCCAGAAAAACTCTCCCCCACGGAAATCCTTAAGGGAATCCAACAAGGGAGCATTAAATGGGTCTACGCCGCTAGCTTAAAAGAAAAAGAAGTAGAGGAAGCACTGCATGAAGGCGCAGTTAAAATCTACAAAGACTCTTGCATTTCCCTAAACAATCAAGAGTTTAAGGAAATATGCAACGGGAGATTCAAAACATAAGAACACCAAGAAGTACACTAAAACACATAACATCTCAGACTGGAAAACACTAACAACGCCTTGAAAATACTTACTCTGAATGTGGATGGATGGAAGGGAAAATCCATTGTTTACGGCAACATCTTCCGTACAGTGGACCCAGACATCATCCTCATATCGGAGCATGGTATAGACACAACCACAGACAACATAAAAATACACAATTACAATGTTATACAGAAGAATCACACCCAAGAACGATACGATGGCGCAGCCATCGCTATCAGAAAAAACATCAAGTACAGAACATTGCCGGACTTAGATGAATCATTCGTGGCAGTCGAAATCCCGACCCTGGTTGGTGGCCTAACTGTGGTGGCAGCCTACCAGCCACCCAGGCGACAGTACCTACCGATCAACAACTTCTTCACCCTGTTCGGGCACAAAAGGCTAGCGCTGCTAGGCGGGGACCTAAACGCCCGCTGCCGTGCATCTGGCTACAGGTGCGCTGACCAAAGGGGACGAAATCTGGAACTACTATTCGACAGAAATAGAGTCCAGAGAGTAGGACCTGACTTCCCAACTTATATAACAGACTGTTCGGCGACAAAACCGGACATTGTGTTAGTGAGCCCGGAATTCCCCTTTAACATCGCCAACGAACCTGGCCCAGTAGTCCCGAGCGACCACGTCCCAATTATCACCAACATTTCGATTGCGCCAATGCTCAGGCCCGTCCCACATAGGAAAAGTTATGCGAAAGCTAACTGGGAGCAGTACAGAGAGATGCTCAGCGCCTATCACCCAGCTGACCTGGAGGACGCAAATCTGGAGGAAATTGATGAGGAGATTGAGAACATCACCAATCGCCTCATTCAAGCCGACGAAAGATGCGTCCCCAGGATCTCGTACAAAATGCTCCCGCAACCTAGGTGGACGGATGAAATGAGGGACATTGCTAGGGAACACAGGGAAATTTATGAAGAAGTCGGTAGGACAGGCCCGACCCGGGAAAAGAAAGCCCGAATGAGACAACTAAGCGAGGCTATGAAAAACACAATCCTCGAGAAACAGAAGGAAATCTGGGATGATATCATTGGCAGACTAGACCGGGAGACTAATCCTGTACGTTTTTGGAATAGCATCCGAAGACTTAGGGGATTGCCTCCCAGGCCTGGGATTAAAATCAAAGATGGCGACATATTCATAGAAGATCCGGATACCCTAGAAAGAAAATTCAGGGACCACTGGAAAGAGGTCTTTGCGATCTCACCTGAGGAGAACGACGATTTCGACCAGGACTTCGAAGACCAACTGCTCGAGGACCTCGGAACGATGATACATAGGACCCACTCACAACCGCAAGTGTCTAGAGAGAGAGAGATGGTTGACCACGGACGCCCGATCACTGTTGAAGAGACGATTAACACCATTAAGTCCTTCAAACAGAGGGCGCCAGGATGGTCTGGGCTCACTAAGAACAACCTAGTGAATGCCCCTAGGCAAATTATTCAGGGAATGGTCAACATCATGAACGCCTCCCTGAATACAGGCTACTTCCCAGACGGGTATAAGATGGCAAAAATCATCTTTATCCCGAAAGGGAACAAGCCCCCAGACCAAGTGGCCAACTACCGCCCAATCTCTCTCCTAGAAGTACCCGGCAAGATCTTCGAGAAGATTATAGCCAGTAGGCTACAAAATCAACTCGACGAGTTAGGAGCGCACAACCCGGCACAACATGGGTTTAGACCAAAACGGGTCACTGAAACTGCCCTGGCGCTCCTAACAGAAAAGATCGCGCAATGCCGTGCAAAGGGTCACTACGTAGACATCGTGATGAGGGATGTGCAGAAGGCCTTCGACAAGGTTTGGCTGAGTGGACTGCAATACAAGATCCTAAGTCTCCAGCTAAACCCGGTCCTGGAAAGGATTTTTTGTGACTTCATCATGGACAGAAGGGCGCGTATCATGATAGAAGATCACAAAGGTCCAGAATTCGAACTTAAAGCGGGCGTTCCCCAGGGGAGCTGCCTGAGTCCCTTGCTTTACCTGGTCTTTACCATCGACCTCCCTACTCCAATCCACGGGGACACGATGTACCTGCAATACGCAGATGACATCACTCAGATCGTCCCCTGTAGGGAAAGGAAAGCAAGGAGCCAGGCAAACAACACCATCGCGGAGATCTCGAACATCAACAACTTCGAGAAAAAGTGGAAAATCCGGACAAACAGGGAGAAATTCACAATTCTCCCGCTGGGCCGTGAGTTGACGTGGCCCATCATGATTGATGGGAGGAGATACGGTTACTCCGCCGTAGGCAACATTCTGGGCCTAAAAATCTCCGACCGCGGATACTCGAAGCACTACACGGTGAGGCGGAATATGGCGAGGAGAGAAATCTCTAAGCTATACAGGTTCAGAGAACTCAGCTCGGCGAACATCAGGAAATTATACCTGTCGTTCATCCGGGCTAAGCTTATCTACCCCGCAGTAGTGACTCAAACGGCCAGCAAAACAGCTATGAAAAGGCTCCAACGAGTACAGAACTCTGCGTCCCTCTTCATGAACAAATGCAGAAGAAGGGATCAACTTCGGCAGAGGGACCTGCACCGCAGGCAGAAACTGGAGCCGATAAATGTCGCTACCCCAAAATTGGCCAAGAAAGTCTGGTCCACAATGGCCAATGATATCCTACCAGAGTTACGAAGAACTGGACGCAGAATAAACATCCCTGCCAGGTTGCACGGGGAAGTCGGTCGTAACCGGCGATTCCCGAGCACCAAAGTCTGTTCGGAGGAAAACATAATACCAATATACACCTAAAAACACAAAACACCAGCAACACACACCATGGTGACACAAAAATCAAATCATAAAACTAAAGAAGACATTGACACGAAGTACACACACATAACTGCAAGCTTACAAAGGCTTGAAAGCTCAAGTACACAGTTTAAATATCACAGACAAACAAAGAACAAATACAATGAAGAACAACAAGAAGAACACGCACATAACGAAAACATAAGAACATAACAATACCCAAACAAAGGAAAAATAAATTAATAAATGAAGCAAGCTAACGATGCCCCTAAAACAAGGGCACCCCCCCCCCCCACTTCACCAACTTTTTTACCTTCTACTATCTTTTCACATAGACTGATTATTATACCATCAAGCGAGAGACATAATTCAACTAAATCGATGAATTTACTCGTAGAAATGGGAAGATCCAAATTAAGTCTAGGCATGATTTCTCGCAGAAGGCCCATGGTTTGGTCAACCGGAACTTTGGTAAACAAAGAGTTTAAATCAAAGCTCACAAGTTTTCCATCCGGTAATTGCAAGTGGTTGAGGCGGTCAACGAAATCTTGAGTGTTCATAATGTGTGCAGATGAGATTCTTCCTACTGCTGGAGATAAATGCTTGGCGAGCCATTTGGAGAGCTTATAAGTGGGAGAATTAATATTGGAAATGATTGGGCGTAAGGGACATCCCTCTTTGTGGGTCTTTGGGAGCCCATACATATAGGAAAGTGAAGGGTTCGTACTCCTGAATTGTTTAATTATATCTGCGCTTTTCAATATTCTCTTCAATTTGTTGTTGAAATTGCTTGTTTTGTTATTGAGCGGATCACTTTGTAGCTTTTCATATGTGTTCACATCATTAAGAAGTTCATTTAGTTTATCATTATAACTATGTTTGTCCAAAATGACTAACTGATTCGTTTTATCGGATTTGGTTATAACAATGTTGTTATTAAATTTAAGTTTATTTAACGCAATCTGAAATCTTTTGGGAAAACCAATTTGTTCAGATTTTTCAGAATTTAGGGCACTAAGCATACAGCCACTGAGAAATTCACCACTTATTTGCTCATGTGAGGATTTGGCTATGGATACTAAATGGTCTAGTGAAAACTCATCGCATGACTTAATTGAAAAGCTTAAACCATATCCTAACGCAAATTTTTTCCTCATCAGTCAGTACATGGGATGATAAATTCAGAATATTTTTATTGGGGTTTGAACCTTTAATCCAAAGACTGTTCATAAAAATTCGGTTAAGTTTCCACTTCAAATAATTGCTATGATTAAGGATTTTATCTTGAACACTTGATTCAATCACAGAAACTGCATGATGCCCTAAAAGTTCATCGCACTTATCAAACAGATTTCTACTTGACCGTTTCACTTTGAATAAGAAAGTGTTCACTTCTCGCTTGGTGTTTTCTACACGTTCTTTTAATGGCGAGTTATGGTATATGATAGTTAAACCACTGTATAGGAGCCAAAAGTTTAATTTAAGAAACTAGTTTCAGTATGTAGTTTATCATACCCTCTTCAGTCGTATACTGAGAGGGTATGATAAACTATATACTGAAACTAGTCTCGTAAATTAAACTTTTGGCTCCTATACAGTGGTTTCACTATCATATATATATATAAATATATATATATATATATATATATATATATATATATATATATATATATATATATATATATATATATATATATATATATATATATATATATATATATATGGTGCAGTGGGTAATTTGTCGAATAGCTTCAATATAAAATAAAATGTCAGTTTATTTATACAGATATATTTACCAAACTTTAAAGACTCAAAGAATTCTACTATTCATTTTATTCAATGAAATCGCCGTCGGGCTCAACTACGGCATCCAGGCGGCGGCGGATCCTGCTACAGACCTTCTCGACCATTTCCCTCATTAACTTGGTGAAAACTGAGGTTATCCTGACCCTAAGCCCCACCTTAAAGGTACAGTGGAACATGTTGTTCTCTCTCTCAACCGCGCTACACACATAATAATCCAGGGGATTGCAGTCTGGAGAGTTAAGAAGCCAGATGTTCGGTGTAATGGGGTCAATAAATTGCCTGACAGCCAAGACTGCGTCCTTCTGCCTTTGTGGCATAGTGCAGAGTTCCGCTGCAAGCGGGACCGCCTCCAATGGCCACATCCTGGATCCAGAGTAACATCAATTACCCCAGGCTTTTGCTGTAGCCTTCCGGGAAAATAAACGTGGGTATAACGTGTCCCTCACTACTGACCACCCCAAACACCATGATATGGACCGGGAACTTGGTCTTTATGACTCTCGGTACACCTTTAGAGTGAAACATCAAGCCATCGGTTGTTTTGCGAATTCATCACCCGGTCCCAACAAAAATTCTTCTCGTCTGAGAGGAAGAAAGTAATGCCAAGCTTAAGGGGATGCTTCAGTTTATTCAAATGCTTCGCAGCAAGTTCCTTCAGCTTGTCTTGTCGTCTTCTCGGCAGAAGTTGACCCTTTCTCATCTTGTATGTGTAGTTGCGGATGCCCTCAAGCACTCACGGTCTGATGAAAGACTCTAAACAATCCCTTGTCCCTGGCTATTGACGACATTGTCTTGCTGGGATCGTTGCCAGCGATGACTTGAATCTTCGCGACAAATTCGGGGCCTCTTTTCGTAGCAGAACGATTAAAGGGAGGTTTTCGAGCCGCTGTACTCTCGTAATCACAGGTTGACACATCCAACTCTTTCCTGATCCTCTACCCCTTCCTCAGATCGACCCTAAGCACTCGGAGATCTTCATATTGGAGCCCCCGGTATCAATAACATACAACACAGGTTGCCTTTTTCAAATTTCGGTGGGATTAAATTCATCCATGTAATAGCTTCCTTCACAAACGATATACGCTTGAGTCTACTATGATAGGTATAAGAGAAATCCGAGGCCAGACAAAACGGATGTATATATATAAACTGAAAAGTAAATTGAATGCCAAATGCGGCACGAAACATGATATCTACATACTAGGCAACGTTTTAACAACATCAACTCAAATCCTCAGCAAAAAACTACAATTTAAATTTTATAGATCAACTGATAAGTTACGAACTAAATAATGGAATACTACGTTTGTTTTTACTGAAAACAAGAGAAGAGAGAGACCATTTGTCGGTTGGAAATCTCCCCCCCCAAAAAAAAGAACGAAAAAAATAAGGAAAATCAGAAAAGAGAGAAATATGAAGAAAATCTTTATACCTCTCGTTATTTCGATGTTTCCATAATGAAAAGAGTCTGCTTTGAACAAATATGTAAGTTAAATTTTAGAACTCAGGCAAAAAGTTTGTTTTTGAATGTCTTAATCATGAATATTTTCCCTCTTAACATACATAGAAAGTATACGTAATGTATAGAGATGAACGCTTATTAAGTTTACATTAACAGCAAAGTAGTGCCAATGGATATCCATTGAGATTTCTACTCTCTCTCTCTCTCTCTCTCTCTCTCTCTCTCTCTCTCTCTCTCTCTCTCTCTCTCTCTTTCTTTCTCTCTCTTACTTTTGTGACAGAGGCATCAGAATTGAGACATCTCGAAAAACATCATCTAGGTAACGATTATCTCGATATGATTATCACGTTGGGTTATCCACTACTGAAATCGACTCGCCAAGTCATCCTACCCTAACGGTGTTTGAAAATACCTCAATTAACTCGCAAACCGAGGGTTAAAGAGATTGGTCTAACACTAATGATAGTCGCTAATGATAAGTAATGATGGGTCTTTGCCTGATGCCTTTCTGCGAGAGCTTTCTTTCTCGATAAAAACCTGCACAATTTATTTTTCTTGGAACACCTAGGCGTGCTCTCTTTCTCGAGGAGCACTTAAGCGAGTTCTCGTTCTGCTAGAAACGCCTGCGCAATCTCTTTATCGAGGAAATACTATGTAAACGCTCTTTAACGGCGAACATTGCCAGCTCTTTCTCGGAGAAGACCTAAGTCAGCTCTTTTTCTCGAGTTTTTTCTCAAGGAACATAGGGGAGCTCTCTTTTTTGAGAAACATATACGGGACCTCTCTTGAGGAACATCTATGCAAGCTCTCTTTCTCGAGGAACTCCTACGCGAACTCGTATTACTCGAGAAATATCTAAGCTGTTTTTCGAGGAACACCTGCGTGAACTCTATTTTTCGAGGAACATCTAGGGTAATCTGTTTTCAACAAACCGCTGTGTTAAATCTCTTTCTTGAGAAATAGCTACGCGAACTGTCTTACTAGAGAAATACCTAAGCGAGTTTTTTCTCGATCAATACCTGTGCTAGCTCATTTTTTTCGAGAAACATCTGCCTGCGCAAGCTCTTTTTGCCGAGGAATGCCTACGCGACCTTTTTCTCGAAGAATATCTGCCAGCGCGTTTTCTCTCGAGGAACATCTGCGAGCGCTTTTCCTTGAGGAACACCTACGTGAGCTCTCCAAAAACACTTAAGCAAGCTCTTTTATTCGAGGAACACCTATGCAATCTCTTTTTCTCAAGGAAGACACGCACGAGCTCTCTTTCTCAAGGAACGCCTGCGCATCTCTCTCGAGGAACACATGCGCGAGCTATATTTCCCGAGTAACACCTGTGCGTGCTCTCTTTCTCAAAAGACACTGGTCTGAACTCATTTGTCCAGAAACAGATGTGCGAGTTATATCTCAAGTAAGACCTAGAGCCAGCTCTCTTGTCCGAGGAACAAACAAGTGAGTTCTCTTCTTCGATGTGCACCGGCGCGAGCTCTCTTCTCGATGATCATTTACGCGAGCTCTCTTTGTCGAGAAACACTTTACGAGCTCTTTCTCGAGGAACACCTATGCGACCTCTTTCTCGTGGAGCACCTATGCGAGCTATTTCTCGTGGAACACCTATGCGAGCTCTTTCTCGTGGAACACCTACGCGAGCTATTTCTCGTGGAACACTTATGCGAGCTCTTTCTCGCGGAACACCTATGCGACCTCTTTCTCGCGGAACACCTACGTGAGCTATTTCTCGTGGAACACCTATGCGACTTCTTTCTCGCGGAGCACTTATGTGAACTCTTCCTCGTGGAACACCTATGCGAGCTCTTTCCCGACGAACTCTTTCCCCAGCTCTCTTTCTCGAGGAACGCCTCCGATCCATCACATAATGACAGCCGTTCGTAACGCTCTTGATGGCTTATACACAATCAGGGAAATCCAGGACTGAGGGGTATTTTGGGAGCTCCGACTGGTAGAAAAAGGGTACCGTTAGAGTCCTTCCTTACATTCTTACCATCAACCGCTGCCTCACGAAGTGGTGCCTGGGTATATATCAAATCTACCCCTCCCCCCCCTTACTCATTCCTTTAGGTCTTGCAAAGAGCACAAATCCATCGCTTTTATTTGCCACGCCAAAGAGCCCTTCATGGCAATAGGTCTCTCACCGAGTCGAAGGTTCACCCATGGCGGGTCTTAACCACGACCTCACATCCACAATATCATCAAAATGCTTCTCGGTCAATTCTTTCGTTCTCAAACGCTCATTCACATAGCCCAATTTTTCCATACGCTATCGTTCAACACTTCGCTCTCCAAGAGTCTCTCACTCTCTTTCTCGTATATTCTCTTTACAAGTCAATTTCCAACCATTCTTCTTCCATGCCTATACCACCTCAGAACACTCTTAGACATATCCTCGTTCACACCCTCTTCACTCATGAATACCTTATATCCACTCCTTCTAATCATATTCCCTTCGCATACTTAAACCATTAGCATTCAATAATGCCCTGGTTGCCCTTGAGAAGCTATATTATATACATTCTCACTTCCTCTCGCTTCACCTTTTCAGATTTTCCCGCCAAACTTTGAGAGTGTTTTCCCTTCGTTGCTATTGCTTTTTAAATTCGAGGAAAAGGAAATTTCAAAACCTGGTGGTTGCAATCCCTCTCTTATCCACCACTATCATTAGCGATACATACTAGATACTTAAAAGCATCGCACTTGTTCAACGGAAATCCCCCGGATTCTAATAGCACACCGCACTTCATCTTCGCCCCATCACATTTGTCCATTTTCTTCCACAACACATAAAAAAAGGAGAGAAGGAGATCCGCTTCCATACCTATACCTTAAATATAGTTGTTCTGAATGGTAGACTCCTTACTTAAATATTAAACATTTCCGCCCAACATCATTTACTATTTTTGTCAGTGATATCTTCTCACAAACTTCTACTTAGCAACACCATCCAACCATATCAAACCAAACCCCTTGATCTCTATTTGGGACTATATAGTAGGCTTCCTCGTTCCTAGTTCTCTTTGTTTAGGTTTACTGGCAAAAAAAC
Source organism: Ceratothoa steindachneri (assembly GCA_963969495.1). Classification (NCBI taxonomy): domain Eukaryota; kingdom Metazoa; phylum Arthropoda; class Malacostraca; order Isopoda; family Cymothoidae; genus Ceratothoa; species Ceratothoa steindachneri. The sequence goes on from OZ018319.1 coordinate 139,947,774, forward strand.
TCAAGTATTTAATAAGATCTTCATCATAATGCATTAGGATGTGGCTGGTTGTTGTTTTCGTATTCGATGACTTCGGTTTAGACTCCAGTATTATTTAGACGAAACCAAGTCATTGGGCATCTTACTTTTGCCGATGACGAAGGAAAGGCATCAAGGTCGTTACTTTTGCTGATGGCGAAGCGAAGGTGTCAAAGTCCTTACTTTTGCCGAAGATGAAGCGAAGTTGTCATTTTCTTAATTTTGCCCATAACGAAGCGAAATCATCAAGGCTCTTCTAATGGAGAAGCAAAGTCATCGGGATCCTTACTTTTGCCGATGATGAAGCGAATTCATACGGGTCCTCACTTTCGCCGATGACGAAGCGAAGTCATCAGGGTCCTTAATTTTGCCGATGTTGAAGCCAAGGCAACGTCCTTACTTTTATTAATGACGAAGCAAAGGCATCAAAGTCCTTACTTTTATCAATGACGAAGAAAAGTCCCCAGTTTTTATTTTTGTCGATGGCGCAGCGTAGTCATCAGGGTCTTTACTTTTGCCGATTGAGAAGCCAAGTCATCATGAGCCTTACTTCTGCGGATGAGGAAGCGAAAGCATCAAGTTATTTACTTTTTTTGATGAAGAAACGAAGTTATCATGGTCCATACTTTTGCCTTTAACGAAGCTAAAGCATCAAGGTTCTAACTTTTTTTGATGAAGAAGCGAAGTCACCAGAATCCTTACTTTTCACAATGACGAAGCGAAGGCATCCAGGTTCTTATTTTTGCCGATGACAGAGTGAAGTCATCAGGGTTCATACTTTTGCCGATAACGGAGCGGACGTAGCATGCTCCTACTTTGCGCGCGCGTGGGGGGGGGGGGTGCTCCGGGAAAGAATGAGATGGAAATGAGATAGTTAGATGAGGGAGTGTAAGATCAGAGAGATAAAGAGAGAGAGAGAGATAGTAGAGTGACGGAGAGGAGTTAGGGTGAGGGAAGAAGGAGAGGAGATATGGAGATGAGAGAATAGGGAGGGTGAAGGGAGAAGGGGAGGAGATATGGTGATGAGAGAATGGGGAGGGATAGAGGACGGAGAAGGTGAGGGAGGAGAAGATGGAGGATTGGGAGAGGCGAGGAAAAGAGATATGAAAGAAAATGAGAGGATAAGAAGGATGGAGAGGAGTGGGAGAGAAAATTAAGTGTGCGCGGGTGAGTCTTGAGAAAATAAAGAAGAGACAAGATGAGCGGAGTCAAATAAACGCCACAAGAGCAGCTGCCACCCACCTCCCCAACCTCAATCATTGGGTCCGGGGATGGCTACCCGTCAAAGGGGGTGTTAGGTTTACCATAGGAAATCCCGCCCCACCCTGCCCCAGCACCCTCTGGTGTTTATGGGACAAATTTCTTCCACACTTTTTCACTATCCCAGCCGATCCTCACTTTCTTTGCCGATCTCTCCTAACATGCGTTATGGCGTAGATGCCCTCGTTCGTTTTTGTTTCTTAGTTTTAAGTAAATAATACTGATAATTATAAAGATACTAATAATAATTAATACTAATCGTTTCTACTAAAATGGCTACTCCATACACATAAAATGTTCACACAATTACACGCACTCCAAATTTCCCCGGAGAAACTTTGCACGGGTGACCGACACGCTTTTACGCCTTTGTTCTCGAAGCAGCTCTTTTAGAGGGAGGAGCGATCGGTGCTGGTGTGGATGTATGGTTGATGGCTTATCTGCCCTCTAAAGCTGTGTTTAAGCATGCGGTTGGGGGAAACACCTTGATAAGTGTGTTTTTCTATCTCTCTCTCTCTCTCTCTTTCTTTTCCATCTTCCCTTTTTTCATTCTCGTCTTTTGTTTCTTCCAACCCGCATCACTTTTCGTCCCTACTTCTCGCTTGAAGCAGGTATGGTGGTATCATTCCTGAACTTTCTGCCCAAGAAACGGAGCGGACCAGACACGAAATTTCGCTCACTCCAAAAATCGCCACAATAAAGATTAACCTCAAAATCTTTGAACGAAAAATTGGCAGTCGAAATTTGGGACGTAGCCGAAAATCGCCGAATCACTTTCCTTCGGTCAACAAAAGAGATAAAAGGAATTAATGTATTTTTAAGCGAAATAAATGAGGGAATTGAACTTTGCATTTAATGGTCAAATTTGGTCGCTATTTTCCTTTCACAAGAGATAAGAATAATTACGCTTTTGAATGGAGCGCACAAACGGCAAGTCAGTACCGATGGAACTGTTCAACACAAGAAGAGTGAGAGTTTAAATGTGTGTGATTTTATGTGGTCATGTCGCATATGGGGCAGTGGCAACGCTAACGCTTCTCACTCACAGGGTTAGGGGTTAACTTTCAATGTGAGTTCAAATTCCTCTCCAATGGCAAAAGGAGGAAGAGAATCGGAATATAATAAACAAGAGGTGTGTTCGTTTCAATGACAAAAAAGGGCTTTTTTTTAGCTTCATGCTTTATTTTCCCGCAAGCAAGAATTCTAAAATCGACAATCTAATTTCATGAGGTTCTAATAGGCCTATTAATTGAGACAATCGATCGATTGGGTCACGAGCAATTGCTCAAGCAAACCAGAGGAAGGGCCTCGTCCTGAGATTCTTCGTGTTGCGTCATTTTTCATGTTGTAACTCTCATATCGCCGCCACATGAGCGTCGATCGACGCAATGAAAGAAACCAGCACACCAAAATAATGCAGATCAATGAGTTGCTTTTGTCGCATGCATAAGAATTATGTGCCCTTGTTGGTCTTTGCGCTGACATCCTCTAAACTTAGTAACACGGCTAGAAATATGACATTTCATCGTGATGTAATAAATAGAAAAATCTGGATTATTAGAATCTGATTCTGCCTTTATTTTTGTTACACTGCGACCAAAAAAGGCTTTGAGAAAAGGTTCAATTCTCGCCACCATTTGATATTGTCAATAAGCGGATGATGTCGCCAGAGAGAGACGTCGTCTTCGCAAATAAAATCACTCTGTTGATGGGGCACAAAGAGGATCGAATTTGATATTTTGGCTATTTTATTCCATTATCGAACCTGTTAACGACATTCAGAAAAGCGCCTTGCTCTCTCGGTCCTTCGCTCCTGTAGCGTCTTCTTATGCCTTCTAGGATCGAAGCATCGTCAAGAGTGTTTTATCTCCTTAATTTCACCACTTTCTCTTTTTGCTTCGTTGGTTTTTCTTGCTGTTCATGACTTCCTTCTTTACCACGAGCCCGGTTTTCTGGTAACACAGTCTCCCTTGGTAATCAAGAATTCGCAATTCCAGCATTGCAGGACTCTCACGGGAAATCGAGATTGGACTCTTGGGTTGAAGTGTGTGAGTTTGTTGCACGCGATCAAGAATTGCTTTTATGGGTTACACTGCAGGTCACCCATTACCCCATTACAGGTCACTGTTACTTTTGAAGATAAACAATGAGATTTCTCTCTGTTTGACTTAACCACTGCAAGCAGCAATCAAACATTCCACTAACCAACAACCATATATGGAAAGACATTTAGCCCAAACTGGTTTCTTTTAAATCTCAACGGCATCCCTTCAGGCGTTGTTCCACTCGACTCACTTGCCAAAAAGAAACTTTTGTCTTCTTTTAATTGGTAAGATTTTTTTTTTGTCTTCTTTTAACGTTTAGAATCTGAAGCACGCAAATGCTGTCTCTTTTGTCAATTAAGCGCCCTTCTTGCCCCAGATGTGTTGAGGTCTGTTCGAAAACAGAGCTTTGGCCGGAGGAAGACGGAGCTTTCTAATACCTCTCTCCCGCGAGGGTTGGGCAAATCTCCCATTCTGAACTTCCTGGTACTCCCGCCTCTCCCCTGGGGGTATACTTATGCAGGCGGCCGGGAAGGACGAGGGCTGGGATTGACCTTTCTCTTTCCCGGTTCTTAATGATTTGCTGGCATTGATTAACTCAGCTGGAGGGTCCAATTTTTACCTTCAAGTGCCTATCGGTAATACAGGCATTCTACCCAGGGGACTTTAAATGAATTCCCCGTACCCTAACCCCAGCACCGATCAATAACATAACATAACATAACATCAAGAATGAATAAAGGTCGCTAGGGTCTATCAAAGTCAAAATAGCCAACATCTCAAAAAAACATATTTATAGCGCTGCTTTATCAGCTCCAAACCCATTAGATTTATCATATTTAGTGTTTAAGACAAAACCCCAGGGTATGCGAGTGCTAATACATATAAACCTGGGTAATCCGTTTCCTTATAGTGTCTCGGGGACAAACTAGACACATTTATAATATCCCTAAATAGGGCATTCCAAGAATATAATTTCCCTAAATCTAGCATCCATCTTAATTTTAAAAAATTTTCAAACAGTGCCTCCTTATCCTAGCAACCATCTCCAGCTCTAAAAACTTCTAATTCTAATTTATCAACATGAAAACATGTTGAGTGCCCTCAGCCTCTCCATATAATCAAGGTGTCTTCTCAAGGTTGTTATCATTTCTATTCATATTTTCTGTAGTGCCTACAGAGGGATAATATGCATGTGATGGCAGGATGATCCTGATTACAATAATCCAGGTGTGCTCTAATATATGAGTTGTATAGTTTTAAAAATACTTCTTACTTTTATAACTAACATTTCTCTTTATAAATCTTAATACCCAATTCGACGTATTTCTAGCCTCTAAACACTTCTGAGAGAACCTCAATGTCCCATCTATTACTACTACTAAATCCTTCTCATCTTCAGCGTAGTTCAAGCCGCAACCTTTCATTTTATAACTAAATTCCCTATTTTAGTTGGCCGTGTGAACAACATTTCCTACTTTGGAGGTTAAATATCATCTGTTCATAGTGTCCGTACAACTAGTCTATTTAAATAACTTTGAATTGTGAAGTTGGCTGCTAGCTTTGTATCATCAGCAAACATTTGCATTTTGCTTTGTATATCTGCCTTTTGATCGTTAATGTAAACCAAGAATAATAATGGGTCCAAAACAGATTATTGAGGCACTAACTAATAACCTCCATCCAATGCGATTTCTATCCATTTATTGCAATCCTCTGCTTTCTATTCTCCAGCTACCCAATTTAAAACATTCCCAGAAACATTCTTCGTAACTGATCGGGAGACAGAATCTCGAGAGTTGCGCGCCTTCTTGGTTACGAAAGTATTGTTTTTTATTTCGCCAGGGCCTAAAGTTGAAATGACTCGTCGGAAAATCAGGAAACTGGGGTTAGCAGACATATTGGGAACACAGAGGAAAAGTAGATTAAGTTAGCCTTGGTTACTTTTTCCTTACTCAAAATGAGTCGTACATTCTTTTGTTAAATAAAGATGGTCACTGATTGAATTTCTTTTTTTTTCTAAGAATCAAGTAAGAAATGATTCGGGATTGCGCTTGGGGTATTTAGACCCTGATAAGCTTTCTTCCCAGGGTAGATTTGGGGTAAAAAGCTGCAAAGGAATGAGACATTTTCACGAGTCTTTGGAAAGCAAACGGTTCGTCAAAGAACAAAAAATGCCATGTCAATATGGTTCGTTTAACGTTCAGAAATGTCCTACACCTTTAGAGGGAGTATACATTGTGTGAGTTTTAACCTGTGACTATGGGAACCTCAGAAGTGCCTCATTCGTACACGTTTTTTCATTGGAGCAAGCGATGCCTTCCCTTCAGTCTTCCTCTTCTCCTTTGCCTTCCACGCTTGCAGAAGGTCGAGTACGAGATACATCGCAGGAGTAACTAGAATATTTCCTAAAGTCATTTTTATTCCTTCTGCGACATAAAATTTCGCTAGTTCTGTCTTAATTACGTTGACAGATTGATGTTGAATAAAATAACCCCTAAATTTAATTAGCCGTTTACTTTCCCATTCTTGCCGTCACGGCTGAGGTTCAAACCGCTCTCTCAACTTTGCAACTCCCGTCAATTGTTGTTCTTGCCTCGATGCAAAGCAACAAATTAATCAGTTTTATTCCACGCCCAGCTTTGCACGCCACTTCGTCAAGATTTCTCACGACCCAAGTCTGACTTCACTTTTGGAAAATACATTTTTAAATTCCTTGATTTGCCCTCTTGTATTAGGTTACTTTTTTGTTGTTTCCATACGATCTGTTGATGTTTTAGATATTTGCTTTTTATTGCCATTTCTACGAAAATATTGAAGTGGTAAAAAGATACTTGTTGAGAATGTGAGTGATTCTGTCTTTTTACCTCTTCATTATTTTTCCAGAAAGGGCTCTATCAGAAAGAGAGATTCACGCAGACTAAGAAGCCTAAGGGCGTATCTCATAGACGAAAGAATCTTCAGCCGGCATCTTTCGGTAAACTTCCGGGGCGATAACGCAGCGATACGAGTCTAGCTGAATCCCGGAACCCAAATCAGCGAGAGGGTGCTAAGCCTTTACTCGCCGCGTCTGGAATCGGAGTGGGACCCACTTCCGACGGCAAACAAAATCGATTCGGGCGACGCCTTATATTACTACTGGTTTACGTCAAACCCATTGGCACTTCCGTCAGTGCTCATAAGTGCATTAAGTAAAACACGGTTTAATTTGGGTTCGACAAACCCGCTGCATCCTCTTGTTTGTGTGTGTACGAACAGGTGAAACATCATGTCTTTGTGCGCAATTTTTAAGGCACAAGGAAAATCTCTGAGTCTAACTGGGATGGACCTAATGTCCTATATCCAGGAAGAAGAGAGAGATAGGCAAGAGCTGAAAGAAGAGAAAGAGAAGAGAAGGAACGAGAGGAAAGAAGAGAGAGAAAGAGACAGTTCGGGTACACATTACAACGGCACCTCAATTTATGGCTTGACGCATCAAAAGTGCTCCATGACTACGATGCCATGATCGATTTTATTCTTAAGGAATAACTTTTGGCATCGCTTCCGTCAGAAATCAGATCGTTCATCAAGGACAGAAGATGAACTAGTTTCAAAGAGTGCATAGAAGAGGCTGACGTCTATGCAGCAAACCACAATTGCTACCCAAAAGAAGGAAAGAAAGTGGAACCATCTTCTCCTAAATCGAAGTTAAATAAGCATAAATTCGTTCCTCACAACAAGGAAAATTTTGTCAAGATGACAAGCCATTCCAAGCAGAAGCCTGTTCGAACACCCGTCAAACGAGAAGTCTAGACTTTCTCCTCTAATCCTCCTTCATCAACGTTTCTTAGGGTGACTATTGTGTGTTATTCCTTGCGAAATCGATGGGCATGTGAAAACAAATTGCCTTTAAAGCTCTCACTTGAGGAATGACAATTCCCACCAAGTGAGTGCCACCCCTTCTCAGACCTCGTCTCAACCGGAAACTCCTCTCACTTCGAACGAGCCAGGTCCCGCCGGCCACCAGGTGAACTTTTTGTCCAACAAAAGGACCCCTGGGGGCCTTCAATTCGAGACTGGTACGGTGAAGGGCTGCCGTATCTCCATCCTAGTCCGAGATACCAGTTGTGCGTGTATCGTGGTCTCGGATATGCCAAAGCTCTTATCTTCATATTTTTCCGCGTTGGATTACCGAAGCAAATATTGTCTGACCGAGGCCGTCAATTTACTTCGCATTTGACGGAGCAGGTAGGAAAATTACTCATGCTAAATCCCCTATTTAAAACTCCATTTCACCCCGCCGGGAATGGTATGTGCGAGAGGCTGAATAGGAATCTCAAGGTAATTCTGCGGAAGATTGGCGCGGAGCAACCAAGAGAATGGCATCGTTATCTGCCAGTGGCTCTTTTTGCGTATAGAGAGATACCACACCGCACTTTGGAGTTCGCGCCATTTGAGTTACTTTACGGTAGGAACGCTCGAGGCCCCTTAAGCATTCTCAAAGGACTTTTCACGAACCAAAAATTAGATCGGGAGGTGCAATCATCATACTCGTACCTAATCGAACTCCATCAGAGGTTGGAAGAAGGCGCCGAAATTGCCTACCAAAATTCCGACGTTAATCTGACTAAATATAAGTGTCGCAGGATGATACCTTGTGGTCATTATGTACTTCTTTGATGAAGTAGGCTTTGATCTAAGAGTGCGAATTTTGTTGTTTTAATGAAGAGCCGCTTCAACACGTAAGGATATAAGGAAACACACAGGAATTATCCTAAAATAAACATTTTAAATTAACACTTAACTATGAAAAACAAACAGTAATCACATTTATATCTTCGTCCTAAGCTATCTTAGGCTATCCCGGTTGGCAACTAGGCCTATTACAATGTCTTCAATGACAAAAATAAACAAATAGGCTTCCGGTGAACACACCAATTGCCGGTTAGTATTTTTATCGTGACCCTTTTTGATTAGCGTTAAACATTAAATTAAAGTACTCTCTTTTACCAACAAATATGACCGGGGTTCACGCACAATTGTCTATACTTCTATTAAATCGTGAAACATACTAACCTCATACTATCGCAATATGAATATAAATGTTCTTGCTAACTCACATGACAGACGGGATCAGGGGTTGCCGGAGGTCGTTGGAGGGCTTATCTCGCACTTCGGGGATTTGGAGTGCCGATGATAGAATTTCGCGGAGATGTGATGGATAGAGCGAGGTGGGGCGCTGTCAACTTCTTATTGCAACCTTACCTCTGGTTAAGTTAAGAAGACGGAGAGAGTTATGGTGCTCTTCGCTCCAAGAGTCCTCTTCTGGATAATCTTGAAGCCTCTTGGTGTCTTATTCTTCAACATAGAGTGTCCAACTAGATTTTGGGGTATTCGGTGAGATTTTTACCGTAATTAAAGAACGGAACCTCGTAGGGGCTGGGTTCTTCTCCTCTCACTCTTACGGAGCTTGAAATGTGAGAGTCACTCGAGTGTGAGCGGGTTTACTTTTCTCCAGTCAGACTTCTTCTAAGTCTGTAAAGGATTCTTCGGTATGGCACCGATACCAAACTTGACGATTTATGTTAATTCGGCCCGGGGAGGGGTGATCGATCTTCTCAATCTGATCCTATCGTTTCTCACGGAAATCGTCTTGTCTGGCTGAAGGATCGATCTTCATGAACTGAACCTTCGTCTTTCTTACCAAATTCTAATCCTTCTCTTTCTTTTCGGGGCTTATTTATAGGAGGACCACCGCTCCATCTAAGGGGGAAGGGGCGAGGCAACAGAGGGAAGCGCAAATGATGAGTTCGCATCTGGTGAGAGCGAGAAGTGCAGAGGTTGGCACTGAGGTGCCCAAGTCGGCTTGTTAATTAGTGAGACCCTCAACCACCACACTCATTGGCGTGCCTTTTAACTAGCACCGCTTTTTGGTGACATAACCACGGGTTTATGGATCTCGTAGGTAATTGGATCGTTAGAGCGTCGTTTAAGGGCCTTATGTGGTTGCCTTAACACAGATGGTCGCTCCAACTACCTAAGCGGCGGGGAGATCGAACGGTAGGCAGTTACGATTATTCGCCGGCTACCGTTCCCACGAGTCTCCGCATGGGGCTCGCTTCTTCGGCGTTCTCCACACGGGGAGGGGGGGGGGGACTTTAAGGTATATGTCCGCCTGGCCCTCCGGGAGGCTTTATGTAGCCATTTCTCTACATTAAATCGTACTTCGACTCTAAGTTCAAAGATCGAAGATTTAAGTCTGGTGAGGAAGTTCTGCTATTGCTTTCAACCGACACTAACAAACTGCTAAGCCAATGGAAAGATCCCTACCAAATAATAGAGAAACGCGGTTCCGTCGATTATTTGGTTGAAACACCAAAGGGAAGGAAGCTTTTTCATATAAACCTCATTAAGAAATATCATCGGCACGCAGGAGTTAACCAAATATTGGCTGTAGATAAAGAAACAACCATTGAATCAGATTACCCTCTGGACCCTCTAAATTTAGTACAAATTGCATTCGTAGAGCAAGATAGCGAATACCCATTGCTCATACCAGATGTGATGGAATCCTCGTCTACCGAGCTCAAGATAAGCGACCAATTATCCTATGCTCAGAGAAACTAGCTCACATCTCTCCTCAGTCAAATCGGTCACGTCATTTCAGATATCCTAGGTTGTACTACTCAGTTTGAGCACGATATTCAATTCATCACCCAAGAGGCTTTTAGGTCCAAGCCGTACCTGTTACTCCTTGCATTTAAGAGAAGCTTTTAATTCCGAAGTTGAGAAGTTATTAAAATTAAAGATAATCGAGGCGTCAAAACCCGATTACTGTTCCTGCGTCGTCATAGTCAAGAAACCCGATAATTCATATAGGATATGCATTGAATTTAGGAGACTAAATGCCATTATCGTGTTCGATGCAGAGCCGATTCGCCTTATCGAGCAAATTCTCCATCTGTTTGAGAAAGCGAAGTATATTTCCGAACTGGATTTGTGTAAGGCCTATTGCCAGATCCCATTGCGGGAAGCGGTTAAAAAGTACACCGCTTTACCGACCGAAAAATGGTTACTACAGTTTCGTCGGCTCTCATTTGGGCTCGTCACCGCCTGCTGTAACTATAATTGGATGGAGAAAAATTTTAGATGGGTTACCCCACGTTTCATTCTATTTCGATATTTACGTGGCTACAAAGGAATGAGACCAGCACCTGACCACTCTTCAAGCACTGCTGCAAAGGCTCAGGGATCATAATTTGACAATTGGTCCAAGCAAATGTCATTTGGATTTTAATACAATAGATTACTCAGACTTTCGCATAGGGAATAATCAATTAGCCCCTCAGGAGGAAAAGATACAAGTCATCGTAAAATTACCGCTGCCCGCAAACCAAAAGCAGTTAAGGTCATTCATGGGTTCCGCCTCCTTTTATCGGCGATTTATTCACAATTTTGCTACCCTTTCTTCCCCCCTTTGCAAGCTCCTGAAGAAGAAGGACCTATAACAATTAGTTTGAACTCCGCTGTCAATCACTAGCCTTAAACAACTTAAGGGTAAACTTGCGTCGGCCCCGATATTACGGTTACCAAATCCAGCCGAACCATTTGGTATCAAGATGGACGCAAGCAACGACGGCATCGGTTAGGTTTTAGTTCAATGCAGAATCAATGACGAGAGTTTTCCTATCGCGTACGCCAGTTGAAAGTTATTACTTCACTAAAAGAACTACGCAGTGATTGAACGAGAGGATCTCGCTATCATATGGGAAATGAAAAAAAATGACAGGTATTTGTTAGAAAAGGAATTCGTATCGAAACCGATCACAAGCCCTTGTTCCTCCAGGATTTCCAGTTTAGGATACAGTAAGTAAAAGGCTCTGAAAATGTTATGACTGATAGCTTAAGCTGAAATCAGGTAGATTCCCTGTCAAGTGAATCTTGAGCCTATACTATTGTTTTATTTTTGTATATATATATATAATGTCGTGGGTTAACCGAGATTATATTTTTATTTATTATTATGATTAATAAAGATGAATCGTACGTTCGTACTTCCAATGATCGCTACAGGATCGGTCTCTAAGAGCGCTTTTCTTTTCCTTATTCTATTGAATGAATATAAAGGGGAGTTCTCTCTTTAATATACTAAATACTGCCAACGCAACTCGTTTAAGGATAATTTAAACACTTGAACCAAAATAGATTTTTACTGTACATTAATCAATTCAAACAAAATTAATATATACACGTACAAAAATACAACTAAAAAAATGGTTCATAAGTCCCTTTAACGACATTAGGTTTCAGGTGCCTTTACGGGACAACAATTTACTTTAAAACAAATTCGTCTTTAAGATACGCACGGGCACATGAAAATAGGATTGATTACTTACATAATGTAGTTGGGGTTTAACCAGACAATCCAAACGAAATACCTTCACTCGATTCGCGTCCGGGAAGGAGCCGTGAGTGTATATTATTGGCTTCTCAATAGATGGCGTTACTTCGAAAGAGGGTTGGACGAGTGACGTCACGCTGAATTTTGAGGTGACGGAATAGAAAGAATCAAAACAAAATCCCGATGAGGCGGCTATGTTTCGGACGCTTATGACCTTGAAAAGGTTTTTTCAGACGCGGCTTTTGGATGTCTGTCTGATTTTCTAGCGATTTGGTTCGGCTGGTAGGGCTTCTCTTTTAGGTGAGAAATCTATCTAGTTTGGGGTTGTCAAACTCAGATAGGGTAAGATCACTTGACTATCTTTGGTAATCGAACTGTGCCGATGGTACTTGGAGGTAAGATCACTTGACGATCTTTGGTAATCGAACTGTGACGATGGTACTTGGAGGTAAGATCTCTTGACGATCTTTAGAAATCGAACTGTGCCAATTATGCTTGGTGTAATCTGTTATTGCCCAAGAAAATGAAAGTCCTTCTGAACTCCTGAGGGACTTCTATCCCTGCAAGTTCGTCAAGAGGTCGTGACGAAAACGAAAAATGTCTTCTTTTTCTCCTGCCGAACAGTTTTATACTCGAATTACTCCCGCGGGGTAATGGGAGGTGGAGAGGAATAGCAATGTGAGACCCAGGGGCGGTCTGCCTTTTGGGGCGTCTGTTATTTCTCTTCCTCGATATTTTAAATTAAGAAAACGGGATCTCATATTGATTCGACAGAAGTGGGTATCAATTCCGCCGTGCTTTGGTATCTTGGCGCTCTGGGGATAGCGTAATACGAGATCGACCGTTTGAATTTTTGACTTGCTTGTTTATAAATACCTCCTAGGAGGATCGGCATTTTGAGTAGAGGTCAGGACTAACTGTCTCCTAACTTTACCATTTTTTTCCGTTCTTGAATGTTACCGGAGACCGGGTAGGGGGGGCTCAGAGAAACCCAGGTGGGCTTTGTTTTTCTTTCATTATTTCTCCTCGCCATGGGGAAGATCTCGATATATATACCCTCGCAATTTCTTAACTGCCTCTGTTAACTCGTATATATATATATATCTCTCTCTCTCTCTCTCTATATATATATATATATATATATATATATATATATATATATATATATATATATATATATATATATATATATGTCCACATAAATTTAATTCAGAAACCTGTACCCTTATTGTATGTAAAGAAACTTTTCAATTAGTTTTGGAACCGAAGCAGATGTGCCCTCTCCTTAAAATTCAGTATTTATAATCATGATTGTTGTATATTAATTGGTATTTATTTTGTATTCATTTTCTGTGTAATTTTGTGTTATGCATTCCTTTTTTATTTTCCTTTTTTTAGTGATGCGAATTTATCTATTTTTGTACTCCTTTTGAATTTGTACAATGTGTTCTTCTATTTCGTGGAGCGAAGGTATTGCCCCTATTTTCAATTCTAGAGATGTCCCTTCCTTCCTTCGGAAGTCCCATCCTAACTGGGGAGGAGTTGTCAGTGATATATATATATATATATATATATATATATATATATATATATATATATATATTCACGTAGACTAAGAAGCCTAAGGGGGTATCTCACGGACGAATTAATCTACAACCGGCATCTTTCGGTAAACTTCCGGAGCAATAACGCAGTGAGACGAGTCTAGCTGGAGCCTGGAACCCAAATCAGCGAGAGGGCGCTAACTCTTTACTCGGCGCGTCTTGAATCGGAGTGGGACCCACTTCCCCCGACAAAAAAATCGCTTCCGGCGACGCCTTATATATTTTCTAGCGCGGAAACGTGAAAGTTAGTATTTAAACAGGATGCAGGCACTGCTCATGCGGTATCCAAGCAGTAATCACTAGGATTCATTGGAACCAGCCTAAGGACACAACCGCTCTTTCATATGCGACTTCCTGTTACTCTAAGGACTTGCAGGCAAGAAACCAGTTATTCAGAACTACGGCAGTCAAGGCCGTAAGGACACATTCTGGAATACGCGCTTCGCTCCCTTCCCTGCAAGGATACTCCCCCAAACCACCACTCCAGGCCCCCTCCATTCTCTGAAAATCGTAAGCCTATTACCGTTTTCTCTATCACAGTCGAAGAGGCGTGACGCTTTCCGACTACGAAGCTTCACCCCCTAATCTCCTCCCGTTTTCGCTCGGGTAAATATTGTGTTCCTCATAGCTCGTGCCGAAGCATTTCATTGTAAATTAATTCCTTTGATGAACGATTAGTTTCCCATTGTGAATAAATTATTGTTAAATTCTGTTATTTGTTTGTAAAATAGTAAATATTATTTTTGTTTCTCTTGTTTAAATCCCAAAACAACATAAAAAGCCATTGATTTATTAATTATCTAAGTCAGCCAACGGAATACACGCACTCGAATATCCCCCATTCTCAAAAGAGACTCCCCCTATTCCCCGTCTAGGGCGAGCAAGCGAAGGTCAGTGAAATCTACCTGACCTACGAGGGGCTCTAAAAAGTACATAAGTAAAATAGGCACATAACCATTCATGCATCAATGAGTATTAAGTACTAGCGTCCCATAGTAAAGGTGTGCAATCGATATACAAGTATTAATTTCTATGACTCCTTTTTCACCTCGTTATTGACCATTCGCAAGTCTAAATGGATCGCTTATGACCCCATACCCCATTTCTGCTGGTTTATTGCACCCCGGAGATCATATGTCAAAGGGTAAGGAACCTTCCCATGTACAAAGACCTCCCACTGGGGTTCGTAGGGACACTTATCGCTTCGAAAGTTCCGAGGCTATGGAGCTGGAGCGTATTTATGTGGATGTATAAGAGATTGTAAGCAATCGTGCAGAATTATATAAAGTGTCCAGCTGTGAAACGGGGATTTTTAATGGTTAAAAGTTCGAAGACTTTTGAATTAGAGAATTAGCGAAATTCCCCAACATATGAATGGCTGATTTTCGGTCACTGTACTCATTGTAACAAAAAGTGTGAAAGTTATTCATTGTTAAAGTTATCCTCCCCCCCCCTCTTTTCGATTCCTACTCTCCATATTTGTACAAACTCATATAATGTAAGTAATGCACATATCAATTGGGAATTCCCCCCAAAGCGAAATTCTTTCAAGAGCAAAATTCCCCCAAAGAGGAAAATTCCATCGACGAGCAAAATTCCATCAATGAGAAAAATTCCCCAATTAGAAAAATTCCCCCTTAAGAGAAAGATGCCCCCTTAAGAGAAAAATTCCCCCTTAAGAGAAAAGTTCCCCCTAAAGAGAAAATTCCCGCTAAAGATAAACTTTCCCACAAAGAGCAAAATTCCATAAAAAAAACAAAATTCACCCGAATAAGAAAAATTCCCCCAAAGAGCAAAATTCCCCACAAAGAGCAAAATTGACCCCAAAGAGCAAAAATCATCTTCGCAGATAATAAGTCTTTTCATAGCCAGCCTCGGGCAGAGAAGGGTAAAATTTCCAGAATAAGATTCCTTCGAAGCGATTTGTTGGCAGCGGGAAAATAATAAATATACCAATCCGGAGTGACACGATACCCAAAGGCTGCTACCCATAATTCGTTGTCCCTATCCGCAGCATAGACCTCTGTAGCCTCTCACCGCACCCTACTGGCCTCAGCATTAAAGGATGAAGAAGCTGACACTTCCAGTTTCTCTGCTTGGTCTTGCGCGTGTGTGCCCTTCAGTCCTCAGCACTCAAGGTTGACGAGATTTGCTCTAGCATTATGCTATCGATCATTCTTTCCTCCTTTTTCTTATTTATCCACCTCCCTCTTATCTCTTTCCTCGTCGTTATTTATTTACTTTGTGAATCTCGCTCGAAGTTAAAGCGCAATGACAACGAAGTCGCCTCCGGGAGAAAGTTTGTAAGGAAAGCGGGGAAGATGAAGGAAGTGAAAAGTGTATAGTCTGAGATTCCCTTCCAGGCGGTGGGGCAGGGAGGGCAAACCTCGAGTGTTGGAGCAGGGAGGGTTCACGTACCTCCAGATGTCACTTTGGCGGATTTCGTTGGGTAAAAATTCATTTTAAAATTAACTCTAATCTCCCGTTAAAACTACGACGAGCCGCCCTTGGTCAGCCTCTCATTATAAAAGGCTTTCTCGAGGGGAAGGGGGCAACTCGCCTATCTTCGAGGGAAGGGGAAAGCGCGCCTATCTTGCAGCGAAGGGGGCAACGCGCCTATCTTGCTCAGCTCATCAACGCTGAGTGAGTGATCAGCATTACGCCACCGCTTTGCTGCCGATTCCAATGGCGCTTCTTTATTTTTCAACGGGCCTTTTCTTATAAATTTCGCTTTACTTTAGTTCTTTTGTGCCATTATCCCCCCCCCCCACCTGGCGTTTACTTCATGCTCGAAACGAACCCAATTCTTATCATTGGCCTGGCCCCAAGGGGTTTAGGCACTGGGCAAGCTGAGGTCGCGCTGAATCTCTTATTTGGGCATGGATGATCGTACTTTCTTAATTATTGCTCCTAGAGTGTGGAATGACCTCCCTGCTGCTGTACGTTTCTCCTCCATCCCTTGGTGCATCCTTTGTTGTGAGATAGGCACTGTGTCAAAACCCATGCCCTTGGAGAACGCGGTAACAAAGATTTCTATCATTAATACTATTATTAATATTAATAATATTGCTGTTAATTGCATTAGAAATATAATAGCCTCTAGCAATCAGATGGAACGGCTCTATGGAGGCAATCAGTAAGAACGGCTCTCTAGAGGCAATCATAAACAAGGTTTCTCAAACTTGTATGACCCATTCTTCATTTTCAGCATCTCACTTGGTCATTTCTCTCTTTGCCAAGATTGACTAAAAAAGGTACATTCAAAATAGTTTTGAAATAACTATAATTTGAATTTTATTCATAGAAAGATTAATATTCTAATAGTTGGAGTCTTTCGATCTGTGAGCCCATCTCTCTTGAAACCCTATAATTCTCCTTAGGGCTTTTCTTAGTTGAGAACCCTCAGGGCTTCTCTTAGTTGAGAACCCTCAGGGCTTCTCTTAGTTGAGAACCCTCAGGGCTTCTCTTAGTTGAGAACCCTCAGGGCTTTTCTTAGTTAAGAACCCTCAGGGCTTTTCTTAGTTGAGAACCCTCAGGGCTTCTCTTAGTTGAAAACCATCAGGGCTTTTCTTAGTTAAGAACCCTTAGGGCTTTTCTTAGTTGAGAACCCTCAGGGCTTTTCTTAGTTGAGAACCCTCAGGGCTTTTCTTAATTAAAAACCCTAAGGGCCTCTCTTAGTTGAGAACCCTCAGGGCTTTTCTTAGTTGAGAACCCTCAGGGCTTTTCTTATTTAAAAACCCTCAGGACTTTTCTTAGTTGAGAACCCTCAGGACTTTTCTTAGTTGAGAACCTTCAGGGCTTTTCTTAGTTCAGAACCCTCAGGGCTTTTCTTAGTTCAGAACCCTCAGGGCTTTTCTTAGTTCAGAACCCTCAGGGCTTCTCTTAGTTGAGAACCCTCAGGGCTTCTCTTAGTTGAGAACCCTCAGGGCTTCTCTTTGTTGAGAACCCATTTTCTACAACGAAGGAATAAACTCCGGTACTGAACAAAGGTTTTCCGAAAAAGTTTCAGCGTTGTTTATTACTTTATTATTTTGCTTAGAATCTCCATGATCGCATGAAAAAGTACTCATGACTACTTACTTATAAAGCACTGAATAAATATAATTTCCTTCGGATGGGGGGGTGTCTTTAAATGGGTTTACATAAGAGCGGTTGTATGTACGTTTGCAGTGTTAGAAAAAGGTCGTCTAAAAATTGCAAGAGGCATCACAAATACACCCACATAAAATTTGTAATGCTTGTGAGTACGAATAAGAAAGAACAGACGGGGGTGAATGGGGGTGCAGTAAAAAAATAATAATAAAATCAATTTCTAGGGGGAGGGGGAAGTCGCTTGGCGCAAGTTGCCTCACTTATTAAGCTGATTAGTATCAACAAGTAGTAAACTCTTTCCTCGGAACGGATGATATCTGATAGGCCCTTGTGGCTTTCATTATCCGTTAAATTATGTTATTTTAACTACTACCAGGCAATGGCTTCGCTACTAAGATTAAAATTTAAAATCTAAAAAAAAGCAGCCATGGTTAAATTTGTATAAATTTCTAAACTTCTCCAATTATAATAATTTTAAAAAGGAACTCTAAACTAAATTTTCCCCCTTTCAAAATATCACGTTGCTAAAATATAGTTATAGAAGAAGAAGATTTATATAAAAATAATTTTTTTAACTTCACCATTTGTAATTCTTGGAGTTTTAAAAATTTCACAATATTTCGATACTTATATTTATTTCTAAACTTCACCATTTTGTTTTTGATATTATAAAAGAATTATTAGAAATAACTTTGATAAAAAACATAAGTTATAACCAAACTAAGATGAAATTATTATTCAAATACTCAAAAAAATCCCCTTCTTAAATATTATAGTAAGTGAGGATGATGATAACAATCTATTCAACCCTAAATTCTGAGGTCTCCATCTATACACTTATACGATGAGTGTATTCAATCAAACGTAGGATATTTGCTAATTTAACACCCTTTATCCTTCTCTATGTAGCAGTACCGACTAACCTGCCTTCTTCGCTATTTCAAAATAGCGGTTTAAACCCCTGGACATGCAGGGGTAGAGAGGGAGGCAGCTCACAGTTTCTGTGGCTATATTCTCGCCATTGGCACTTTGACCCCACTCAACCACCAAATGATCGCTCGCCTTTGACTCCTGGGCTTCCGTTTGGAGAGAAGATCAAATATATCGTAGCGGTCGCTCGTAATCCCGAATCGCCGTTTTATCGACGCCGATCAAAGGTCGAGCGCTTTATGAGACTCGGGTTGGGTGTTGCCGAGGTCGATTTTATCTCCCTCTACTCGGCCGCTAAGTGTAGCCCTTTGTCCCGGCAAGGGAGGGGAGTCGATTCGAGCCGCTGCCTTGCAACCTTACATTGCTTGGTCGGGAGCCGACGCATCCGGGAGTCTTAGCAAACGAACTGTGACCTCTTTAGTGCAATTTGAAGACCCAGTCCCCTGGTATTAGAAATCTGACCATCCAAAAACGATTTGCCCATTGTCTTTTCTGTAACACCAAGTCTTTTCAGGTCTTGCAGGAAACCTGTTTTAAAAGGTGGCAAATTTAGGCGAATTGCACGACGCCCTAAACACTAGCACCAATAGTTGTCTGTTTGGTTATGTAGTTTCTACATATTTGTAATTTCCTTAATCTCACAACTTTCTCTGAATATTTGACCGATATGTCCTCTTTGGTTTTCACTTTACGTTTGGTACTACATTAAATGCTCGAGTTTAGTGAATTAGAACTTGAGAAAGCTTCTGGGAGCATGAGAAATTAGAAAGGCTAGGATTGATGTCAGAATATTTGTATAAGCGGTTATAGAAATGGGCTGACGAAGAAGAGAAAGAGGAGGGATTCTATAAATAAAAGACCAAAGGAGGAAATTCCAATAAGCTTGAGATATTACGATTTTTCGTCTGCCTTTTACAATTGCGGCGCCAGTATTGGAATAGCTGGTAATCAGCCACACCTTGGGCACCAGTTTCTTCTTGGATAAGACTTACTAGGTTGGGAGTTTTTGTTCTGTAGTCAAATAAGGTGTGCAATCGTAAAGAAATCGAAAGATTTTACAGAGGCCGTTAGAGACAGCAGATAAATGGCTACTTCGTCACTTTCAAGCAGTCTCCTCTCTCTCAAGACCAAGACAAATATTTAAATATACTCCTAAATTGCCATTACTTTTCAAAATCACAACACCTATGAAGCAAATATGCGTAGATGGCACACCTAGTTCTTTGTCGCCTCGCCTTAAACATGAAGCCAAGAAGCTAAAGGAAATCGTGATATTGCATACTCAAATGCGATTAATTTCGTCACACGTAATCATAAACAAAGATGAGTACTTTTATACTATGATATATATTCTACACGATCTTATCAGGCTCCTAAACAAATTTAAGAAACCCATTACTGAGGTGAAGAATAAATTAAATAAGCTCCCCCCCCCCAGTTCCTTAGGTACCCAGACGTTCCATCCTCCATGCATTGTAAAAACTAACAAAACTTTAATCCTCTAAACACTCCCTAGGCCCTAAGAAGCAGACTCGTGTCATCTTAATAATTCATTCATCCTCTCTTGGTTTCCTGACCAGACTAGCCGGAGCTATGACATCCATGTACTTTGAATCCATCGCCATCAAAGTTCCTTTCGATGAAGTGACCAATCTTATTTTCCGAGCAGTTTAGCATAACTACAACGTAAAACTTCTTATCCCATAATATGGATTCCCCATATTAGCACTTTCACATTAAGTTGCCGATTGCTAAGGTGTATCCTTCAGGGCGCCTCGACGAACTCGAACATCCGGGATTGATCTCTCTCAGAAATCTGCACTCCGTGTACCTGGAGGTTTTGTCTCAGTTTTACTTGTGCAGAGCATGTGAATATATATTGATCTGGGTAAGATTTTGGTTGATGGTAGCAAAAGTGGCAGGTGTATATTTAGGTTGGGATAGTGAAAGAATCTGAGCCTTCCGAGGGTGACCCTCTTGGGACTTAGAGGGATGATTAGGCTCACTCGATATCTGGTGAAATGGTATTAACGTTTTTATCGATATTAGGAGCATCGTCTACATTTATTATTTCATTCATACATTAAATAAACAATTCATCTTTAAAATTATAAAATGTAAACCAAGCACCCTCCAATTTTCTCATTGAGCTTCAAAAGGCCCAACAAAACAGGATCGCAGCAGCCATGCAAACCCTTCATGCTGCTCTTCATACACATTTAAACTCGTAGAGGATACACGGTTCTGTGTGGCTATCTTGCATTTACTTGTTTTTACTGTAAACACTGTCTTGTCGCCATTGTTCGGTAGAGATCAGTCTGCGCGAGTTTCATGTTCACGAAAATGCCCGAACATTTTCGACCGCTTAATATTATATAAATTCCCCCACAAGACATTTATGCCTTCGCCATGTTAATTATTTTGTATAGTTTTGTTCTGCCCTTCTTTTCTGCCCTTATTCTTTAAACAAACCACTGTTTAACACTAAACCTTGTTTCTTACTTCAAGTAACAAGCTGTCGAATTAATCTCGTTTACGAGCGGTCAGTTTTGGAAAATGTGGCCTTTACAATTTTCATATTATTTCACATTTGAGCTTGCATGATAGGAGTGCATGGGTGGGATTTGTGTGAGGGCGTAGTGGCGGCGCTTTTTTCCCATGGGTGAACCTTGAAAGAACGAAATGCTACAACATATTATACCTCTTCGCTTTGAAGGGCGAATGGGGTATAAACGTGGCTTTGTGGTTTATAGGGCATAAAAGAGAGGGAAAAAGGGAGTTATTAGTGGCGTTGATGTCCCCCGATCCAACTTTGTGGTAAAGTGATGAATGATGTTGATTTTCTACTTCCCCTGGCTTTTCATCTACATAAAATGACTTGTTATAGGTTGAAATACGTTTGGGTAATAAGGAAATATAATTTGTGGGTCTTCTTTCTCGTCTCAACCAGAAGGTAGAGCGAATCCCTTTCTGATCCTGCTGCCTGTCTATCTTGTCCATTTTCCCCCATTATATGGTAATTTTGTTCATCTCTCCATCTTATTACACTTTCTTTGAGTATCCCATCATCGTGTGGTACAATCTGTGAACTTTCTGAATTATCATTCCAAATCTTGGTCTGACTATGGTTTAGTTTGTTTGATTATTTTTCTGTCAATTAAAGTTATTACACCATATTTATTTAATTGACTCTCTTATCCGCATATTATTGGTCATATTAGAATTTTCCTCTGTATAAGTCATACCTGGGCTTATTTACAGGTTATTTATTTCTCTCTATGGACAGATGGGCATTTCGCTTTTGAAGAGTGTCTGCTCTTCCAAATTCTTGCCAAATGAAACCAAATCCCTATTGAATTTCACGATTTTTCTTATGTGCTCGATCTAACATAATGTCATGTTCCAGAGATTCTTTCATAAATGCTTTTGCTTTCAATGCCTACCTCTGAATGAATGATGTGTGACTGTGTGGCACAGGCGAACAGGCAGTCGTAGAGGAAAAGGGTGCGGAAATAACTTGAGAGGGGATAGGAAGAGTTGATAGGTCGATGGATAGACATCGATGCGTGGTGTGGTTGGGTGGGTCTCGAGGTGTTGGTGACTGGACGACGGTTGGAGGGTGGCCAGGAAGGATAGCGTGTCTGCTTGGTCGGAAATGCGTTATTCATGATGCTTTTAACTTATGCGAAGAACGACATGGGTTGCAGGGCTTACCTCCTTCTTCTTGTCTGTAAATATAGACCAGATTAATTTCTTGGTTCCTATGGCAGATTTTGGTATTTCTACTCAGCAAAATGCTGTTACATAGTCTAAGAAGACTTTTTGGTCTGTCTGTGAAAACTATTTCCTGAAATTGACTTGCTCTCTCGCTATTTCTCATCTACCTGCTTTGTTTTATTATTAATGACTAATGAAAATTGTATTTACCTCATATGAGAAAGTTTTGTGACTTGTAAGTTATAAGACTCATTTAGCTCCGATAAAAGTATAGTGGCATTATTAAAACATTGTACCAGTGTAATAGAATTGTCGTTTCTAAATAGACCAAAAAAAGGGCATCTTAAGTTGGTCTGAGGTGATTTTTATTTATCCTGGTAATTTGTGATTTTATATTTGCTTGATTGCACTTTCAATTTCTGATTTGAACATAAGGGGCATTCTTGAATGTTGCAAATTAAAGAGTTGTATATAATATTCTTTTATATTGTTTTTGACATCCTCACAATTAAGACATGCGGGAGTGTTTGGGAGAGAGATGCCTGACCGAGGGCCAAGTAGATGATAGAAGTGTATGTAGGTGGTTTGTGAGGGGGCGCAATTTGGGACTTTGCTGCCCAGCGATGAACCCTGACTGAATGAAATTCTACTGCACAGATCGACCCATCGCTATGAAAAAAAATGGACGGCTGCTTTGATGTTCAATAGTGCGTAAAAAGCTTGGATTGGATGAGAATTTTTAGTAGCGTATATGTGCGTCGATTCTACTTGGTGGGAAAAATGTATATGATAGCTTACTTCGTCCAAATCTTCTAGTATGTAATTTTAAAACTGAAGTAACATAAACTAAAGCGATTCATTTTAATATCCTAAATATATCTAATTAAGTTATATTTTCCGAAGGACTCCTTCAGGATCTAGTCCAAAATTAAAGATTCCAATATGTCCCAAACTATTGACTCCAAGCATATATATATATATATATATATATATATATATATATATATATATATATATATATATATATATATATATATTATATATATATATATAATACCTTCAGAACCTTCACTAGGACCATCTTCAGAGACTGTGTCGACTAATGAGAAGGGGAAAAAATTTATACGATAACGATTAAAAGAATGCACATTAAATAATGGGTAAAAAACGTATATATATATATATATATATATATATATATATATATATATATATATATATATATATATATATATATATATATATATATATATACATGGGTGAATATTTTCAAGCGCGTTCTTTCTCTCTCTTCTTGAAATTAAGAGTAATATTCGTTAGCTTAATCGAGTCTTCGAAACTAATCCTGAATGTTTAATGACCGCTATCAGTTGCTTCACAATAATCCTGAGTTATCGAGAACTACTCCCAGTAACATTAAAACACAACGGTAAAGTGTGTATGGTGCGGGAGACTTAATATTTATTTCATCAATTGATTTCGAAACATCTTCGCTAGTGAGGATAGTGGTCAAATTTTCATTTTTACCTGACTCTCGAGGTGATGGTGAGTTAGGAATATATGTAATTTCTCAATTAGGAACGGAAACAATGTTTTTTGAAGAAAGGCAACGTTGAAAAGATAAAATGTTACCTCTACCTTTGTCTTGCGAATATTGATCGTTCTCTTAAAAAAAATAGTTCCTTTAATTTACACTTTAGGTTCAGATACATTGGGGGGTTTTCTAATTACAATGGTATTTATGCGTTTTATGAGCTTCATTTTGTTTCTCGGTGAGATATTTTTATCTCTTCTATGGTTACCACATAGCGGAATAGAAGTTAAATCCGCTTGGGTGTGGTAGTTGTAGGATAGAGTCTTGCTTCAATTTTAGGTTCCCGGGGGTGAAAACAACAATGAGCAAAGTAAAATGGTGCTATCAAATTATTATACCTATACGCATGAGAGACTTTGAAGGATTCGAATGCCATTTTGGCTTCGTGTGTGTAGGGATGGAGAAGGGGGATGAATCCCTCAAAGGGTAGGTTTGGATGGTTTCAAAAGGATCCGAAGGAGAAAAAAGTCCTTTGAGTAAACCTATCGATTTTGCCAGAGCAAGGGATCCCTTCTAACGCCCCGGCCTTTCTTTATACCCGACAGGCGTGTGCCCCTCTCTACGTGTGGTTCACGACGTCCCGGAAGAAGCGGGAACCGGTCGGGACGTGCTACGTCGCTCGAAAAGGAATGACGGACTTCCAGGAATTTTCGCCCTGTCGGACACGTGAGTAGAGTCTCGATCTCCGAGTTTCTCAAGAGACTCCATCGTCGTTCTAAAGCGACGCCCGGTGTCGCTCTTACGATTTCTCCGTTCGATGAAATCTGGCGCGCCTGGACGACACCGGCGACCAGATACGCAAAGCACATGTATGCGCATAGGTGTACATGGGTATGCTGGTGTATGTGACGATGCAAATTCCATGAAGTCTCCACTTTCTCCAGTAATTACCCCTTCAATTACAGCAAATGGAAATCGCGTATATAATCTCGCGATTGTGGTGGTGCCCCTCCACCGCTGACCGAATTCGCGCGCGTGAGGTCGCAATTTGAAATGCGGTTGGGCCCCAATGACAACACACACACACACACACACACTTTCAGTGGACCCTGCAAGATATATGCCTTCATTATGAAAGTAGGGCATATTCGAGCGCCCCCAGGTTGTGTTGTGAATGCTCTTCTTATCTATACCTTCCACACATTTCACTTCCTTTAACCTCACCACTCAATACGAACCTCTTCTTAAAAACTTCTGACGGAGATGACAGAGATAATTTCACTAATTAATTTTGAGTAAATATTGATAATAATTCTAATAATAATTAACCTCTGAAGATTTACTCTTTCCAATAAAGTGTTATGGGTTATCCTTTCACTACTTACCTCGCTCTTTTTTCTTTTTCGCTTTTTGTGACAGGCGTATGCTTGGATATGACTGCGTGGAAGATGTAGAAAGGGAAAGCCTTCGATGAAATCCTTGAAGGACTCGAGTACCATCTTGGTATTGTGTTGGTAGAGGGTAGAGTTTGAACGGGAGGGGATGCTGCCATGCCATCTAACACACATACTCTTTTGTACTGGTTGAGAAAGTGAGGAATGTAGTAAAAAATCGCGTCCTTTTGGAAGTTTTACGTTTTCCTATCTATCAGCTGTTACCAGGGCAGCCCTGCACTTGTACTGCATGTCACGGTGTAGCGTGATGTGAGAGATTAAATTTCCCACCAGCACGTGAGAGGACACCCGCCACTCTGGAGGGAACTAAATGCACCCGGATACTTAATGGGGAGGGGGATAAGCCCAAAGAACACCCGCAATTAGGGGGAAGAAGAGGAAACTGATACTAGAGATGCGGTTGACTTTGAACCGGGGTCTAAGTTACTTCCGGGCCTGCTTTAACCATCGCGTTGATTTCTCTGGCACTCGCGATGCCACTGTGACATTGCCTTAGATCAAGGCTCTCATTCTCTCAGGGCAGTAAGGAGACAATAGAGCAGTTTGAGGGGTAGAGGGTGCCACTATCTGACCCTAATATCGACTGACTATTGATTAAAGGCACCATCAGAGATCCTCGTAAAGTTACAAGAAAAGAGACATAACCAGAATACCTAAAAGTAGAGTCTCGTACATAGGAATATATGACACTGCAACGAAACATCCTCCATACAAAAATATAGGCATATTCTATTCATGTTTGGATCATCTTTGCGTAGGTACACAATAAGGGTAGGTAGACCCCCGTCACTGCTTTCTCTGCCTACTGCAATTTACTCCTGCCCCTGCATTGGAGTTTGTAAGCCTGCCTTTAAGAAATCTCTTATCTCAAGCCCGCCGATACTTATTAGATAGCCTATATCTGCAGGCAGATGGCATCGAAGAGTGCCATTCAATAAAACAAAATGTATTATGATAAGAAAGTCGAGAGAATGAGGATATCACTGGAATTTCTGCTAAAGACATCAACCAGCCATCATAGAGACATCGATATCTCGGGTCAAGGATTTGCCCACATAGCCAGAGGATTTAAAGCACGCCCCTAACAACTCATCCCCATCGACGCTGCTCATGCCAGAGTCTTCCTAACTCTCAGGGTTAATCCAAGACGTGGGACTTGCAGCGGCACATCCAGATAAAAGGGAAAACTTAGGGTGCTGCACTCTCACTAGGAAATCCTCAGTTCGATGGTTATGGGGGATTTAAAGCAAAGATAAAAGAACAAAAACAGAAGTGTTGATAAGTAGGAAAATCCACAATCGGTTATGGGATTTGCCTAAGGTGCAACTCCTTGAACTCCTTCCAAAGAGAGAGAAATCCAAGGAGGGAACAAGAGGAACAAAAAATAAGCTCGATTAAATATTCTTCGACAGAGAAGTTTCATTATGGATCATTTATCAGCTCTTTTAAGATAAGAAGGTGACAATTCACGAATCGATGAGTTTGGGCGAGATTAAATTAGGATTTGAAACCAAAACCTTGAATTCTTCTAAACTTGGAGTGATTTGACAATCTCACCTTTTACATCACTCACACATCACAGCATCACATTTTATATCTCTAATATTCGGAAAATTTAACAATGATATATTTTTCATTCGGATTATAGAATTTTGTCTTGTCTAACAAGTCCTTTTTATATAGAGGTTAAACATAACCATGTGGTCGAAAGAATAGACACACACAAACACACATACATACACCCATATATATATATATATATATATATATATATATATATATATATATATATATATATATATATATCCTCTATGCCATATATAGTCTTAAACTATTAAGATAATCATCAAGTGAACAGAAGAGAAAAGGTAAAAGGAAATTTAGCGATGGTTTGAAATTAACGAGAAATAATTGGTTCTCAAGCGACCTTTCGCAATCATCATCATGCCCTCGTCGTAAAATCTGACCTGGGAGGGGTTTGCCCTCCTACTTTTAAATACTTCTCTCTTTTTAGACAAATCCATGCGTCTATAATACACAAACTCACACAAAGAATTACACACGCAAACATATATATATATATATATATATATATATATATATATATCTCTCTCTCTCTCTCTCTCTCTCTCTCTCTCTCTCTCTATATATATATATATATATATATATATATATATATATATATATATATATATATATATATATATTTAATATGAGCTTCGTACTATATATATATAGATACATATGTATATCTCTCTCAAAGTAGCGCGAGAGAATGATGAAAATGAGTCCATTAAACCACATTGAAAGAGAAAACGGAATAATTTTATTACCTTTTTTAGAAAAAAATCCGTGTAGGGAAACGATTCGAACCAGGCACACTGAGGCAGCGAGCACCGCTTTTTATCACCGTTAAAAGTATGCCTTTAGTGCACTATGCTACGCAGAGAACCAAAAAATTCTCTGAATCAAATAGCTTTTAAGGAACACTTTCGCAAGCCCGAACGGGGACTATGAAAGAAATAGAAAATTAATTGGGAATACAAAGAATAAATGAGGAATAGTTAAACGCGTGTGATCAAAGCGGTGCTCGCTGCCTCAGTGTGCATGGTTTGAATCGATTCCCTACAGAGATTTTTCGAAAAAAGGTAATAAAAATATTACTGCAAGTAAAAATTATTCCGTTTTCTCTTTCAATGTGGTTTAATGGATTCATCGATATATATGTATCTAATATCACCATTTTCCAAAGGACTCTACAGGAACTTTATTTATAGTTTACGAACGACTAAAGACCCTAAGATGCCCTCGAGGCTGCATCGTGAAAGACGGAAAGGCGGAAGTGTGAGTGCTGAAGGATAGGTGAGAGGAAGAGAGGGTATAGAACTATAGTATCGAGACTAGCAAAGACCTTTAGATCCGCTCCATGGCTAGTCATAGTAAAAGTGGGGAAGGGAAGGGAAGGAAAGCTAATAAGATCTTTAAAGAACCTATAGATTAAAAATCAGCTACGTTAATACTAACTTTTTACCCGTACTTTAAACTTGGAAGAGTGTTCCAAGTTAAAATGATTATATAAGTGAAAACAATTCCCACGAATGACCTGTGGTAAGATAATAAATGGTTATTGCATTGATGGTTTCCCATGGTTCAAATCACTTACAAGTGCCTTTGAATGGATAAATCAGGCTTCTGCCACTAGATGGCGCCATCAGCTCTAAATCCGATGGCAGGTTTGAAATCTCAAGGATGAATAACGATTTGTCCCATGGTCATATAGGTCATTTCATGGCTCTAAATGGGTACAAATGAACTTTACTCCTTTTGAAATAAAAGCGACGCCTTGACCTGGCGCTTCTCCGCAGGTAAAAATCAAGGTGATCAAAATTAATAGACCAAGATCACGCTCCTCTGACATTTTTCTAATTAATGACCACATAACTTATAATCAAAGTTTCCATTTCGGAAGCCGATGTGCTTTACTTTGGTCTGGTTTAGAATAAAATTAACTTCCCATAAACAAGACCAACTAAATATTTCATTTAGGTCTTGTATTTTCTTTCAATCTGAATTGTGTTCCGCTATGTGATCTAGCATCAAAGGGAAACTTGGCAATCTTGCTTAATACTGTTGAATCTACATAAGTGATTTACTAAGATATATCATACAGAACTCCAAACTAACGACTGAGGCACGCTTCTAATGATTTTGCCATGCCATGTGATACTCTATTTGTCACCACTTTCTTTTTACGGTTTGTATGCCAGTTTTCGATCCAACACAATATGCTACTTCTTATATCGTGCGCTCTATGCTTTTGCAAAAGTCTTTTATGCAGAATACAATAAAATTCTTTATTAAAGCAAGTTTATAAGGTCTACGGCTTTATTACGGTCATATATGACCTACTTTAGCATCAACCGCGAACTTTTCAATATTGCTTCATAATTTAGGATATAAGTCAATTAAGAAGATAAATAATACGGGAACCAAAACTGACCACTGAGAATCGCCTCTTGACTTTGGCCTTTGGACTTAAAAAGTGGTGAAATTGGATGAGCTTACAGAATAGAGGTGGTGTGGGAGACAGAATGAATAGGTCCCTAGTGAAAATATATCTCTGTTTGTTTAAGTCCTTCATTTTGGGTGTATTTTGTGTTTGTTTGGTTTGTTTTTTGTTGTTTTTTTATCAACTATAAAATTCATAGTTTATGCTAATTAAATTAAACCTTGTGATCTTATTGGCATTCAAGCCTTTATTTGAGGCGGGGGTTTTTTCTCGCTATGGGTTTTTGAAAAGGTTTTCTAAAAGGTTTTCTAAGTGAATTTTAGCTTTTGAAAAGTTTTCTAAGTGAATTTTAGCTTTTGATATTTCTTAGCAAAATTTTGTAAAAATATGTAATCTTAGTGGTGGTATGTTAATTTATACTAAAGAAACCTGAGCATTACATTAGTCGTTTGTTGTGATTTGTCGATTTTGTCATGTGTATTTTGGAATCACGTCGCCGTCAGTCTGGGCCTTACTACTTTTAAATGGTCTTAATTGTCGAGCGACCTCGATGTCTAGGTGTGTACGAGAGAACTCCGGAGACAGGCGGGTTCCAATGGCTGGCCAGATCCTCTTAGCCCTCTCGTGGAGCGCCACGTTAATCGGAGATAATCCAACCGAGTCGTGGAGCTCTCTCTGTCGTTTGTATTCTCTTCTTCGGGTGTTTGTGATGATAAGCACCGCTTTATTCTGGATCTTTTGTAGTTTCGCAATATGGGTCTTGGCGCTCGCGTTCAGCGGCACCTGGGGGTACAGGAGTCTCGAGCGAATGCACGCATTGAATATCTTGAGTTTATTTGAGGGATTTAGGTCACGGAACCTATAAAATTCCCTCAAATCTCTCTTGCTATTCGCGACTGTTCGCTTGATATGATTCGTGTAGCCCCTGGTGGTTATTTTGAGCCCCAGAACCGTCCCTTCTATGAAGTAAGGGATTCAATCCTCGTCTACATGTATATCGTTGAAGGTATTGCGAAACTTGGAATTATTTTGAATTTTTGGGCAGTGGTTGATATCTTCCATCTCCTTTCGAAAGAGTTGATGTTAGCTGTCTCCCTAGCCGTATTCCTCGCCATAAATTCCCTGTGAACATATTGTTGGTACAAATTTGCGATATATCGTCAGCGAACTGGACGTATATCGTACCTTTGGAAAGATGTGGTAGGTCATATGTATAAATGTTGTATAAAAGGGGACTAAGACAGCCCCCTTGAGGAACCCCTGCTTGGAGTTCGAGTTCGGGGCCTTTATGTTCTTTGATTTGTAAGTATGCTCTCCTCTCCATTATGTAGTTGAACAAAATCCTCTCAAGAATAGGGTTGAGGCCTACTTGAAGGATCTTTAATTGTAGTCCTCCCTTCCAAACCTTGTCAAAAGCTCTTTTGAAATCGCGGAACCCCAGGTCGGTATGCCTTTTGTTTACATTGGTTTTTGCAAGCTTTTCGGTAACGACGGCTAGTGCCGTGTCAGCCCCTCTTTTCCTTCTGAGGCCGTGTTGCTGCTCGTTATGCAAGTTGGCTTCATCGAGAAAAGAGTTGACTCTGTTAGCCAGCAAATTCTAAGAGAGATATCGGTCGAAAACTGGCAGAGCAGTTCGGGGGCTTCCCCACTTCAGGGATGAAAATCATCTTCACCAATTTCCACTGGTCGGGGAAATAGACTGTGCTCAGAGCGGCGTTCGTGATGCTGAGAAGACCACTCCAAACGTTAGGCGGAGCCTGGATGAAATTATCGCGGGTCAGCCTCGTAATACCCGGGGCTCTTTGCGAAAGGATTTTAGAGTAACGAAGAGTCCTATGGCAGTTATTTTACTTCCATAGCCCTCCATCAGTCTTTCCTACGACACACAGTGGTGAGGAGAGGTTTTGTGTATTAGTGTGTTTAACTGTTGAATTACGGCAGTTTCGAATTCGAGGTGGTAATTGACATTTTCTTCCCGGGTAATTTTGAAAATTGAAGACCAGAAAATTCTAAACTTTTTTTCAATCTCTTCAGTCTTAGTAATTGTTTGGCCGTTGTGAGTAATTGTGATTTTTGTTTGTGGACGTTTTCCTTTAAGACGTTTAACCGTCTGCCAGAACGTGTGTGAGCCTTTTTCTATGTAGAGTCTGTCCTATAGTAGCATTTGCTGGTCCGTAATTAGTGTCTGGAGTTTGTCCTTATTTTTTTTTAGTGTTCTCTAGGCATTGTGGTTGGAGCCTATCAGCGCTACTACATTGGGCCAGGACTCTCATGGGAGGGGTCCAGGGTGGAGTTGGAAGGGTAATCAGTAAGTTTATCCAGCTTCTCATCTATTTCTTCTAGGTTAGCATAATATAAGGGGTCTAGTATATAATTTAAGAGGTAATTTCTATAATTTCCCTAGTTCGCCTGCTTGTAGCTTTTGCGTTTTGGAATTTTAATTTAAATAGGATTTACTCCTACTGTAATTTTGATAGCCTGGTGGTTGCTCGGAATGATGGGGCCAAGTCAGACGATTACCGATTCATAATACTTTTTTATAATTTGTATGTAAAATCTTGATCCACCGTGAGAGGCTCTCTCTTATATCATGCGTTCTATGCCTTTCCAAAAATCTCTCATTTGAACCTAATCAAATACTTTTTTAGAATCAAGGTATATAATGTCTATGGCTTTTTGGTAATCATATTTTCCCGCTATATCATTTACAAATTCTCTAAACCCGTGCTAAGTCTTCTGAAACCGTGTTCGCTGTCATTAATTAAATTATGTTTGTCTAAATAATAGAAGTTTTTGTCCTCTACGATTGACTAGAAAAGTGTATCCACAATCAAAGTAAAGTCTATTGTTCCTCAGAACTCTCTTTTCTTCCTTTTTAAAAATAATTGAGTCAGTAATATTTGAGAGTTTTATCTTCATTGAATTCAATTACATCGCGATAAACAAGAATACGACATGTCTTCCAGCATAAACACGTCAGAAAATTTCTTCTTTTTTTTTCAAATAATGTGTCGTGCACATTTCCATTCTAGAACATTTTTTCTCTTCGCTAAATCTCTCACTCGTAGTGTGTTCTTATCCATGTTACTTTTATGGTCTTTGCGGTATATTCCTGACATGTTTTTGTTTTAGGTTTCTCGGATTTGATCTCACTTTCTGCATGATTTTTAAGTTGTGCCCGAAATTTACTGATTAGAATCTTTGATTAAATACTTTTTTAATCATAGACACTTACTTGTATGTCGCTTCTGAAGGTGTTTGTAAGGCTTTTTTTACCATTCTCCAGCCTAAATTTGCTCTTCTTTTCTTGTTCAGATGTTAAAATCTGTTCACACTTTGATCATTGGTATCTATTCTATCTTCAACCTTCAGTTGTAACCAATGTCTCATTTAATGCGGATCCTTACTAGAGCGGGCCTCCCGACGGCATCTGATAAAGCTTTTCTCTTTATTGTCTTTGTTAGGTT
The DNA here is from genome assembly GCA_963969495.1 of Ceratothoa steindachneri. Taxonomy (NCBI): domain Eukaryota; kingdom Metazoa; phylum Arthropoda; class Malacostraca; order Isopoda; family Cymothoidae; genus Ceratothoa; species Ceratothoa steindachneri. The sequence goes on from OZ018319.1 coordinate 139,980,281, forward strand.
TTCTGTTTGAAACTTTTGGTTTGGGATCTTGGAAAGATGAGACATCCGAAGGTTTTGTCCGACCCTATTATAACCTAAACTAACTTAACTTACCCTAGCCTATTCTAGACTAGGTTAGTTATGTTATGTTTAGTTAGGTTATATGAAGGTTGAAATACCCTTAGGATTCCTCATCTTTACAAGATCCTTGATTTGTTTGTTTTTTTCTTTTGTTTCTACAATCAATAATATAACCTAACAATACGTTAGTTCTAAATTTCTTTGGCCATTGGCTTTGTTGGCACTCCTCAGTTAAGTTTCCCTACAAAATATCTTCCTCAATGTAGTCGTAGGGGAACATAGCTACTAAAACAATAACCAAGCTTCCCTACCTCTTGTCGCCCTTCGTGTAATGGGGCGTTGTTTTGCAGCATTTCATCCAGTCAGCGTTCATCCCTGGCTAGGTGCCAAGCACATCCACCCATAATCCTCCTGCATGACCAAATATCACGATGCCATCTACCGGCTAGTCCGAAAGTCCTCTCACCTTAAAAGTAATAAAAACAATAGAGGAACGATATAATAATATCAAAACAGATGTGAAATATAAAATTAAAATAATATTTTAAATAGAAAATCAAAACAATATTTACAGGGGTTGACAAGACTTAAAATAGTAAACGAATTTGTTCGAAAAAAATAAGAATTACAGAGCCAAAGATTTTGAGCTATCAAACTAAATTGCTAGATTTACATCAGATTTAAAACGAATTTTTCAGACCATAACTTTCATTTTACTTGTTATTTTTCTTCACACCTCCACAATCCTTTGCTTTTATTCGCATGATCCAATACCTGCTTACGTGTCACCACGGGTACAACACCCGCACCCGCCCCTATTCCCCGGAGGGGCTGTGGTCATATATCTTCCATACTTTTACACTTTCTTTACAGAACTCTCCTTAAAAACTTTCCATGCTACTGACTCGTTGCTATTGCACTTTAAATTTAAGGAAAAAACCCCGCTTCACTTGCTGCAGTTTTTAGGGTGTGGGAGAGAGATGTACAGAGAGTTGTACCTTCAGATACGAGAGAGTGTGGCGGAAGTCATATTGGACGAGGTGAAGTTCCTTGGCAGTTCAAATAACATGCATAAGCACGTCTTGTAAGAGTGTGCCAACAGTTCAGGTCATTGTTGTGCCCGTTGCAACAGCCATGGTGGATCTGTATGGCACCAAAGATCAAATTTCATTTTTCGCCGCTTCTTCCCAGACGTGATCTTAAATACGCTGGCTGGCACTTATGCTCGGATAGAGAGTCCTTCAAAAGAACCCAGTCACCTCTTCGGATTCACCTCTGTCCAACGGCAAGGAATTTAAGGGAGGGTCATTATTTTAATCACTATTCGGAATAACGAATTTTATTCCAACAACTTCCACTTCGATCCCCTGCAAAAAGTTAATAATCGCACACCGCTGTCATTTCTCCTTTACGGATTCCTGTTTTGAAGGGTTTGGAACTTAGGCCAATTTATCGAAGGTACACAAGCCCGTTATGACCCCGTTGCGTAGCACGTGGGAAACGACTGCCTTTATTATAAGCTCAAGGAAACTCCAATGGAGATAGTGGAGCCCACATCCTTCTTCTTCAAAATTTTCTGGTTCCTGGTCATTTATGGTCAAACTCCGAGTTTTTCGTAATACTTTTATGAATCTTCTTCGTCATTATTTGTATTTCTCTCAATGATGTAGGGATTACATTTGAGGGTCATTCTGCATATATTGCCCCGGCACGTTACTCTAGTACGTTCCTTTGTGTCCTGCTTGGGTAATTTCTGAAGTTTTAGATGCTGGGCTCGAGCATCTTCCACCCGGAGACGCAGACTCGGGGCTTATCCATTCGACCATATCCAAGTCTAAATGAATCTATGCAAGTCGAGCTTTTCCGGAGCCTGACCCCCCTCCCACTATCGGAGGAGCAAGGGGGTTTTCCTGACCCAGAATCAGCGATTGACGGGTCCCTCGATGCAGAGAGGCTATTGAAGAACGATCCATTAGCAGGCGGGAATGCAAAACATCGGCGGAATTAAATAAGAATTCAAGAAGTCGTGAGGACGACCCGTGACCCCTGAGTAAGATTGTCATTTTTCAGTGCTCCGTTCGAGCCCACTTTCAAGCGTGATGGACCTAAGAGAGCGCGATAGCAGGGTTCCTCGAAAAGGATCTGAGACTCGTTTCAGCAAGTTCGTTTCTCAGTCCCTGGATCAAAGGTCACTAGGTCAAAGAGGTCACCTGTACTCGCCCGGGGCAGAAGCTATGGCATGGCAGCAGAGTGGATGTTAGTGTCTTCTTAAAATATTTTAGTAGAAAGTTTTTGAATTTTATTACAAAGAAGCAGATGTTGGGACATTCTCCGAGGTATATATATATATATATATATATATATATATATATATATATATATATATATATATATATATATATATATATATATATATATGATGAAATATAAACATAAGCGTTTCGGATAATAACCCATCTTCAGGTACTAGACAGAATAAAATATGCAAATGAATAAGGAATCACGCTATAAACAATAAGAAAATAATAATTTTTTTGCATCTTTTGAGGAACAATTTTTTGGCAGAATCATCGGATTATTACACCTATATTTTACCCCTGCCAATGTTGATAATACATGTATACTTTATGATTCTAAGTCTCTTGTGACAACCTTTTTGTGTTTTACTCATGAGAAAAGGAATGTAACATCTCCCTTTTTCTCCTGCTGTATGTTAAGGTTTCCCAATGTCTTTTGTGGTACTAGTATTCCTTGTGACTCTGTGACTTCTGTATTTGTACATTGATATTTTCCATTTCTAGGATTTTGACCCCAAAGTTTTTCGTACTCTCCTTTACGTATCAAGACTTGAAATTTTTTCTCTTTTGTGATTTTTTTTAATATAAATTATGTTCGATTAAAACATTAATTTACCATAGTTACCCCATTCTCTCCACCTTCATCAAGTTCCACAATGAAATCCTTTTCTGTCAAAAAATGTTATTGATAATGGATTCTCTGTGGCTCATGCCGAGAAAACCTTAGGAAATTTTTAAAAAATAGATCCTCAATCTTAAAGGGAGGGATCCCACTGATATAGGATTTTAAAACCAAAAGTTTAATTAAAGTGAAAAAGATTTTTAAAAATGTTTACATTAGTGTTGAGTTAATTTTTTTTTTATTAATAACCACCTTTTAGGACTATTTTAATTGCAAGAGCAGAGTCTATCTTGAATCAAAATGCCCCGTGGTTTCTGAATTTAATTGGTCCGATCTAATATTGTGAAACACTGTACGTTAAGAGTACGTGCGCTCGCTGACGGCCCCACTCTGTTCACATATGGGTCTTAATTGAGAACGGGAAAGGATCTTTGGAAGAAAGGGTTTTATCTTCTGCGTTCACACTCAATGAAATGCGAAACCGATTTTTTCATTAATAATTTTGAAATTCTTAAACCCACTCACGACCCATTCTCGCTACGCATTTGCAAATTCATTGTCATTCTTTCTCCGTGTTCTTCACCAAGGAGCTTTTTTTTTTTTTTCCAAATTCATTTATCTTCTTGTTTTCGTATTTTTTATACTTTAAGTATTATTATGTTTGTCATTTTAGTTTTTCTCCCCAACAGAAAAAGCTTTCAAAACTATCTGCTGCAAAGCCAATTTAAGCATTTAAAATATTTTGTTATTGTTACGCAAGTTGCCTTTCGCTGATTTGCAATCCGTTTTTTAAGAATTTTACCCAAGCTGTCATTTCTAATATACATTCTTTTTACAACCTTTAATTTTTTAGATATATTCCTGATTCCGTTGGGTTTTTTTTTTACCATGTTAGTTTTAATTTACAGTTTACTTTTCAAGATTTTTTTACCTGTTTTTATATTATTTGCATCGTAATTATTTACTCATTTCTATATTTTATTCTTTCTAAGCACCTGAAAATAGGTTGTTACCCAAAAGTATTTCCTCTTTCTACATTATGCGAGGTCGTCTTGTCTTTGTCTTTAACAGTGTTCTGTTCATTTCGACATAGGGACTATTATTATTTTTATTAGATCTTTCTCCCGAATCTGTGTCCCGATCAAAGTACTTTTGTACAAGCCAAACTGGTTATTCCTCACATGCATCGTTTTTTTGTGTGTTTTTGTCATCAGTTTCGCCGTGTTTTATTTTATGTGTCCATTGACGAAAGGAAGAAAAGAAATCACTCTCATTCCTTTATTTATAACGGTTTCAGCTGGTATGCTGATCTTCTAGTCTCTACATTAATGCATTTATGACATTAGAAGGAATTAACTTTAGTTTAAAATGTGGTAAACGTAAAGTAAATAATTTCTTTAATCAAGATATAAATTTTACAAACCTATTCTCAACCTAAACTTCAGTGCGAGTAATTAGTAGTAAATGATTAATATATATTATTGTATAATATACTTTACACAGCTAAGACTCAGTGCCCCAAATTTTTTGCTCGTGCAAATGGAAGACCTGAATCCTTTTTATATTTTGTTTGGCTCTGTTTATGTTTATATAACCAAAAGAGGCAGAGCCGAAGTATTAGAATTTAAAGAGAACCTAAATTATAAACAAATATTGACACTTTTAGTGTATATGATAATTTATTTCTAACTAAATTTTGAAATTCTTTAAGCTTACTCTAGTTTGACTGAAATAAAGGAAGAGGAACGGAAACATAAAGATCAACAGGTGATAAGAAGCCGAGGGACATCTTTAATATGAAAATTTGCATAAGACAACACTGCGCGCACAAATTCTCGAGTTAGCAGCCCCTTGCAAACATAATTTTGAGAGTGGAGACCCAAATTACAAAAAAAACAAAACATTGGATATAATCTGGAAGAAATATTTAAATAAAAATTGTGCACAACAATTGAAATATGGAAGAATCTATCGACCCCATGAATCAGTTCTCGTTCTCGGGCTCCTACTCTAAACAACTGAGGTACAAACCATTGCCCTAAAATAAGATGTTTTGAGATAGATCTTAAGTAACGTAGTTTTAGTGAATCTCTCCTAGTCCTGATCTCTTCCTATCCTATTTTCCCCTATTAGCTTATCTTTCCTTTCTGTGAGAACAGGCGTTCAATTAATTCTCTCCCGATGAGTTTTTTTTATCTTTTAAAATCACTTTTAGTTGAGCTTGGGCAGATTTCTTTAACTCTTTCGTTTTCATTTACGAAAGAAGTGATTGACTGGGAGAATGTTTATGAGCATTCTCCCTATCAATCTAGAGATGTGTTTGTTATGACGATGTCCAACTTTGGACAAGAGTCTCAAGAGACGCCCACAATCAGCGCTGTGTTGATTGAGAATTCAGAAAGATGACCATCGCCTTGTGACGGCGAGCCACCGAGGCGTCCAAATATGTTGCTTTGCGACGTGGGCGATCTCGCCCCAGCTCACGCGAACGTAGTCATGAAGAGGACTATTTTATCTCCATTTTAGAGATTGGGGCGGGGTTCTCATTTGTACTGGGGGCATGGCCTTTGAGAGTGGCAATCATAGACACCATCTCCCTGCAATCAGCAACTACTATGTAGGAAGGAAACCCCAGGAAAACTGACCGCTTATCCTAATCATGTTAGAAGAGGATGTTCTTTGAGGACATTTTAGCAATTTATTAAACTAGGGTCATTAACAAGAGTGTTTTCTTCGCCCTAAACAGGGCGAGAAAAATGTAGTTTAAAAATGTGATGAGAGTTACGAGTAATACATATTTCACTTATAAAGTGCTTAGAGACGATATATTGGGTATTCAATGGACTACCCAAGAAGCTTCCACTGATTATGGTGTAGTGCTGGGGTGTGCCACGCCGCCTTCTGGAGCAAGGCCATTTTCTGGCTCGCCTTTTACATGCAGGCAGTCGACAGATGGGCGTAAAAAGATATAAAAAATCTCCTTATGCATAAAAGTGTCCAGTTTAGGATTTCTTTTAACTGCCATCTCTGGTTTCTTCTAGCACTGTGGCCCGCCCATTTCCAATTAAGAGCTTTTATTGTTTTCACTAAATCTGTCAACCTTGTTTGTTTTCTTATCCAAGAAGACTGTGAATTATATGGTTTCTGCGTCTGTTTTTTCCTAAGCTTTCCTACCCCTCTCCAGCATAAATTTGTTTTTCTACTAATATATGCACTCCAAAAGGAGTTTCCTTGAGTATACGTATCCGTGTATATGCTCTAAAATTTGATCGGCGACTACAAGTTTTCCAATTTATGAAAAACCATGAAAATTATTATTTTGGTTTTTTCTTTCCAATCGTGACACCTATATTTAGATATATACTGGGTGTACCATAAAGAATGATCCAGATATTAATAGCATTTTATTGGACTATTCTTTTTAGAACACCATATATATATATATATATATATATATATATATATATATATATATATATATATATATATATATATATATATATGTATATATATATATATATATATATATAAATATATATATATATATATATATATATATATATATATATATATATATATATATATATATATATATATATATATATATATTTAATTTATGTATAAATCTTTCGTGAGCGCAAAAGAAGGATGGAATGAATCCAGCAAACCGCAAGAAACAGAAAAACAGGATAATATTTCTTCTGAACAAATTATTTCTTAATATATATATATATATATATATATATATATATATATATATATATATATATATATATATATATATATTTATATATATATATATATATATATATATATGTGTGTGTGTGTGTGTGCGTGTGTGTGTGTATGTAATCAGACACAAATAAGGTCAAAACTTGTAAAATTTAGTTATTAAATAAAGGAAGACAAAGCATCTTTGTCTGCTGCGCGCAACCTTTTGCCATGGTCAAGACGCCTCATTATATTTGATCTTATTTTTTGTCGGTCGTGAAAAAGTGGGAATTAGATTGAAATGAAGCGTGGATCGGAGTTTCGTGAAAGAGGTAGTAAACAGGCCCACACACGCAGAAGAGCTGCCTAGCTCCTTTATTTTCCTTATTAATCGTGCAATCATGAGTGTAAAGAGCCAACACATTTTCGGCACACATCCACCAACGGAATCCAGGACTCACCCCCTCCGTTTGGGCGAAACAAAGAACTAGGTTAGGTTTAGGAAATTTGTCCCCGCCCCTCCCCGCCAGGTTATATGCTCCTTAGTCATCGACTCCGTCTATGTACCTTTCAGGCATTTCACTTCACCCAACCTCAACACTTTATTTAATAATATTTTTTTTTAAATGCTCAGGCACATATTTTTGTTTTTCGTTTATATCAATAAAGAATAAGTATTTTATGTACACACATGTTCCTGTTGGTCTTTATTTTCCCTCCTGGCATTCGTCAATAGTGTGGATGTCATCGTTCGTTGCATGATCCTCTATTTTGTATTGAATGGAAAAAACAAAGGGGCTTAACGCCCTCTTTCATCTAAAAATTGGTTTAGGCACATGAGGAAGAAGAAATTGAACCGAAGGAAAAAAATGATGAAAACAGATTCGGGGCGAAGGGTAGTCGTACAGCAGATTCTCATCTATTGATAGCTTTGGGCCAGTGGGGCACGTTTAAACATTCCTGGTGCGAGTTAGGAAAAAACAGACATTCACAACCAGAAACAGAACTCCTTGGGAAGAAGCGCTGCTCTTTAGGATTAGCGAAACTAGCCGACATCCTCTGCCCAACCAGCGGACTCAGAAGAATTCACTTGGACTGAACAATGCCAATGGATGTTCTTGTCTTGAACAATCTAACAGTTATAACCCTGAATACCATGAAATGTCTCAATATGTCACTCCCATTAAGGGAAACGTTCGATGAATTGTCCTACAACAGTTTATCTTGCCTCTCAGATCCTATGACGTCATCTTTCGACCTCTCATAAATTCCATTTGTGACGTCACTCAGGAGGGAGACGAGGCCTTCGCCATTGTCTCATTTAACCTCCTTTGATAGGTTGAGCACGAAACTAAGGTCTGGCCGTCAAACGGCCAAGAACAACTCGGACCTACGGGATAGCATATAGATACCGGCTAACCATCTTGGCACATAACGTGAAAGGATGGACAAACAACAAAAACAAACTGTACAATATCTATCGAGAATTGGATCCAGATGTTCTTCTTCTGTCAGAAACTAACATTAAGGACGATGAAAAACAAAAATTCTTTGAATACAACGTTCCTACAAAAGAATTGCACAGGAGAAAGATTTGGCGGAGCGCTAATAGCAGTAAAAAATGATCTACAATTCAGACCGGGAAATCCAATGGATGAATCGACACTGTCGATCATTCTAAGGTGTTCTATGGGTGACATCGAGCTGAGCGTAGGTTACCAGCTCCCCCCCCCGTCATATCTACCCTACCATGACTTATACACCCTATTCAAAAAAAGAGCGCCCAGTACTATTCGCCGGGGACCTTAACGCCAGGAACAGGGCAGCGGGATACTCGACGACAAACTCAAGAGGTAGAATACTCGATCTCTTAATTAGAAGGGGCGTCGCAGAACGCATTAGGCCGGACTTTCCCGCATATTTCTACCTAGAAACGGCCACTAAACCGGATGTCGTGCTCACGAACCCAAGCCTCCCTTTCCACCAACTCATCACTCCAGGGCCACTAACACCAAGTGATGATTTGCCCATGCTGATCACTATAGCAACTGCCCCTATCCCAGTCCCAGTTACCCCAAGAAAAGACTTCTGGAATGCCGAATGGGAAGAATACAGGAGGGCATTTCCAGTGGATATCACTGATCTGAATGACGCACTTGAAGAAGATCTGGATGAGTAGATTACTGCTATTAGCGCCAGCATCTCTAACGCCGATGCTCTAGATATCCCCCATTGCATCACACAAAATTACCATACTTACAAAGCCCACACAAAAGAGAGCGGTGCTACAACAACGATTCTCCCGCGTCTACAAGACCATCCTCAACATGAGCTTCACCAGATCCATGGACTTCCGCTTCGTTCAGTATCTCAGAAGTCAGTTGAATTCCACGCTAGGATTATAGAATTATAGAAAAGTTAGACACTGAGAGGAACCCGAAGGCCTATTGGACGACAATAAACAAATTAAAGGGGAACACACGCACCCTCGGTCCATCTGCAATCAAGCATAAAGGAATTACGGCGGTCACACCCAGCGAGAAAGAGAAGCTGCTCCGCCAAGTCTGGGAAAAGGTCTTCAAAATATCAGATGTAGAAGAAGAAGTAGACTTTGACCTAGGCTTTGAGGACCAGGTTCTCGAGTATATGGAAAGGAGAAAAGGCAGGTGTGAACCGTATGAAACCGCATGCATCCATTGGCTACACGGTAACTCTCAGGAAGGGAGGATAATAACAAAGGAGGAATTATTAGAAGCAATTTCCGCATTCAAGTCTAAAGTCCCGGGGCTCAGCCAAATTACAATCAGGCATTTAAAAGAAGCACCGGAGAGACTTAGGACCAGGCTGCTGAACCTATTCAATGTGTCCCTAGCAATGGGCTACTTCTCGGATGGCCTGAAGACCTTTAAAATGATCTTCATACCCAAACTGGGAAAACCACCAAACCAGGTCATGAATTATAGACCCATCTCACTGCTAGAGACCGTTGGAAAGGTTTTTGAGAAAATCCTCAACAACAGACTGGCAAAATACATAGCAGAAAAGAATCTACTGAACGAAGAACAACACGGATTTATAGAACACCGAGGAACTAAAACAGCCATAGCCCATATGCTGCAACACGCAGCAGCATGGCGGCTATAGGAAGCTGGATTGACGTCGTCTGCAGAGACGTTAAGGAGGCTTTCGATAAAGTTTGGATCGAAGGCCTAAAATACAAAATCTCACGACTGAAATTCACGCCTCACTTCGAAAAGATCCTCTGTAGCTACTTAACCAATCAGCGAGCGGTGATCGCCTTCGAAGAGCATACAGGGGAAGCCTTCGACCTCGCTTCCGGTGTTCCATAAGGAGGATGCCTGAGCCCTACTCTTTTCACCATCTTCACGAGTGACATCTCTAGACCAATTGACGAAAAACCACTCAATATCCAATACACAGACGATATCACCCAAGTTGTGGTTCAGAGGACAAAGTCGGCAAGGATGATGGCCAGAGCCACGTCAGCAGAGGCCGAAAAGATTTCCAACTTCGAAAGACGCTGGAAAATTCAAACTAACGTGTCTAAGTTCCCTGCAACTGCAATAGGGAGACATCGTACCATCCCCTTCAACCTAGTAAACACCGATATAGTAGAATACTCTTCACACGCGTCAGTTCTCGGCTACACACACTCTAGTACCGAAATGAACAGACACGTGAGCTCCAGAAAAGGATTTGCAAGAGCAGAACTCGACAAACTCCAGCGATTTAGATACCTCACAATAACAAAAAAAAAGTTATACATTAGTTTGGTTAGATCGAAACTGATGTACCCCAGTGTACTTCTCAATGCATCATCGAACAAGAACATGTCGAAACTTCAAAGAGTGCAGAACCAAGGTATCCGTTTCATCACTGGTTCTAGGTGGTACGACTTCCGGACCTCGAGGAGCCTCCACGAAGAAATAGGTCTAGATCCGTTGAACATATATCTACAAAAGAGGAAGAGACATTTGGGTAAAGTTAGAAAACATTCTCCCCAATGATACACTAGGCACCCTCGATCCAGAGGAGGGAGAGTACAAAAGATACCTTCCAAATATCAAAAGTGCCGAGCCAATCCCAAGATTCAATTGAATGAACTAGTACTAAAAATATATATATATATATATATATATATATATATATATATATATATATATATATATATATATATATATATATATATATATATATATATATATATATATATATATATATATATATATACAAAGAAGGAGCAACTACAGGTTCTGTGGGTGATCATACAACCACCACAGGGCTACGCCATTTTGATTTTCTGCCTTTCAAATAAATTTGAAGACAGAAGGAAAGATGCAGAAACCTTGTATAGCTGACTATAAATACGTATAATACAAGAGAAAGAAGAATTGGACGCGAATGAGCAAATGAGACAAGAAACCAGGGTTTTTAAAGGCGAGAGGGAGGGACATTAGAAGAATCCAGAATCAAAGGGAGCAGAAGGCGACACAATGAAGGCGATCCTTTACCGAGAAGACAGAAATAACGCCAGGGGAAAAAAGTTTTTGAAAATTCCTGGCCGGTACTCGAACCCGGGTCTGCTGATTGCCAGTCAGATGCTTTACCGCTAAGCTATATTTTGCCCAAAGCGTTACCCCATCAAACCCAGCATCTCCCTAAGCTAGGAACCTCCAAGGAATTTTTATACCACATCCTCTTACCCGCTCACAATTTAAAGGCTCATCCCCCATGTCACATACAAAAAAGGAGCAACTACAGGTTCTATATATATATATATATATATATATATATATATATATATATATAATAAAAATAATAAATAAATCAATAAAAAGAGAAAAGAATAATGAAATAACAAGAGAAGAGAAACCAATGGAGAAGGCCCGTACACCGGGCACCTTAACTACTAATCTAACACTTCCTTCCTTTCCGCACTATTTCCCTCCCCCCTATAGTTTTAGCTAATCACCCCCCTCTTTTCCCCCACTTTCTCTAGAATAGGAAAAGATAGGAACTGAAGAAGCTTTTAGGTGTTGGTGAACTTTCACGGAGTCCTGCCCTGGGTCTGTACATATGGTGTAGCAGTCGCATGTAATTGCAGGGGATCTATTTTGTTGACATGAGGTAAATAAAATACACCCTCACGCTAACATGTCACAATGCGACAGGAAAGTCACTCACACTAGGAGTAACGGCGCAAAGATCAGCGAAGGCGACGCAACTCTCCTGCCGGGAGTAGGAGGTTTAAGGCCAGACTCCATCTCCCATTAATGAGATCAGTGCGTACAGTGTTCCCACTTCCGTCAAAGGAAGCTGACTAACAGGATTGCACGCCCTACTGCCCCCAATGCCAGGGCAGGATCTGCGGCTACAGTATATATCTTATATAAGTGAAACCACTGTAGTTTTAGGAGCATGGAATTTATTTTAGAGACTAGTTTCGGTATGAAGTTTACCATACCCTATTCATTTCCTGTCCCTCGTCGGTTTTCGCTTTAAATTTGATTAATAATAGATCTTTCCGCGCCTCAACTAAGCCCCATCGAACTCTTTGAATTCGAGGCATATGGGAAGCAAAGTCTCGGAATTATGAATAGTTGGAGTATTAAGATATTATTAGTATTATTTTACGAATTATAATAAACATCGACGTACTCGTGGTATTCTTATATAGTTGAGTTTTCCACCCAATATTTCTGCCCATTTCACTTATGAGAAGAGAAAACGAATATAAATAATGGCAATACACTCGAATAAAACCAAGTGCTAAGAGGTGCCCGCTTGACCTGGCAGGAAATCTCAACCTAAATGGCCACACGTTCACAATATTTCTAGCGATGAGACGCGCCGTTATCAGCATACGACGACCTTATTAGCATCGTTCAGAAATTCCGCGCCCAAATCCGCGATCAAATTGGCGATCCGTGAAACGACGCTCGTTGCCCCGAGGCCGATTTCGAGCAGTCGATTCGTCGGAGCAGCGAAGGCCTTTTACCACTCAGCAGATCACTTTAAAATTTATATTTGTTGTGGTAAATGTGATAAAGTAGAAATTATATTACAGGTAATTATGCATAGCTATTATAGCAGCATGTGTGGGAGATGGTGTATAAAATTTGCAAATTGTTCAAACCAATCATCGAAACTTCATTGGTAAGTAAAATAAATTGATTTAATTGGCGTTATCAAATTTACTAAACTTCCCCCTCTAAATTCAATTACTTGAAGAGAAAAAAAGAGCCATTTGATTTTTTAAAATTTTTAACTACAAAGACTAATTTCGACACTACTCGTCTCATCTGTCAGTTCGAAACTAGTCCTGTACTTGAATTTTTTTTTCATGTTGCTTTTTTTCTCTTGATTTATCAACGCAAACAGTACGCTTTACAGACTCAATTAATCCAGGAATTTTTTTGACTTTGACCCATAAATCTTAGTAATTATTAAGAAAGAATGAGCTATCGCAGTTCTTTTCGCTCGTCTACACGGCGATATTACTTGGTGTATAAGGCGGAGACTTGTCAATGTATGTTTTATCAATGTTTATGGATCAAGTTCAGTAGTAAATTGGTGTCGAATAAATAAAAGGCTTTTTCAATCTTCGAATGCCATACAGATGAGTATTTCGTAGTCCTTAGTTCGCTGTAATAATTATAGTAAATTCTACCAAGGAACATATACCCTCGAGCTATTTCTGAACCTGCATGAGCTAGTGGCTGATTGCAGATGTTTGTATTACTTTGTTTGCACTTTTATAAGTTGTATGTTACTGGTCAAAGAATGGTTATTTAACTGCCTTGACACTATTTTTGAAAAAAAGATATTGAATTTCCGAAGCTTACTCTTTAACATTTGAAATCAATTAACCACACAATTTATATTAGCTTTGTTTCATTTTCTTTCTTTAACCTGTGAAAAATGTACCCTGTGTTAACTTTTAAGGAACTTCAAGTTTTTATCATAACATATAGATGTACAGGGTGGCCTATAAGCCTCAGAATACTCAACGTACAGCTTTTGTATAGAATATGTTATTAACGGAAAATAAATGTATTTTCTTTTATGTAACTGTAACTGTAGTGTCCTGGGACATATGAGCCACCCTGTACATGGAAATGAAAGTTCATTCAGTCTTTTTTGTTGAAATTGAAAAATAACCTAAGGTGATAGATTCCGCTACATAGTTTTAGTTTTAACAGCAGGCAAAATAATTCTTAAGGTCTCGATCCTTCAGCATCAAGACACTAATAGAGAACTCCTGTAAAGTTAAATCCGATTGCATCGGGGTAATTTTATTGATTGGACGACAGGAGTTTTGAATATTCGTTGTTTTTGTAACTGTAAATAATAATGATTTACTATTTGTCCTGTTCACACTTTCATTTATTCGAATATTCAAATAATAGTTTATCATATTAGATTTTTAAATACGACAGGAATTTTGGTTCCTTTATTTAGAAAAAAGATGTAACAGTACAAGAAAGAACGCGGTGTCATCCTATCAAATTGACTTTCAGTTCGGGACTTGAATCAAACGAGAAAACGCGACTGTATTAAGTGAATTTTCCTCTGTAAGCACCTCCAAGTTTTATAATAAAGCCTTCAAAGTCTTTCTAGTTAACCTGGGATCCTTTTCCCGCATGAGCCACATAACTGAAGCAAGCTCCCCTAACCAAGTAAATACGTGGTTTGGTGTATGACGTCGAGACTGGGACTAAATGGCAGCGAGTGTGACTCCCCCACAGACATTCAGCTATGTCACTAGCTGTTCTCCCATTGCCAGATACGCTGATAATACCAATACAGGGGTAGCTGGCTCCATATGTACCACAGCACAGCTATACTTTCCCGTCTTCACAGCACAACATACCCGTGCTCCCATCCGTTCCGGAGTCTTGCCGATGGAATACCTGTGTCCTCTAAGTGGGTACACATCTACATACCCTTGACTCAGAATGGATGCCTCCATCTGGTCAGTTCCATCATCCCTGGTTAGTGTCCCAATACGAACTAGGGATATTCTGCCCCAACAAGGACCAGCCACTCTTGTCTTCGCACTCGCCACTAATTGTCATTCTAATTTTTATGTCTATTTCATTATGTATTGCGTGGATCTCGTCCCTGATGCGAGAGAGGGATGAGGCTACACACTTACCTAAATAAAGAGGAGAGGGTGCGGATATAAACTGGATGCGTTAAGATTTCAAATACAATCTCCAAACACTTTCGAAGTTTTGCTAGCAACTTTGCCTCTAAACTTCACTCTTACGCTTGCCATCATTTATTCTCCCCAACACACATGGAAATAGACTTGACCAACCTCATTGACTCCTTTTCCGATTTTTTTTCTGACCATAATCGCCCCATCAATATCTATTTCTGAGCATACAACGCCCCTACCACTCACAGTATGCCCTCTCAGCCAAAATGCATGCTATATAGCTTCAATACATTTCCACTTTCTCTAACTTCACCATTTTCTTTACACATCTCTCCTTACAAACTTTAAGCGCGATACAGCTTCGTTGCTATTGCGCTTTAAATTCGAGGAGGAAAATGTCTCCGTTTTATCTTACTCTTGTATTTCTTTTTCTATCCACCTCCTTCTTTGTAATGACTTTTAAAATTTCTATATGATAGGCAATGACTCAACACTGTCTCTCGTACCCCGGCGTCGGTACTGGAGAACTTTGGTTCCACAAAAAAAAAGCTTCTTTTTCACATCTGAGGGTGAGAGGAGCGAGACGACCTTTAATGACTTCCTCGAGGGTCTAATAAGGAACAATGTCTGAATGGACATCCCAAGCGAATAGGATGGGAAACCCTTTCTAGAGGGTTCCTTTCTCATCGACTGGGCTAAATTATTAGATCGAAGTTAACAAGGACTTCTTTTATTCATTTGGTGCATGTAATGTCCCTCTTATTAGACCCCGGGGGAAACATTGGCAAACGAATCCCCACGAGTGTGTGAGAGACCAAACTGTGAGCCATTTACCGCACATTTCTAGTCCTATTAGAATTCCGGTTAGATTTAATGGATTACCAGTTACAGGGTCGAAACAGGAGGTGTAGACTGCTTTTTATAATTCATTTTAAATATGTGTACATAGCATTAATTAATTACTTGAAAGTTCTTTCAGGCTTTATTGAACTATATGAATCCAATTGTATATTTATACAAAAACAACACTCGTTTATAAATATACTGGAAAATGTGAGCAATCGAGTACTTGTATGGAAGCGGGAAGACAGCGGGCGATATTTTCTAAATGTTGAACGCCACTGTGAGCAGATCTGAATTTTTAAAAGCTATCAAACGGATTAAAAGATAAGCATTTGTCTCCCGATTAGTGAAAACCCTAAACATCCCCATTGAATTCATAACTATTTGCCGTCACGAACCGGCCACATCGAACCTTAAGCCAACTTTGACCCCAAAACTCCAAAAGGGCATATATATATATATATATATATATATATATATATATATATATATATATATATATATATATATATATATATATATATATATATATATATATATATATGAAAGATAATGGTAAACCACAATATTTGAATCAAGATTTTATTTATAATTATCGGACTAGTTTCGGCAAGATGCTCAGTATATAAAAACAATAAATGCAACAAAGCCCACAGGAAAAATTAATACGAGGATTCCAAGTACTTTCAAACTTTATTTCGAGTTCGAAAGTACTTGGAATCCTCGTATTAATTTTCCCTGTGGGCTTTGTTGCATATATATATATATATATATATATATATATATATATATATATATATATATATATATATATATATATATATATATATATAGTCTGGCCATTCCACGACACATTATATAATATTAAATTGTGTTTTAAAAGTAAATAAATAAATATTAGTTTACACTTCGTGCTTCCACCCTCTATAATACCTTTTGAAAAGCCACGGGCCATATTCTTTACGTCTTATTGCTCTATATTACTTCTGTATTTGCTATGTAATATAATTGAATGTTTTCGGTTGAATGGTCTGGTAGCTTTCTGTTGGTTATAATGGCCTCGAATTAAAAAACAGGCTTAACGAACTGGTTTAAATTGTGATGTTTTAAAATAGAGTTCAGTTGCGAAATTTATTGACTCTAGAAAATATTATATGTTTTCAAGGCTCGTCGATAATATGACTTAGTGGTTTGAAATTTGAATTATATGAGTTATAAAGGAGAAAAGTGATTGAACTTTGAAGTATGGTGTTTGACGTTGATATAAACGAAGAAAAATAGAATATTGAAGGAACACTTACCTCAAAAAACACTTGTCATGCAAATTAAACTTAGAGGCAAACGTCGTGAAAAGTCAAGCAAGGAGTTGGAAGAGCTGATTTACTCAATATTAGAAGATGGTTTGGATAGTAGAAGATGATAGCGGGTGTCGTTGAATTTGCTTTTTTTGTGATACTTTCTGTTTATCCGTCTTTCTTATGTTTGTGTCTCTTCATATACCGTTAACGTGTTATTCTTATTGTCTGTGTGATCATATTTTTGTGTACTTATTTTTGGTCTAATTGTTGAGCTTTCAAGCCTTTATTAGCACTTAGTTAAGCAATTTACCTTGTGTTACTGTTTAGTATTTTCTTATCTTTTTTCTTTTCGTTCTCTGTTGTACTATATATACTGTGTTTGTTTCTAGTGTCTTAACTATGTATATATTGATGTTATATTTTACTAAGAGCATAGATGGTGCTTGGGAACTGACTACGGCAGGAGACTTTCTCCCGTATCCTGGCAGGTATGTTGAATCTGCCACTCGTTCCCTGTAGTTCCGGAATGATAACATTAGTCAGTGTAGACCAGATCTTTTTTCCCAGTTTTGGAGTCCCGACATTGATGGGTCTTAGGAGCTTTCTCCTAGAACTCGAAGGTGATATCGTCTTCTGGCTTTGTTGATGATTAGGGACGCGGAATTCTGTATACGCTGGACCTTTCTCATTGAGGACTTGTTGGCTGCTTTGAATCACTACTGCAGGATATATGAGCTTAGACCGGATGTGCAATTTAGGTATATTTTCTTAATATTAGCCGAGATAAGATCTCTAAACCTGTATAGCTTGGGAATTTCACCCTTTGCTAGGTTTCGGCTCTCCGTGTAGTGTCTCGAGTTTACGTGGTCGGAGATGTTTAAGCCCAGGACCTTGTCTTCGGCAGAGTAGCCGAATATCCTCCCATCTATGATGATGGGCCACGTCAACCTGTGGCTCAGTAAAACGATCTTGAATTTGTCCCTGTTGGTTCTGATCTTCCATTGTCTCTCGTACTGGTTGCTGTTCGTGATTTCCGCTATTGTGCGAGTCACATGTGCCCTTGCTTTTCTCTTCGTGCACTAGACGATTTAAGTGATGTCATCTGAAAATTGCAGATACATCGTGTGCTTGCACTGGAGTTGGAAGGGGCTCAGGCAACTTCCTTGGGGGACACCCGTCTTAAGTTCGAACTCGGGCCCTCTATAATCTTCAATCATGAGACACGCCCTTCTGTCCATAACAAAGTAACTGAGGATCCTTTTCAGGATCGGATCCTACTAGAGGCTCAGGATCTTGTATTGAAGTCCTTCCATCCAGACTTTGTGGAAGGCCTTCTGCACCTCCCTCAGCACAATGTCTACATAGTATCCATTCGCTTGGCAATATGCTATTTTCTCTTTTAGGTTCGCCAGGGCCATAAAAGTGTCCTCTTTGATACGGAACCCGTGTTATTATGGGTTGTGCGCTCCTATCTCGCCCAGTTGAGCTTGTAGCCTATCGACTATAATCTTTTCAAGGATTTGTCGAGTATCTCCAGAAGAGAGATCAGGCGAGAGTTAGCCACCTTGGCTGGGGGTTTGTTTCCATTGGGATGGAGATGATTTTGGCAATCTTGTACCCGTCAGGCAAGTATCCTGTATTCATGGCCGCATTCCTGGTGTTCATCAGTCCCTGAATAATTTGCCGTGGGGCATTCACGAGGTTGTTTTTCTTGAGCCCAGACCAGCCGGGTGCCATATCGTTGAAGGACCTTATGGTGTTCATGGTCTCTTCCTCGGTGATGGGGCGCCTATGGATAAACATCTCTCTTTCTTGAGATGCTTGCGGGTGTGGGTGGGCCCTATGTATCATTGTGCCGAGGTCATCGAGTAGTTGGTCTTCGAAATCCTCTTCGAAGTTATCGTTCTTCTCAGGTGATATCGCGAAAATCTCTTGCCTAGTTGCAAGAGAAATGATGAATAAGAAGTTTTTATATAGTACCTTTTGCAAAAAGGAATGAATGAGGAGAGAAGGGCGGGGTCTTGACTGTTATTTTCTGAGATGGCTCAGCTTTTTTTCATCACCATCCACTCCACATGTCATAAAAATAAAGGTATCGAGCTAGGTAATGAGTACCTTTTCAAGGGAAAACCCCACAGTATCGGCCAATAAACTCATGGGCAGCTTTTCTTGAAAAATGGCCATGAACCAATGGAAGAGAGCACAGGCTATGTTAGAGAGGAAAAATTTGAAGAAACATATTAAAACAGATATAACAGAAATAAAAGAGGGAAAAATGACAAAAGGAGAGTGTTGGGGCAAAAAATCTATCGATTTGATAAATAAATCTAATACTTATACACAGTGAAGGTGACTTCTCTTCAATGTTGTCCCGGCGAAACTGCATCCCGTTCCTCAGCGCCTTTAAGGAGCACCTCATTGGAGCGGCTTGAGAGCCGCCGTCCGTATGGACCTTCTAATATTCTCCTATCCAACTTTCCATAGCCTACATCTTTGAAAACGAGCACTCAGGCGGAATTTTGCCTCATGGCCCAACAAACCATAAAATCCTGGGTAATCGAACTAAACCCGAGCCCTTTGCAGACCGCTCTGTAAACGAGATCACGGCGAAATCCAGTGTGCAGCCTGCGGAAGCTGGTCACCCTAAACACCATGCTCTGGTGGTTTCCGTTACAAGCATTACCCTAATTTTTTCGACACACCAAACCACACAAGCTTACCATTTACACAACCATCCCTAACAAACCAACTTTCCAGCCTACCACGAAGTCCAGAATCACACAACACCCTACAAACTACTTCCTCATATCCCCTACCACCACAGCACGAGATACATAACACATCACCGGAACATACACCCAACATAATACACTAAAACATTAACGCTCTACGCAACAAACGTATGGTACTCAAGGAATTCCTGATAAATAAACACATAAATCTAGCCTTAATCCAGGAATCAAAACTAACAAATCGCACTCGCATTGCCAAGATGCCAGTTCGCTCCCACATCAAGTAAGACAGAAAAAGAGATAACGGCGGCATTGACCTAATCTCAGAGATAACATCCTCTTTAACCATACTTCTAAAATCAACGAATCCTCAAAATGGCTTCATCCAACTCACTCCATTACTCAGTGCAGTAATGACAACAATTAACATAATCAGTCTTCGACATTACCGTTCTCGCACCAACTCCTTAATACACACAAACATCTGGCAACCTAAAACTTTACATCACCAGAGTCGAACGCTGGGTGCATCAGAACCAAATGACCTGCTCAACTTCAATATCTGCTTATAACTCTTCATAACCTACAAACTGGAGTACAATGCCCCCTTCCCCTCCTCACTTTAGCAAATACGCCAATCCCCTTAAAATTTAAACCTAAATTTCTCGTGGTCACACACGAGAATAAGCAAACAAAGCTAACAGAAAAATGAACATACCCCGAGGACTCACGGCAACCACATTCAAGCAAGCTAAAGAATCTATCACTACTCACACGAGCGATACATCCCTACCACACTTTTATTTATGCCTTCAGAGCCTGGACACCAAATCTGGAATCCATTTGCCTATGAACACTACAAAAGACACAAAACAAAGAACTCTGTCGAACAGCAGGACTATCCGCACCCCCCTCTCCTGATTAACCACCTACACCATGAAAACAATGGTAGTGTCGCTAGAACACCACATTTACATCTGCGGAATGCAATTCTTTCATAGTATAAGCCACATATGCCACTACATGCTAGACCAATACCATCCTTTCAGTAACAGGCAAAACTCCAAAAACATACTACACCGACACACTCCATGAAATCACGCCCTTAAAATCCCAGTCTCCCCTCACCTCAAAACGCATCAAGGCATACAATTTCTGGGTCCAAACCACCTCATAATTGCAATTCAACCAGATATCAACCCAGAGGACCTCCCCCCCTCTTTCTGGCTACAAACATGTCGCCCTTACAAGGCTCCGGTGCGATCCTCCCACCAAAACTAAGCACATACAAATGGAGCATCAACATGGTCTATACATAACATTCCGAACACAGCTGATACAAAATGTACAGATAGACGGAGTACAAGATCTCTGAGAGAACCAATTCCGATCAAGGGAGTTGATCGTGGTACCGGGATTGGAGAAGGGGGTGACCATACCAGGTAGCATGAGTAATTAATTTTTACACTAGTGAGAAGAGCAGAGGCTTAAGACCAACTGCTTTCAGTGAATAAAGATATCAAAGTTTGCAATCTAGGGAACTTACGTGACGTCGAACCGCCACTCAACGTAAAAAAAAATCGTTCCTTCATCAAACAACCGAAAACGGACGGAGAAAACTGCAGCGAGAGAAACTTCGGCCACTCTTCCTTTGGTGGGAGTCGCCAGATGAGCGCTTTAGAGAAAAAATAATACTATGGAGAAAACACATTAACGAGGCCACTGAATGGTCAAGTTCGTCGAACACAGCGATTTAAGAGCCCATATCTGCATTTCCCCCACAGGGTTCTTCGTTCTAGGGGCCCAGGACGGCTTGCGTGGTGCAGCCGTTCTAAGCAAATGTGTTGAGTAGAGTGGAAACCCAATGGCGGGATGATGTCTGCCCAGCAGGGAGGCGATTCCGCAGGGAGCCTATTGTACTTCTTGCCCAGCATGGGAAGACACCCGCTAAGACGAAGCAATTCAATCAGGTAAAAGTGGATACAGAATGAAAAACAAAATGAGAAATCTTGAATTCTGCTGGGCAACGGCTTTTGCGGATGCCAATACTTAAAGCAAATTCAAGCATTCTTTATTAAGGATTTTTTTAATGAAATTCCGCCCAAAAGTGTGTTTTTCACCCCCTTATATAAAGAGCGTAGGGAAAATAATGTGACATTCGGGAAAGTGGCAAGATTCCTTTTCAAAATGGCATCGTGCAGATTGCGATGGTGCGATGGGTGATAAGCGGGAAGCAAAAATACGTACGTTGCCTAAAAAATATTGAACTAAAACAGGAAGAGTGAATGAAATTGATTAAAAGAGCGCAAAGGAAGAAGATGAAATGCATAAGGTGCCGAGTGAGCTTGAGATATATACCTAGATTGCCAATCTCGAGTTCGAACTGCTTGCACCATCCCCCCCCCCTCCCTCCGCAGACTTCTGTTATTATCTCTCCAAGGTTATTATCATTCACATAATTGGTCGACACTTTCTTTAATGAATAATAATGTGACTCTCGCGAGCAGGGATCATCTGACCCTACGGCAGTGCAGCGTGTCTGAGACATGTCGCAGACAGCTCCATCCCCGTACGTGAACACACACACACACACACACACACACACACACACACACACACACACACACACACACACACAATCACACTTTTTCCTTCGCACACGCAACACCTTTCTCTTCCGTGTTATAACCTTACGACGGGGGTTCCATATCCATACTCCCTGACGAGGTCACGCAAGGGGGTGGTCCGTTTAGATTTATAGCTGGTATCTGTAGGAGAAACACGCTTTCTATGCCCAACTACCCCAGGCAGATTCCAATTGCCCGAGGCCTGTCACCAAGTCGGGTCTCCCACTCCGTCCTGCCTATCGCGCTAGGTATCATCAGGAGGGGCACGTAAGATGCACAAATTGACCACCTTCCTCACTCGGTGCCTCCTCATCGGCCAAAAACTTCGCCATCTAGGAGAAAGACATGCCTTAGACTGGTTCGTCCGGCCTTGGGGCCCCTTTGATGGGTTCAGAGAAGCGAGCTCACTTCATGCCATCATCTCTTTAAAAGGAAATGAAGAAAGGAAAGAAGATGAAGAGGGAGAGTAGCTCGTCTGCTATAACAAGAGCTTCGGCGACTGATGGGTTCTCTGCTGTTTTTGCAGGTGACCAGGCTAAGCCTGTTATGTCCGAACCCGAGCCTCCTCGGGTGGTGAGGCCCAGACAAAAAAGTTACTAGTGAGGTGAGTGGAGCTTTGATGACGTCAGGGTTCCTCAATGAGATACTACCGGGCGTTTTCGAGCCCGCTGGATTCAAACGCTTCTTAGCTATTCGCTTCACTACTGGCAATATGTTGGCCAAAGGCCACACAATACATCAGAGGATAGCACTACTTAAATCTACTGTTAGAGAGCCAAATAGCACCCGTTTCTAGGACGGGGGCATTCTGGCGAATGCGGCAGACTCTTCCAAAGTGGCCATAAAAAGTGCTCTTCGGACACTTAATGGCTCACCGGTCTAGGTGATGAGGGGACTCGTCGACTACCATTTAAAAAAACCACCAAAGAGATATCCGACCAAGGAGCGGTCAAGGTCGAACGTGTGATGATAAAACAGGATGGGAGAGGGGGGCTTCGAGACCCACCCCTACACTCTTCGTCACGTTCGATCGTAACAGGCTCCCCGAGTCGGTGCATGTTGGTTCGTAGCGCTACCGGAGCAAGACTTCCGTGTCACTGCTTTCGTGTCTAAATTGTGTAAATTGCTCTAAGACCTTATTATGTACGGTCAGTTGTGTGAATTAAGAAGGGCCACGCCCTGCCTACTCGAAGCAATGTGATATCTATCTAGTAGACAACGAGGCTCTAGCTGCCCAGTCTTCGAGACGAACTCTCTTTTTATGGAGCTAAGGAATTGGTCTTGTCGCGCCAAGTGTTACTCTAGACGTCATATGCATTAAAGGTTAAGCACACACACTCTGCTGCTGGCCCCTCCATTCCTAAGACGACTGCGTTGTGACTTAGACTGTTTGGACCCTTCTTGTTAAATGCCCCAGTCTGGGGATGTCCGCGCACATTATCTATGATTGTACCGGAAGGAGCGACGTTACCACTTTTGCCTTGTGCTCGAGGCGGGTTATGCGCACATTCGTGTAGCCTCATTGACTTTTTGGAGAAAATTGGACTCTTCTATTTTAATTGACTCTTTGTTGTTGGTCAGGCGCTCCGGTGTCGGTGGAGGCAGGCCTTTCCCAGACGACGGAGCGTACTTTTTTCTTGCTTTTCATTTTAGTCTGTGTATTATTTTGTTGTATTGTTGTTGTTGTTTTTTGTATAAATGTAGCCTAACAATAGGCTTATTAATTATGGTGACGCATAGCCTTAGTAGTAGTCGATAGTTGGTGTTTATGGAAAAAAATATGCACAATTCAAGCGGACTGGAAATAAAGTGCTAACAAGCTTTTCCCCTTGGTTAGACATTGACTGTTGATTTGGGAATTTAAGGCGGAGGCATGAAATCCTGCAAGTTCAGCAGGGCCCCTCTTCTTTGACATGGCTATAAGCGTCTTTTAATTGGTCAGTCCTCAAACTTAAATTTAAGGCGGAGGCATGAAATCCTGCAAGTCCAGCAGGGCCCTTCTTCTTTGACATGGCTATAAGCGTCTTTTAATTGGTCAGTCCTCAAACCCAAATTTAAGGCGGAGGCATGAAATCCTGCATGTCCAGCAGGGCCCCTCTTCTTTGACATGACTATATGCGTCTTTTAATTGGTCAGCCCTTAAACCCAAATTTAAGGCTGAGGCATGAAATCTTGCAAGTCCAGCAAGGCCCCTCTTCTTTGACATCAGTATAAGCGTCTTTTAATTGCTCAGTCCTCAAACCCAAAATTCTGTCGAAAAGTTCACGATTTTAGACCGGAGCTGAGTTCTTGGGAAGTGAGGCAGAACGCATCCTGAAGACATTGACACTGACTATACATAGATGCGTTTTGGACACTGAGAGGATGGCCTACTTGCTTCGAGTGAGAAGAGGCCCTACCTTGATGTAGATTGTAGGTGCTTATTTTTTTTATAGTTGACGGTCCGATATTTTTTTTAGCGCATACGCCTCTAACATATACTGCAAAACTCTTTAAAACAAAGATTCTTAATATGAATGTTAGGACATAATTATTCCCATTAGCGATAATACTGTAATCATTATTATTTGCTAAGGATGATATTAAGGATAACATATGTACATGTTTAGGTAGATTCTAAGAATAACCAGCTTATGTTTCCCCTTCGTTAAAATCTTTTTTTAATATCATTTTTTAAAGTTCTATTATTAGAATAATATTTTAAAAATGCTAATATATTTTAAGGGAATCATTTATTAAAGTCTTAAAGATTGGGTGAGTTGGGCATTAGTAATAAAATTTGCTTTTCAGACATTGATTTTGGCAAGATTCATAGAAAGAGTTTACGGCACCTCTTATCTATGAAGCATAACGGATATTTTAATATTTTCAAGCCTCGAACGAGAGAGAGAGAGAGCTTAGCTCATTCCGGAGAAACGTGAGGTCGCACAAAAGGGCTGATCAAAGGCAGGGAAAGATTTCATAGAATTTCTTCTCTAAATCTTGATGGCTTTGGTAAAATAGATGCCGGCAGGATGCAGATTAAATTCATATTATTGAGAGAAAAATTTAATTTTGAGTTATTATTTTTAATGAGCCATGGTCATTTTTAATTTAGTCGTTCTCCGTTTCACTCTCGTAATTTCGACATTCTATAACTTAACACTAAGGAAATTGGTTTCCCTTCCATCTAATCGGAAGAAATTGATTGTCGAAGAGGGATAAAACGAATGGCTGAAACTTTGATATGGTTGGAAGAAAATTAATTTGATTGGCTTTATTAAAGAACTGTATAAATACTTGATGGAAATATGATGGCAATTATTTTTAAATTAATAGCAGCTTTATGGAAAATAATAAGAAATATTGGGAAGGGGAAGAGGATTAAGAATAGAAGAACAACGCGAATAAATTAAAAGAACGAGATGGGTGAAGTATAATATGATAACCACTAAAATTATCAAGAATTTTAATGTAATTTCTAGTGTATTCATGTGTTGGACTGACTTAATAGTAAACCAACAAATCTTTCCACCCCAAATCGGCTGCTGCCATAACTTCTTTCCACTGCCAAATTTCATGTTTTTGCTAACTCTAAATTGGAGATGACATCTTCACAGCTCCTCTCAAGCCTTTGATATCTGAGTCCATCCACAGGCAGAGAACATCAAACAATTCTTTGAAATAAACCCGTCAATTCGGTGGCACGAAACCTCTTTTGGTTACAAAATCATTCGTTTCAAATTAATGATAGTCTCGTTCCTCCAGAGTTTCGGTTCGCCATTCTTCCTTTATCCAGGAGGATAAAGGAGTGCATTGTGAGAGTATACGCTCTCGTTTCTGTATAGCCGTATGTAAGACATACGAAATCCCGTTGGATTCCGCAACCGAATCTTCAAATGAGGTAGATTAGGCAGTTTATTCAAGACCCGCTGGATTACGAGCTGGGGCAGGCACTACCTCTTCATGACTTCACTAACTCGTTAATGACAGAATCATAGTCATTTTGTCCGCCAGTAACACTTTAATCAGTGGTGTTTTTCAAGAATCCTTTGTTTGCTGCCAGACAACCGCAATTTCCTCATGAGAAAGGCAGCGGGGGGTACCCATTAGAAGTGCAGAGGATATCGTGTCTGTAGGGAGAGTGCGGCGTTTTGTGGACACAGTGAGTGTAGATAACAAACCCTAAATCCTTTCCATGGAGCCCATTCCTTATTTGATAAGACACTTGCTATATTTAAGATTTATGGATCTTCTTTGGCGCCGGGATTCACGCTGAGGTAGAGAGGCTTGACCTTTAATCCTGAGATTTTTGCGCGACGGGGCTAAGTCCCTTTCAAGTCTCCTTCAAATAGGCCGTGGTTCCTTAAGGAACCTGTCTCGTCGAAAAAAATGCCTGGGAGTCTATCGTTCCCAAAGTCCGTTCCCTTGGTCCCGTCGATCAGTACATTTATTCTTATGTCTCAGGTCGCCATGTGATAAAGATTTTTTTTCTCATTTTTTCAATGTCTCCGACTTGACACATCCAGAGCTGGGGTAATTTTCATCATCGCTTCATCGTGCATTAAAAACATACGATTATAAATATGAACTTGAAATGACGTATATGTATCTGTCAATGATCAGTGTGTAGATGTTTTTCTTGACGGCTTTTGCCCCATCGGCTCAGAAATGTTAATACTTTGTTGAATTTCCTTCAACTTTTTTTTGTTTGTATGATTTAGTTCTGAAGGTTCATAATAGGCTTGCAAGGCGAAAATTTTTGTCTACCTCACCCATTCCGTTATTCCCGTTCTGTTGTAGAAATAAAGAGGGCGAAGTTAATGATTTGAATGTACTTGACGCGAATAGAATCGACATACTCATATTTTATAAAAAGAGATAATTTTTCATACACTTGGTAACTGTTTAAGTAATGGTAGGGACCTCTTTCCAGCTTCAGACACTCCTCAGCAATGCAGTTGTTCTACTGTCTTCTTCAGAAGAGGTGGGGCTCATTTTAGTGACATGCACTTGGAATTCTGAGGTTGTTTTGCACTAGCTCCTGTTTCCCTTTATGTGGTGAAGCAGTGATTGGTACTTGGATGTTTTCTCCTTCGCTGCCTTGTTAAGTCCATAGTCATTTGGGATACTTACTTCGATAATGAATGCGGTCATGTTGCCCCTGTCGCAAAGCGTAAAGCGCAGTTTTTCTATTGTTAGGAGCTGTAATCTGACACAAAGTGGGTTCAGGATTCTCTCGTGAAGGTAGTCATAACCTCGCATGATGAGTGCGTAATGGTCATCTGCAAAGACTTGCATATACTTAAATTACCCATGATAATGATTGTATAATCTGTAAGGTTTCAGATCTCGAGACGAGGCTGGTTTACGATTTTTGTCATTTACTGCAATCCCTTGCGTATTTTAATTAATTGATCGATTGGTACTGTACGAGGGGCGGTCAATAAGTTTTGCGAATCAGTAGGGCAAAACAGAGGAAGGGGGATGGCTGTTTGTGGGGGTGTTAGGACAACTTATGACAACTCAAGACCTGCAGCCGCACGCTCCTGCCTCGTCTAGTTAAGAAGCAGTAGCTGATCGCAGATCGTCAGTCACAAATTTTTCAACAATGGAGAAGGTTGAGCACCACGCAGTGATCAAATTTTTTACCAAGGAAGGCAAGAATACAAAAGAGATCCATGAACGCATGGTTGCAGTGTACACCGACACCGCCCCTTCTTATGTAACCATTGCTCGTTGGAATAGGAAGTTCCGCCATGGTCGTGAGTCGCTTGAAGATGACCCCCGTCCAGGACGCCCGTCAGACGTGACCAACGAGGACAATGTGGCCCGTGTGGAGAGGATGATTCTCGAAAATCGACGGGTGAAGGTCGAAGAAATCTAGCGAGAACTTGGAATATCACATGAAAGTCTTATCAACATCATCCACGACAATTTGGCCATGACCAAGCTCTCGCCCGTTGGGTCCCTAGAAACATGACGTCCCATGATCGACTTCAACGTCGTCAAAGTCCACAAGGCCAGAGTTGCACAAGCTGCCTTGCGCGAGTGTGGATTCGAGGAGCTCAACCATCCACCCTACAGTCCAGATCTGGTCCCTAGCGACTACTTTTAATTCCGCCAGCTCAAGGATGCACTGCGTGGGTGCCAGTTTGGGGATGATGAAGATGTCCAGCTCGCCGTCCAGTAGTGGATTAAACAGCAGTCAGCAGATTTATGGTTGTCGGGAATTCGAAGCCTCAGGGACAAGTGGCCCAAGTGCATTGAAGTCGAGGGTATTTATATTGAAAATATAATGAAACACTTTTCCTCATATCTCGTTTCCTTATATCCTAATTGCAAAACTTATTGACCACCCCTCGTATAAGAACTCTACAGGAACCTCCATTGATTATTTATAATATTATTATTTATATGTTGAAGAAAAGCTTTAGGCATCTGAATTAAATACAAGGAAAACAGTTAATGTCGTTGTTTTATGTCAAATACAACACAAAATGTTGACAGCGAGGTAACCATGAACCTCTGACATAAAAGTCAACTTGGTTCTACTCATATTATGTCTCAGGCGAACAATTGAGTGGATTTGAATTATTTATCACCATTGGACAGGACTTAAGCATTTAAAGGGAGTCATGTCTCAAAATCTGACGAAAAAGTGAAATATGAAAGAAACTTTCCCTGTCAGAAATGGCTTGAAAAATTGTCTTTTATAATGCTAAAACAATATTTACACATTGACAGAATTTCACCCCTCAGATTTCAATAGAAGTATGGAAAGATATTTATGGTTTTCGTAGGGAAGATATTTTTCCCAACCAGAATTTACTGTCAGGCAAGTCAGTTTTCTCATAAAATTATTAAAATCATTTGGTATATGCAGCAAGACACTTCTTTACACCATTAGGGAAAATAAATAAATCTCTTGAAAGAAAATCACTTGTCATAAAGTCATCGTCTTTATGCAAAAGACGATTTTATATTGTGAAAGGACGGTACAACGTCTCCCCTAAGTTCGTGTTTGATTATTTATAGAGAACCGACATAACCTTTATTGATTGATGGATGGTTCCCCGTAATGACTGTAATTCCGTGTACAAATGCATTTGGAATAATCTTAAATACACCTTTTATAAAGAGCGAATGGAAAGAGCTAATAAAACCGAAAAGAAATAAACAACTCGATGATTGTTTAGATAATTTCAGCGGCAAAAACTAGAAAGTTCATTCTGGTCATGGATGAAAAGGTTGTAATTTGATTATGAAGTGGGGTGTGGGGAAGGAGGGACATATCGATTATCATTGGTAGGTGCTGAATAAATAAAACGTTTGATTACGCATTTTTCCCATAGTTTACTCTTTATAAGAAAGTAAAAATGCATTGAAAGTTTATGAAAATTTTGTTTGTAATATGACAATAATTGAGAAATGGAAATAAGATAAATACTTAGGAGTATAAATAAATCTAAATATCTTTGTACAACTTTTACATCTACAGTTATGATTCCTGTAGGGTTAATAATGTTCGTTGATGCTTTATATCTTTCTGCTTCTTCAATATATGCATCATTTGATTCTTAATCTGTTTTTAGTCGCGTGCGATTCTATAAGTTGAAATGTCGATCTATAGGTAGGTCAGTCGGATGGTAACCGTTTTACTTTTCAATTAGTTTTGGTGGCAATAACATTACAACTATTCGGCCGATTCTAACGAAATTTGAAACTCATATGTTGTTTAATATTCTCTTTTGAAGGTTATAATTGCAAAAGTCTTCCCAAGGTTAGTCTTGGAATTTTTAAAGAAAACTAACTATGGATCGGAATCCACACTCGTTGAAAGTTTTGAAGGTCATAAGGTCACAGGTCAGATAATTGAGAGTAGCGACTTAAGGCCCAGTCACACATAACCAAATTTGAGTCCTCCGAATGCAAACCGAATGTTTGGTTTGCATTTGATTTTGAATCTATGACAAATTTTTTCTGACTTTCGGAAATGATTCGGAAAGTTGCCCGCATCATTTCATGAATCATGAACCGAATCGGAATGACGAGATCCCGAATCATCCCCCTGCATGCGATACATCCGTCCCTCAGTCGCGCCCCTATGCCCTTATGACTTGAGCACCCCTAGAAAGCCCTCGGAGAGTTCATACCTTAAGGCCCAGTCACAGATAGCCGAATTTGAGTCCGAATGCGGAAATTATTCGGAAAGTTGCCCAAACATTTCATGAAACTATCGGAACCAAGTCGGAATGGCGAGATCCCGGATGTGATTCGGGATCGAATCGGAAGCAGTTAGGCCATGTGTGACCTGGGCCTTAGGTCTGA
The DNA here is from genome assembly GCA_963969495.1 of Ceratothoa steindachneri. NCBI lineage: Eukaryota > Metazoa > Arthropoda > Malacostraca > Isopoda > Cymothoidae > Ceratothoa > Ceratothoa steindachneri. The sequence goes on from OZ018319.1 coordinate 140,010,966, forward strand.
TCACCTTGGTTTTGTGTTTGTCCACTAGCAGAAATGTCTTTAATGGTCACATCATTTTTTTTCTCCAACTTTTCTCCTACATGATGTTGCAGGACAACAACATGCACCGTGACAATCCCATTTTCCACGCCGACACTTTTCCTGGTAGTTGATGGTAGTTGTCTAGTTTGTTTATTATTTATATTTGTTAATGAGAACAAATGGAAATATGAGACCCATAAAAAACGATAAGGGGATTGTATAGAAAAGGGTGCAGTTAGGGAAAATGAAAATTTATAGACATATAGCACGAGTGACGTAGACAAAGGACTCTCGCGTTTGAGTGGAGTTTTTTTAAAGGGGTTCTCGCTCGGGGTGGGGCTCTTTGCCCTAGGTTACACATTACACTTTATTGAATATCCTTGATTGAATTAAAAATAGTCAGGTCATTTTGGAATTGGGAGGTTTTTTTTGTTTAGAACGTTTAACACCCTCTTTCACCCTTTGTTGGGTCTAAACAGGCGCGAAAAATATAGTGGGGAATTTAAAAGAGGGGCAAAAGGTTAATCGAGAGAGAGACCCACTTTCTCTTAGTACCCTGGCCAGAGGGCGTGCTACTACTTGAGGTGTGTAATTTTTGGTGCAAAAGAAACAAGGGTCGCAATAAGATCAATTTGGTGAGCACGAATATCAAAACTGATATAACTGAAGTGAGCACGAATCCTATAACTAAATTAATCACGAACTCCAAAACTGATAAAAACTGAATTGAGTACTAACCCCAAAACTGATAAAAACTGAAGTGAGTACTTACCCCAAAACTGATAAAAACTGAAGTGAGTACTAACTCCAAAACTGATAAACACTGAAGTGAGCAGAAACTCCAAAACTGATAAAAACTGAAGTGAGTACTAACCCCAAATCTGATAAAAACTGAAGTCAACACGAACTCCAAAACTGATAAAAACTGAAGTGAGTAATAACCCCCAAACTGCTAAAAACTGAAGTGAGCACGAACTCCAAAACTGATAAAAACTGAAGTGAGTACTAACCCCAAAACTGATAAAAACTGAAGTGAGCACGAACTCCAAAACTGATCAAAACTGTAGTGAGTACTAACCCCAAAACTGATAAAAACTGAAGTGAGCACAAACTCCAAAACTGATAAAAACTGAAGTGAGTACTAACCCCCAACTGATAAAAACTGAAGTGAGCACGAACTCCCAAACTGATAAAAACTGAAGTGAGTACTAACCCCAAAACTGCTAAAAACTGAAGTGAGCACGAACTCCAAAACTGATAAAAACTGAAGTGAGTACTAACCCCAAAACTGATAAAAACTGAAGTGAGCAGAAACTCCAAAACTGATAAAAACTGAAGTGAGTACTAACCCCAAAACTGATAAAAACTGAAGTGAGCACAAACTCCAAAACTGATAAAAACTGAAGTGAGTACTAACCCCCAAACTGATAAAAACTGAAGTGAGCACGAACTCCAAAACTGATAAAAACTGAAGTGAGTACTAACCCCAAAACTGATAAAAACTGAAGTGAGCACGAACTCCCAAACTGATAAAAACTGAAGTGAGTACTAACCCCCAAACTGCTAAAAACTGAAGTGAGCACGAACTCCAAAACTGATAAAAACTGAAGTGAGTACTAACCCCAAAACTGATAAAAACTGAAGTGAGCAGAAACTCCAAAACTGATAAAAACTGAAGTGAGTACTAACCCCAAAACTGATAAAAACTGAAGTGAGCACAAACTCCAAAACTGATAAAAACTGAAGTGAGTACTAACCCCCAAACTGCTAAAAACTGAAGTAAGCACGAACTCCAAAACTGATAAAAACTGAAGTGAGTACTAACCCCAAAACTGCTAAAAACTGAAGTGAGCACGAACTCCAAAACTGATAAAAACTGAAGTGAGTACTAACCCCCAAACTGCTAAAAACTGAAGTGAGCACGAACTCCAAAACTGATAAAAACTGAAGTGAGTACTAACCCCAAAACTGATAAAAACTGAAGTGAGCACAAACTCCAAAACTGATAAAAACTGAAGTGAGTACTAACCCCCAAACTGCTAAAAACTGAAGTGAGCACGAACTCCAAAACTGATAAAAACTGAAGTGAGTACTAACCCCAAAACTGATAAAAACTGAAGTGAGCACGAACTCCAAAACTGATAAAAACTGAAGTGAGCACGAATCCCAAAACTAATAAAAAAATTGAAAAATTTCCACCTAGATTTCCATGACGAAAGCTCAGTAAAGTTAACAAAATATAAAGATAATATAAAAAAAACGAGTTTTCTTGAAGCATTAAATAAGTTAAATTTAAAGCTATAAAATAATTTATTTCTTATACCTTTTAGATTTAATTTCCAATTTCTGGAAAATATTTTTTGCCTTAAAATTCAATTTCTTCCCGATTATTTTTGAGAGGAAAAGGCAAGATGCTTTTAGTGTGTAATGTATTTTATTGTGACGTTAGGTCAAATGCTATTTAACATCTTCAGAGAACCTGAAATTAATAGATACCCACTCGTTTTATTTAGCCAGGATAGTAAGGGGTAGTAAGGGAGGGTTAGGGGTGAAAGATGAGGAATAAAATATATAAAAAGTATATTTTTGAAATTATTAAATAATGTGATGTATAATTTGTCGATAAATTCGTTATTTGTTTATGTTCACGTCTGATTTATTTTGATTAATCAAAATGGCTTCTGCGAGTTTCAAATTTTGGTTCTTTTGGACATATGTACATTTCTGTAAAAATATTATAGTGTCTTTTGGGGGTTTTGTATTATGAATCCTTTCAAAGTGGTCTTGAATTATTTTTGGTTTAAAGCGATGTTGATAGACCCAGGTTTCAAGGATGTCCTGGTATAACCTGGTATAAAGAATTTAAATTGTCCTAGTCTCTGACTCTTATTTTCGCTTTTTTTCTTGTGTATTTAGTTCCTGATTTAATTTTTTTTACAGTAACACTCGATCTTAGTTTGTGTATTATCGCCTTTTCGTCTGTACAACCTTTTTTAAAATAATTTTTCTTAGTGATGATACTTCATTTATAATTTTGCAAGGTCAAATTTTAAAGTAAGAATTATCGATTTTATTCTTGTACATATTTACTGTAGTCGTGTTCTTCTCGGCTTTACCCTACATAGGGTTACCGTTTTGGATGAGTCGTTTCTAAAGATTTCTATTTAAACTTCTATTTATTCTTTTCTCTCTCATGCCACTCCGAATACAGTCTTTCCATCTCATTTTCGGTCTTCCTCTTCTTCAGATCCCATCTCTTTCCATATTCATATAAGGTTGGCAACCACACGCCCTTTGCCTGTCATGGATCCTACATTAAGTGTTCCAATTAGCAACAATCAATTGGTTGAGCTCTCTTATTTGCGCTTCGCAGGCAGACTTTTGGTCCTGGCTCTAGCAACGGAGTTTTGGTGTAAAAATATTTAAAGAATTTCCATTTAATATCTCCTAATAATTTACTCTTGGTCTAGTTTTTGTCAGCTTATATTTTCGACCAAAATTCAAAACAATATTTTATCGGAATTATATGATTATATATATGAAATGAAAAACTCACAGAGTATCACGTGAGGGTAGCAAATGAATGCAATGTCCCGCAGGAAAAAAATGAAAAGGTGTTTCCAAGTACTTTCGAACTTTATTATATACGAAAAAAAACAAAAGAAAAACACGACTCGTAATTTTGTTTACAAAAATTCCAACACATTCAATAACCATATTTATTTATTCTGAGCTCTTTGAAAGTACTTTGATAAATCATTCAAATATACGAAAAACCACTCGTCCCGGCTATTTTTCGATCTGTAAGGAAAATCTTAGAAAGAACTTCAAAAAAAGTTTCAAATATACCTACATAGGTGACTCACAAACTAAAATTCAAACCGTTAAAAAAAATTTGCATTCCTAAAATATAATATGGGATAAATTTTGTGCTATCGCAATGGTAAACTTATTTTTTACTAGCTTTAATCCGTTATCTTTAGATGTAGATCGGTTATCTAACGGTGTAAGGAAAAGGGACACCAAGAAGAATACCCCCTTCATTTGTTTCATGAATTCTTTCCCTCTATTTGTCTCCTAAGTATAACTCCACGTGGAGTAATCTCTGAATCCAAAGAGAAAAAAAGAAGAAAGAATTTGAATATCCGTCAGCCACTTCACAGGTGTAGTTAATTAAGTTTGGCTTGTTAAAAGGTTTTACCTCACCGAGGAAGCGCTAATCCCCATAGTCGGGAAACTGCTAACGAAAGTTTCCCGCCCACATCGTAAAGGCCATTGAGACTTGGGTCAGGCGACAAACGCTAATCCATCTGGCTGCCGGAAGTGGTCAGCCAGTCGTCTAAGTCTGCTAACGAGGAGAAACTCCCCAAATGGCCTTCATATAAATACCGTGGGTTTACGAATATCGGGAGATTGAGTTTTAGAACCCGTCGCCTTCGGTTCAGATCGTGTGTCTGTTTCCCAAAGTCCCTGGTATTTGCTTATAACATCGAGGTTGGATCTCACCAGGCAGATCCATCTCTTTTGTGAAGGCTTACTTTGTTCAGAGCAAGCCTCGAATTGTTTCGTCCCCGAAAGATTTGCCGGGATTCCTCTCGTCTCATCTGCCCCTTCTCCCCCTCAAGGATCTCCAGTTTCCAGTGCGAGACTTCGCGCTGAGCCGGGTCAGAGTCTCAATTTTTGGAGGTTGCACTTCTCTGGAGCAGAGGTGCCATCATCCTTCTTCAAGGATGATCGTGAACTCGTTTTCTGCCCCCCTTCCCCCTTCATCCTCGTCACCATCAAGATATTCGCCCGAAAATCCCGTCCATTGTCCGTCTCCATTTCCCCGCGCTGATTCGCTAAAGAATTCCCCTTCCTCGAGGTGACCCCTTTAAGGTAAAACGACTCTTAATTGTATCTCCCGTTACTCGACCCACTTTCCGACATATAAATATTCTCTCCGTATAACTGATTTATAATATCTCATTTAAAAGCTGATTAACGAGCAATTAACATTACCCGATGGCTAATTAATTTATATTCTGTCAGAATTGTCCTTATTTATATTACCTATATTTCCCTTATGTATATATATGTTAACTAGCTAGTGACTTATTAAAATTATATTTTCTGTTTTCCCTCTTTAAATATATCCTTGAACTGCAACTTGGTAAACTCATTAAACGCTATCGGCCCCTGTAGTAAATCGCCTCTTATACCTCGTAATCGACGGATTACTCTTACGAAGTGAACTTACTTGTACGTAGCGAAGGACGCGTACGTACATTAGAGGATATATGTATATATACTCGTAACTGTATATATACATATTCTCGTGGCTTTTATCTCTTTCATCCCACCTAATAGGTACATATATGTATATATAGACGTATTGTCTAGGGAGGTGACCTATTCCTCGACAAACAGAAATATTGAGCCATAATTCATATTAGTGAATCCATTTAGTATTTTAAATACCTCAATAAGTTGACCCACACAGAAGCCGATCATTTAGTAAAAACAAATTGAGAAACTTCAGTCTTTCTTTGTACGATCTAGTTTTAATAATTTTGCCAGAATCGTACAGACTACTCCGAATGAAGTCACATAAGTGGTTTACATTACGGAAGAATGATATATTTCGATTACAACGCTCAATACCAATCTATGTATCTTACAATGCCATTTACCTTTAGCTACGCTAGTGCAGTATTTTAAAAAGAATTTCTTATTCGAGATAAAGACACCAAAATCCTTCTCCTTGATTAGCTGTCTTTAAAGTTTGACCACCTATTTTATAATCTTCCGAGATTGCATCTATTATATTTCCGACCACTTTACTACTGTTTTTTTTTAGCTCATCAAATTCACTATAATATTTTCCCTCAGGACTTAGTTTCGCGTGATCAGCAAATTTAAAACTTTGACACACTAGTATCAATATTGTTTATATATACTCGTATTAACAAAAATTAAATATCTGAGAACAGATTCCCGATCAACACATCTAGTGACCAATACCAATGGTAGACTATCGATTTTAGTACGTTGCCCTCTATTCGGTGCACTTTTAGCTTTATCAAATCGTTTATATGGAACGGTGTCAAAAGCTTCTTTTAAAAAAAAAATCGAGATGTCAGAAGCTTCTTTTTTAAAAAAAATCGAGATGTCAAAAGCTTCTTTTAAAAAAAAAAATCGAGATGGATTATTTCTTGAAAAATCTAGCAAATCACTTAAGTATGAGTACCCCCATCGAAAGCAGTGCTGTGTATTATCTACAAGAGCTTCGCAAAAACCAAAGTAGACATTTTGAAAAATGCACAAAGGGGTTTTAACAGTCCACTTCGTAATTCTTTAAGTTGGATGGGATAGATTTGATCGAGACCCGGCGCTTTCGAAATTTTAATGTTCTTAATATAAAAACTAATTTCATTTTCAGTAATGTTAATCTTTTAGTAAATATGTAGTGTCTTCGTAAAAATTTATAACGTCTTATATTGTAGGTAAGTTATTTGTATCTTCACTGCAAAAACATTCGGCAAAAAATAATTTTGTTTTCATCGCGTGGTCCAAGTCGTCACATAGGAGATTATCTGCATCCTTAAGGGGCCTGGTAAATGAGATTAGTTTCTCGCAACTCTTCTTATGTCTTTAAGTTGCCTTCTTGAAAGGAGCGTGACTGCCGAGGGGCAGAAGCGTGTGATCCTTTTGCGTTTAGGAGAAACGAAAAATCGCTTCAGGACATTATAATTAAGTTAATAAATAGCGATGATTCAAAAGACGAAGGCACCATTTAAGGAGGTGGCTGATGTATACACAAGAGTACAGATGCAGAAAACTTTTAACGGGATGTTAAAATTAAAAAAATATCTTCCCGCTAATTATGTACCGTTAAAATAAACCCAAAATAATTGCAGTCAAATGGTAAAAGTAAAAAAATAATAAATTAAAATCTGTACCCTACCATTAATCCATACTCACCCATTCTCTCCCCATCAACAGCCGAAACTTTCTGTCTCTCTTCTCTAAACCCTTTTCAGGTCATTTAATAATAATAATTTACATCAGATAAAGTTTATCAATTAAACTCTGATTAATCATTTTATTAATCTCGATTCTATAATCATAAGCAAAAAAAAGTAGCTTTCATTTCCAATGGCGAAAAACCGAAGGATTAATATGGAGCAGATGAAGTGCCAAGACGATTCTATAATGCCAGAAGATGAAATGATAGCGCATAAAAGATAACCAATAAATAAAAAAATTATTTTAAAAATTTATTGTTGTTTTTCCAATCCATGGATTAATTGCCTTTCATCGTGATGTACCAAACTCTTGTGACACTAAATTCTTTCACCTTTCTCACAGTCATATCCGATCTGGATTTTAACGAATAATTGATCTCGATGCTGAAAGAAAAACTTTCTCAACTCTATCGATCTTATGCAATTTTCATCCAGTCTTTGTATATTTCAAAAGTTCACTCTTTCTCTTATTTCTCTTTTATTTGGTTCGTCTTTCATTAAGTTGACTCCATCCAATCTGTGATTTTATCTTATCTGTCTATGCTCTTGAAATTTTGCCAAACGCTCAAGTTAGTTCTATTTTAGATTTTTGGTTGTTTTTATTAGATCTTAAAATTGGGTCTATTAATATACCAAGATATGTAGTTGTTTTTCTATCCGCTAGGTTATTCACAACATACGGAAATCCTAGCCTATAAATAGATCGAAAGATTTTAGCTCAAATTTCTGATTTAAAAGTAAAAATGATATTGTAAATTTATAGGGCCCTGAGGGTATAAATGCAACGGATTTAAAATTAATAAATGTCTTATATAAACGAATCCTATAATGGTGAATCAGCATGAAATTTTGCAGTTTGTTAACAACATCTGCGTGATTGGATTCATTACGAGGAATCCTTGAAGAGAAGGCCTAGAATAAAATGTGCATCAAGGACTGGAATCTTTCAACGTCTAGTTGCAAACTGGTGTTCTTGGTTCATGAAGCTAAATAACCTGTTAAGGCAGAACATGAAAATTGTACGGAAATTACATGTGGAATTAAAAAAAAATTATGAATTTCCAATTATATCTTAAAAGGAACATGGCTTTTTCTAATGACTTTTTGTTTTGTTTTAATGAAGTTAATAAATATTTATACTCATTAAGTTAACGTTATATTGCGATGTTTTATTATGAAATCTCTTAGTTAGCAATTTGTATCAATGTTTATCTTTTTAGAGCTTGATTTCAGTGATTCGAAAATCGAATTATACACCAGGATTGACTCTAATTCGTTCATGGGTTGCGGAGTTTTTAATTTTCAGTTCCTTAGATCATAGTCGGCAAAATGCATTTCCTATATAATTTTCAGACGAAAATGCACTCAACATTGGAAGTATAATTGCTACCTGTTGACCACAATAGAACAACTTGTCTAATATTTAATAGAACTGATTACCAATTTGTATGTTCAGCAAATCCTCATATCGTCAGTTTGCGTTACTTCTATTATCCTAATATTATTATCAGACCTGTTTTCCTTTCTATGTTAATATATCGGATCATTGTTTTAATCATAACTAATATTGTTAATTATGAGTAAAATATTATCTGCAACTGAGAGGTTATTGAGATATTCTCTATTCATACTAATACACTTGTTTTGCTAATGTACCTTATAAAGACTTCAAGAAGATGAAAAGTGAACACTTTTGGCCAGATAGAGAATTTTGATTATTTATTTGTTTGATTACAGCTTCATTTTCTGATTTGAGAATGGATGCAAACTACTGAATGCTGTGGGTAGATCGTGGTTCTGGAATCTGTTTGCATTTGAGTACCTTGTTTATATCATTCTTTTGTTCTCTAACTAATTTAGACCAATTAAAAAAATATTTAGATTTCTCCATTTACACCAGACATGCGTTGTTTTCACTTTATTGTTCTCTCTTTAACGGTTTTATATCTTCCACATTTTTTTCTATTAGTTTCAACTTTTATGTGCTATTAGCAATCAGGTGTCTGTTTCCTTTTGATAATTACGCTCAAATGTGCTGGGGCAATTTGGGGGTCTGTAGTGGACGTTTCAAGTCTTCGTGTTTCTTAAATAGTTTCAGGGTTTCTTAATAGGTTCTCATATTCTTTTTTTGTCTTTCTTTATTTTTCTCCTTTGCTTTTTTCATGTTTCACTAAGATATTAATTTTGTTTTGAATGTTTGTCATTGTGAGAGTCTTAGAAGGCTTACGTCATATGCTTTTAAAACTGCAGCTGACATACATGCACGTCTTTTTTTAAGAGTTTAATAACTACTCTACATTTGATTATATCATACTTACTGAATTTAGTTTATTGATGACTCAAATTTATTAATAAGGGTTTAAAAAAATAAAAATGCATTTGAATTGATTAGATATATCGTAGTTTGGAGCTCTGGGGCAAAACTTTTGTCGTTTCTTCATACTGCATGTACAGAATGTTTGAAATTTGGGAAAGTTGAAAGTTTATAAGGTCAGTTATATTTTGGTTTTCATACCCCCTTCTCCCTATTGAACACATTCCAGATATATTTGTGTCGTGGTATTGCAAGGACCGAGTGGTGGTGTAGCTACGTATAGGTTTGTTACGTACTTCAAAAACTCCTTGATTGAGTTTTCTCTAAGAGTGCTATATTTTATTATTATTACGTTATTTTTAATCTTTGAAGGTTTCTAGTGCCATGCTGAGCGTTTCGAGGATTGAATTAAATACTTATAAGAAAATAGACCTTTAATTACAACATTAACGAAAATGAAATCTAACAAAACAAACTACACAGTTAGGAATTAAACGAGTTTAAGTGAGACTTACTAAATTACACAAAGGAATATACAGTAATGGTTGACCCAAAGCTCACTTTAATATTGAACATTAATTGACCTTCCAAAAAAAATAATGGAATTTATTTACCTTTAAAAACAACTACAAGGGAATCTAGTTCTTCGAAATTAAGACGCCTCCTCTCACGATGCTTCTCCGAGCGTCTTTCACTTAGCCCTAAAGGCAACTTCTGGCTTTTGGTCGACTCTCCTCTAATTTCGTCAATGCAGTGAAATTAAATACCAACTCTTAAGGGTAATATTGCCGCTTTTACCAATGTTAGGCTCGCCGGACCCGAAACTTGATGATTCGAGCATTATGTGGTTGTGGGAGACCTTCTGGTGATCTTCGAAGCGAGGGGAGAGAAGGGGTGGGTTAAGTAATAGGGTTATTCCGCCAAATGCCAGGACGTTGCGGTTACCGAACTCGGCCTCTGTTTTGAGGGTGGGATGTCGATTTCCCTACAATTTGCCTGACCAGTCTCTGCATTCAGATGTTCCATGACGACAATTATTGAGTTTTGGTTAAACCTTGTCCTGATCTACAGATATCATTATAATCTGTTTCTTCCAGTTTACTGGCGGATGTCGTTACCTGCACATCGACAATTCCACACTTGACGAAGTTACACTCTCTAACGCACTAAATTGTTCTCTAATAACTTATTCGATATAGCTTTGTACTAAAAGCCCAACCTTGTGCTCTCGTTGGTCTTCTTTTCATTTTGAGTAGACTAGCGGTGGTTTTACTCAGCTCCAGATGTTTACAAGAGCAAAAATAAACGTGCGATTTAAACTTCATTAACCTCCGTTAACTAAAAGTATTTAAATTTGCAATTCTAACAGTGTTGTAATTTTTTGCTGCCAAATATATATACACTAGCGGTCATAATATAAGGGTCAGTAAGAACAAGTGTATTTAAATATTTATTATAGAAGTTTAACAAAACATTGAGACTATATATTAAACATATATTTAGATATATCTAATATATATTTTTCGCAAAAAATTCAAGTGAATGGAATAAATACCGCTTTAGCCTCATCATAGGATAGTTTATGAAATGTTTTGTTTCATATTTGTCTATGAATGTAAGAAGCACAATTTAGTGAATATAATACTACTATTTATCACATGAATTACACGGTTTATAGTAGATTTTCTGAAATTCGATTACAACGACCGTCCAGACATTTTTTGCAATAACAATTATATCCTGAATGTATTAGGTAAAGAAAAGTCTTCTCTGCAAATTTCAAAAGATTTGAAGCGTGATCATCGCATTGTGAATACAATTATCGTCGTCGTCGTCGGCAATGTACTCGTATCCGAGTATCATTTCTTCAGGCCATTACAGAGTTTAGTTTATGGTCTGGTTATTGTTGGTTTGGGTAGTGAGCTCTCTTCTGGCTTAAGAACTCAATGCGAGCTCTACAAAGTCGTTGGCATTGGTCTCATTGAAATGTGGGTTCTGGCTGGGGTTGATTTGCCCTTTCGGCCCGTTGTTGTCGATGGCTTGCTTTCATATTTCCTTCAAATAGGTCAGCACCCTTGTTTAGTTCGTTACTCCATTCTGTTCTGTTTCTGGTAGATAGTTCAAAGGCGTTTGGATCTATGTCTGCGTCTTTAAGGGATTTCTTCAGCGCTGGTCTTTGTATCTAAGCAGGGGGCGTCCTTTAGGGCGGGAGCCTGTACTCAGTTCGCTGAAGAGGTTCTTCTTGGGTAGTCTTTTGTCATCCATGCCTACCACATGACCTGACTACCCCAAGTGGTGTCTCAGGATCATTGCCTCGATGCTGATGATATTTGCCCTTTCAAGGACATTGTTATTTGTGACAAAGTAGTCCTATTTAATGTTCATGATGGTATGTAGCTTTTTTTGATGGACACTACTATCGCTTTATAGGCCATTATTTTAGTGTGTATGCTTAGGTCTTTATCTTTGAATCCTCTGGTGGATAGTCTTCCAAAGGCATTGTGACCTTCCCGAAGTCTGTCTTCCATCTCTATGGATGCAGTGCATTAAGTTGATAGGATACTTCCTAGGTAGGGAAAATGTTTCACACATTCAATGATGGTTCCGTCCATGGGCATGTTTTTTTGTGGCGGGTCCTCGACTGGGCTGGGTTGTGCCAGGACTTTAGTTTTAAATTTATTTACAGTTATGCCTAGCGGGTATATGCCGCATAGAAGTTATCTAAAGACTGCTGGAGTTGTTCCTGAGAGAGGGCAGGGGCAGCATTTTCATCTGCATAAGGCATTTCTGTTACAGTGGCAGTGTTGGTGTTACGACGGGACTTGAGTTTAGACATTTGAAGAGTCCACCATCATACTTAGACTTGATCCTGATCCCCAGGTTGCCTGGGTGGATTTCGTATAACACGGCAGCCAGATATAGGGCGAAGAGAGTGGGTGCAAGTAAACATCCTTGCTTTAACCCACATGTGATGGAGAAAGAGTCTGATAGGTTATTTTGGTGGATGACTTTTGCAGTTATACCATCATGCATTCATTGTCTGTTTCATCTTTATGAAGGATTCAGAGATTCCAAATTCGTTAAGAACTGACCACATAGCAGTTCTAGGCACACTGTCGTATGCCTTTTTAAGGTCATAGTAAAAGAGGAATATGGGCTTCTGTTGTTCTTTTGTAGAGAATGGCATTTAGCCAAGAAATAAAAGAAAGTTCATCCAGAATTTCGAGCTCTTAAATAAAAAATGGAGCTCCTTCCGTTTCGAGAAGAACAAGGTTTAAGGCTGTCAGGAAAATTTTTAGGGTTAGATATAAGACCCAAAAGCCGTTCCTAATTAAAAAAAAAGGCCCAGAAGAACGACAGTTGTGGGCCCAAACATATATAAACCTGAATCTAGCAAAGTTATTGCACTGAACGAATCAAGACTCATCTAGGTAGGTGGGATGGATGAGCACGAGCCTGGGTTGTCAAAGAACTTCAGATGACGTCATCACAGAGCGACAAAAAGCGGGAGAGGAGTGATGATTTGGTTTGCGATGGTTGGAAAAAAATAGTAGTAAGCTCTTTCAAAATGGATAATGGCGAGAAAATTGACTTCAGATGCACTGGCGAAAAACTTCCTACCTTGGTTCAAGAGACAGCTATTGAGGATGTCATCGTTCAGAATGATGCTATTAGTCAAGCTTTTAAGTTCTCTAAGAATTAGTTAGAGTCAAGGGTAGAATGAAGCCAACTTAAAAACAAAAATGTCCTTTGGGAAGACATCCATGATGCTATAAAGAGATTTCAATGCTCCGATAAGAACTATTCAAGAGCTACTGGACTTAGTACCTCTCTTCTGAATAACTTCGGTCAGCCTGTTTTCTCGTGATGAAGTCAAAGTTTTGAGTCAATCAGCTGAATAATAACTAGCATCAGGTTACAAGGTATTAGACACCACTCCATCTGTTTTTTTGTTGTTTTTTTGCTCTTGAAAACCTTCTAGCGCTGAGTAAAACCACCGCCAGTCTACTTAAAATGGAAAGAAGATCAACGAGAGCACGAATTTAGGCTTTTAGTATAAAACGATATTAAAGAAATAATTAGAGAATAATTTAAAAGTGCGCAGAGAGTGTAGCTTTGTCAAGTGTAGAACTGTCTATGTGTAGGTGTTGAAATCCGTCAGTAAACCGGGACCTGGTTGAACCAATGCTCAACAAATGTTCTCGACGGATATCTGAATTAAGAGGCTGGTCAGGAAGATAAATCGGGAATACTCTCAGTAGGGGCGGGGGGTGTATGAAATTTTACAACAAACACTATGTGTATGCTGTATGAAGAAACGACAAAAGTTTTACCCCAAACGTCCAAAGTACGAAATATCTAATCAATTCGACTGCATTTTTATTTTCAAATATCCGTGTTAATAAATTTTAATCATCAATAAACTTTAATTCAGTACCTAGGATATAATCAAATGTAAGGAGATATCAAACTATAAAAAATGAAATTTACTTTTTTTCAAAAAATAGGCATATATCCAAAAAGTCTTGTACTCCTATGTCAGCTGTAGTTCAGAAGCATATGCCGGAAGCACCCCAAGCCTCCCACCATGACAAACATTTTCAATCTAAACGAAATTAATATCTTAGTAAAACATGAAAAAGCAGCTGAATCTGGGAACCTATAAGGAAATCCTGAAACTATTGAAACTTACCAGTAAACTTACTAGCCCCGCCAGAGCTGGTTAAGCAGCATCCAACGGTCTTCTTGTTAATGGAGCAGGCAGCCTCCTCAGACTTATTCGTAGCTATGGACATTCTTCAAATAATTTGCCAATTTTTGATTTGAATGAATTTATTGACCTTGCATAGACTGTTTGATCATCTAAATTGTTCCATTCATCAATAACTCTTTGACTAAAAGAGAACTTTCTGATATTCAATCTTGATCTATCCTTAAAGATTTTCAGGTCATGACCCCTAGTTCTTCTATTATCACTTATTGTAAAAATACCTTCCTTTCTTAATCCTTCATAACCATGCATTATCTTAAATATCTCTATTAAATCACTTCTATGTCGTCTCATTTCTAATGTCATAAGATTACAACTTCTTAATCTATTTTCATAGGATTCATTTCTTAAAACAGTAATCATTTTAGTAGCTCTTCTTTGCACTTTTTCTATATTTTCTATGTCTTGTTGATTAGTAGGCCTCCACGCCTGTGAAAATTATTCCCAAATAGTTCTGACTAAGCCTTTGTAAAGATTTATAATATTTAATTTTGACTTGTTGTCAATTGTTCTTTTTATTGTCCCCAGAACATAATTTGCTTTATAAACAATTTTGGCTTTGAAACACGAAGAGTTGAAACGTCTACTACCGACCCCCAAATTGCCCCAGCACATTTCAGCGTAATTATCAAAAGGAAACAGACACCTGATTGCTAATAGCACATAAAAGTCGAAACCAATCGAGAAAAATATGATAGATATAAAACAGCTAAAAAGGGAACAATAAAGTGAAAACAACGCATGTCTGGTGTAAATGGAGAAATCTAAATATTTTTTTAATCGGTCTAAATTAGTTAAAGAACAAAAAAATGATATAAAAAATACTCAAGGTAAAACAGCTTCCAGAATTACGATCTACCCAGAGTATTTAATAATTTGCATCCATTCTCAAATCAGAAAATGAAGCTGAAATCAAACAATCAAACAATCACAAAATCACTATCTGGCCAAAAGTGTTCAGTTTCTATCTTCTTGAAATCTTGAATAGCTAAATTTGCTAAACAATTGTAATTGTATGGATAGAGAATACCTCAAAAACCTCTCAGTCGTAGATAATATTTCACTCATAATTAACAATATTAGTTGTGATTGAAACAACGTTCAGAGAAATTAACATTGAATGGAAAATAGGTCTGAAAGAAATATCGGGAAATTAAAATATCGCAAACTGACCATATGAGGATTTGCTGAACACACAAATTGGTAACCGGCTCATTAAAATCATAGACTCGTTCACGTATTCTTGTCAGCAGGTAGCAATTATGCTTCAATCTTGAGTGCATTTTTGTTTGAAAATTATAAAAGATATTCATTTTGCCGATTATAACTTAAGGAACTGAAAATTAAAAACTCCGCAACCCATGAACGAATTACCGTCAATCCTGGTGTATAATTCGAGTTTCGAATTACTGAAATCAAGCTCTAAAAGGATAATCGTTAATACAAATTGCTAACTAAGAGGTTTCATAATAAAAAATATCGAAATATAACGTTAATTTAATGAGTATAAATATTTATTAATCTCATTAAAACTATAAAAATTCATTAGGAAAATCTATGTTCCTTTTAAGATATAATTGGAAATTCATAATTTTCTCCTACATTTCTACATGTAATTTCCGTGCAATTTTCATGTTCTGCCTTAACAAGTTATTCAGCTTCATAAACCAAGAAGACCAGTTTGCAATAGCTTTCTCAAATTTCTGCATTGATTTTAGTAATTTCTTGCCCACTTAAATGATTGTATAGGAATACAATTCCTACTAACTACAATACCTCTGTGCCTTTTTTTGTTGACCCACTCTACTGGATAAATTTTCATTTCTGGACAGTGAAAGATTCCAGTCCTTGATGCACATTTTATTCTAGGCCTTCTATTCAGGGATTCCTCGTAATGAATCCAATCACGCAGATGTTGTTAACAAACTCCAAATTCTCATACTCATTCATCATTATAGGGCCTCCCTCCCGAAGCCCGAAAGAGCTTCCTTCTTGTTTGTTTTTTTGTTCTCTTGCTGTTGTTTTTTGGGGAATTTGAAAATAATCTAATACTAGTCTAGAATTTTAATTACAGCGACTTATACCCTCGAAGGCATTCGCCAGATAGGCGAATTTAAAAAAAAATATAAAAAAAAACAGCAAGGAACACGCTGTTGTAGATTTGTCGTGAACAGTTCGTGCGGGACCCATTTTCCAATCATTTGAACCTTTCCCAATCCTTTGCAGCTGACGAAGGACAGTCGTATGGATTACGTTAAATTATTCTGCGAATTTCCTTGAAGTTGTAGTAGGATTTGCCGTGCAACAGCTTCCAACTCTTCGAAATCAAGTTCTTTTCGTCAACCTTTTTTTGTCCCTCTTTTAGACTGAAATCCCCACCTCGGAAACAGGAAAATCACACCCTGCAATTCGTTCGTTTACTGCATTATCCTCATAAGTGCTCTGAATGTATTTTGCCGTTGTAGTGCATTCGAAACTTTATGAAACTCATAAAGTAAAACATGTCTGTGATCTTTACATTGTATAAACATAGGGGTAAATACCGAAGGAGATTTTGATATATTTTTATTCTCTGGAAGAAAAAGTTACAATTTACTCATTGTAACATTCCTAAACGATAACAAGATGCGCTATTTTAATAAATAATCTAAAACTTTATTCTATAAAATCGGACATTACTTTAGTTCCAACCTGATCATTTAGGTGAAAAACTCTATCAATTTCTACTAATTACAAATATGCAAATGATCTCTTGACAGTAAAATAATCAATTCAACAATAATTTGTCTTCTTTTTTTTCCTCTCATATGGCATTTAGATTCCTTATATTCACATTATATTTTCTGCTAAAGATTGCCTTAACTGCACGGAGAACATCACACACAAATGCAGCTGTTTTAAGAGAGCTTTGGTTATTTGCATATAATTTCTAGATACACATCATTTTCGCTTCGACTCCAGGGACCCAATGCCTCGCCTCCGGGTCGTCTCCTGGTCTCCACATCCTCCCAATCAACCTTTCTTACCATAACCATAGCATTTTTCTTTTTCGAGTCGTAAGGAGATGTCAATATAGCTAATATCTAGAGGGATAAGAGAGATGCCATCGTAATTTTTGCTTTCTTTTAAAAGAAAACAAGTTAGGATGACCCAGCCAATCTCACTCTGACCACCTCCCCATCATCATAATATATAAATTTAAACACTGGAAACATCTACGGTGTTCCACTCCCAACTGCGTTGATTTCACTGCACACCACCACCCTGCCGCTGAACAAAATCAACAGACAACAGTCACACATATCACGGGGGAGGTGGGGAAGAAGAGGTCGAGGGAGAGAAAGAAAGGGGGGATGGATATAAAGAGACTGAGAAGGGGAGAGGCAGGGGGTGGTATGCGAGGGAGAGCGGGGGGATGGAGAGGGAGAGGAGGAGGAGGCGGAGTAGAGGGGAGGGAGATGGAGAGAGGAGGGAGATGGAGAGAGGAGGAGAGGTGGGGAAGAAGAGGTGGAAGGAGCGAAAGAAAGGGGGGATGGATATAAAGAGAATGAGAAGGGAAGAGGCAGGGGGTGATATGCGAGGGAGAGCGGGGGGGAGATGGATAGAGAAAGGAAGATATATAGAGAGAGGAAAAAGAAAGAGAGACAGGGGGGGAGGCAGGGGTAGAGAGAAAGAAAGCGCATGCGTTTTAATAACTCCCATTATAAAATTCGTGATGGCAGTTATCTGAAGGAGCCGAGTCGGAATCTGAAAGTGTCCGCGGGCACGCAGAACGGCCGTCCTCCTTTTCTGTCTCTCTCTCGGCTACATCCTCTCTCTTCGCGAGTGTTGGCAATCCATTTTGTTATCTCCGCCTCTTTTGGTGTCGCCTGCACTGTACCTATATTGCCACTAGGCACTTAAGGGCTGTGAGATGACAGAAGACCACTTCGCTACCAAGGAAATTTCGTTGTATTTTGAGCATCTCGAAAAAAATGGAACGAAATCGCAGGGGTAATTAATTGTCCATTTAATTATTCCTAGGACAAAATTGTACATTTCTTATTCTGTAAAACGGGAACAGAAATTAATGGACATCCTTTGGTTTGTACATTAAAATGTTGTGCAATCGCAATGATTCTGCATAGTGAAATGCAACTTATATCGGGGCTGCCATCTAGCCACATTTAAGATATGATAATGGATCCATCCAGCGAATCGGTGTAATAAATGGCGAATCGATGTAATGAATGTCTGATTAAATCATGAAGAGTGCCTTTCGTTAAACAGTAATATTTAGGTTGACGTCTAAAGTGTAGCTCCATGTGGATGTAATTTTCTAACTCCCCTTCCTATAGAAACAGTGGTATTCGTAGTTAGAGAAAGAATCCATTAAAAATGAAACAGGAACTTATCAGAGAATCCTCCCTACTCCCACTCATTCTCCAACATTTATAAATATTAAATTGGTTTCATCAATGAATCTACATTACTCTAACAAAAAAAAACAAGTATCAGATGCCATAATAAAATCATGTGTTTTTTCGATATTATTTGAATTAATATTCGTACTCGTTTTAAAGCTTGTGAATAGCAATTATAATTGATAATTACTTTCTTCGACATCAAACATGCATAAACCATTCTGTACCAAACAACGGCCACAACACGTTTAATATTATACTAACTCCATTCTAACTGTGTTTAATGCACTAGAGTTAAACGCATGAGACTAAATATCTGGGTGATCCTGCAACACACCCGAAAATGAAACTCATTTTAGAGTTCATTCACATCGTTCTCTAATACCACATGAACTTTATCATTTAGATGGTAATTATTTTAACTAATTTCAGAACTATTAGTGATTGAAATACGGTTGTCATTTTTTGAGCCAACCAAACTAACTTTCGAAGTACATATATTCTCATCTAGTGTATTACATTAAAATACCTGATTTAGTAGAATTAAATTAATCAGTTTGCTACAATCACATCGGCTAAAAAAAATGCTTTACAATAAGCCTCTTGCTTTTTGTGATTTGGTTTCACCTATTCCTCTTTTTATATGCCTCTCTCTATTGTTTTTTTTTTGCCTTGTTTGTTATTTTTTGTGATTTAACTTCGAATGCATCTTTCTCTTCCACACACAAGCGGATTCGAATTTAATACTAGATAAACTCTTTCTGTCGGAAATTTCGGATAAAGTATATGTTCATTCAAGGTCGGATCTGTGTCACTAAATGCCTTAATGTCACATAGTCAGCTTCTTTAGATATATACCTAGTTCAAAGTTGGCTTCTTTGATTGTCTATGTGTATGTCAAAAATATTGAGTTGAATACTTTTGGTTTGAATAAAAGGGTTTTCATAGTTCATAAGAAAAAAAACTTTTATATTATAAAAAGATTTTTCTTATTCATTACTTCTTTTCAGAAGTTTTGGAATAATTAAGGGGAATGATCATAAATACTTTTGCACCTCCAAACTCTCGCTGATCTAGGAGCTGCTGTCAAGCATTTTTGTCTTAGTCTCTTAACGGCAAATTTCTTTTTTTAGCTACAACTTATCTACAGCGAGGAATTGGGTTTTTTTATGCTTTTGAGTGTGATATTTTCAAATTCAATACTTATTTCCGTTGCAAAATCATTCATTTACCATTTTTTTTTCAATCCATCTCAAATCCATTTCACTACAATCATGAGTAAAACGACATTATAGGGTAATTTACGATTAAAATAAGTACCGAATTTGAAAGAATCGCACCGAGACACATTTCCCCCTTCCCCAACAAAAATCCATTTCGTGAATCATTTGTTTCAAAATTTTGATGCATAGTTTATATTTTTGTTTTAGTTTTGTTTACTCTCACAACAGTTGTAATTAATAGCAGAACACCAGGAACCACAAAATAAAGGTATACAACGCGGCTTCGATGAGTGAATTGTGGTTGAAACTAGAATAAGACCCTCTTAGGTTACTATAGCAATGAGTCCTCCCCCCCCCTACACTCACTGCATCAGGTAGTCTTGGGGGACGTTGACCATCCACGCCAACCAATATCCAATTGTTACAGACCTTTTGGGGGCTGTTAGATGGGTCAATTGGATACAGTCATTTGTCTGGCATGGGTAGGCTGACCAGTTTTTTTTTAACCCCTTGCTGGACGGAACCATCTGCATATATATATATTATATATATATATATATATATATATATATATATATATATATATATATATATATATATATTTAAATAAAAAAAGTTAAGTAATTTCAGTAGCAAACGAACTTTAATTATTAATAAGCCAATATTCATTTACTTAATTTGGTCTCGAATTGTACTTGGCATTTGAATGGATCTTTTCAAGAATGTTTATGTTTGAGCTTCGGTAATCAGAAAATTGCAAACAATTCATCTCATAATTGCATGTAGTTAATAGTGCCGCTTTTAAAGTATCTACAGTGGCGGCAACAAAAAAAGTGACATGTGACAATTCGGGGAAAATGAAACAGAAAAATGTAACTTACATATTTTATTATGAATATTTCATGAAAGTTAATACTTGGTCATGTTGCCCTTGCACTTGATGACCATTCTGAGTCGATTGGGCATTGATTCAGCGAGGTTTGCGAAGTAGGTGGGGTCGATCGTAACCCAGATCTTCTTCAGTGATTCTATCAGGTCCTTGATGCTGCCGGATGCTGTCTCTTGAACTTTGGATTTCATCAGATTCCAAGCATTCTCAATAGGATTTAGGTCCAGGGAATTACCAGGCCACTCCAAAACACTAATATTATTATCATTGAAGAACCTTTTTACTAACTGGGATCTGTGAGCAGGGGCACCATCATGCATGAAAAATTCACACCGATGAATTTCCCAAAATGGCAGCATGTGCTGCTTCAAAACTTCGAGATAGTTAGTCCCCCTCATGGTTACATTCTTGGGAAGGAAGTACAGACCTCCTCTGCCCTTGTTTCCACTAAAGGCACCCCACACCATCACACTATCAGGGTGCTTCACAGTTTTCACGGTATATTTTGGGTCATACCGAGACACATTGCTGGGACGACGCACGATCTTTGACTCTCCTCTGACCAGCCTAAAGGTGCTCTCATCACTGAACATCAACTTCTTCCAATGGGCAGCTGTCCAATGTTTATAGGTCTTGCAAAAATTGAGCCTTTTCATCTTCATAGCCTTGGTAAGAAGTGGCTTCTTGGCAGCGCGGCGAGCCGGTAGGCCTAAGTCCTTCTGTAAGCGATGACGGATGGTCCTGAGGGCGACGTTCTGGAGAAGGTCTGGGTGTTTTTTCTTGATTGAAGCGGAGGTTACAGAAGGGTCTGACATCACTTCACGCCTTAGGATATTATCAGTCCTTGGAGATGTCTTCCTAGCTGCACCAGTGCCCTCCTTCCTCTTTGGTATGGTACCTGGTGGCAATAACTCAGCTGCCCGTTTTAGGCGATAAATCGTATTTCTTGAGGTTCCTAAATCTGCTGCTACATCAATAAAAGACTGTCCCTGCTCTAATAGGGTCAAGGCACGGCTTTTCTCTGTCATATAAAGCTTTTTCCGCCCAATTGTATCCACTTGCACAGAAGTTATAGCACGTCAAATGTAGGCACGAATGCACGAAATCAGCACGCTGGAGCGTTGTCCACCAAAACCTCACTGTACGAGCTCAAACGAGACAGTGAGTTCCAATAAAGCGCAGTTCTGTTGTCTTAGCTCAGGAGAGTCATCCACTCGTGGCATAAGCCCCGCCCCTTTTCATTGGCTTGTTGGCAAGTAAAATCGTGAAAGCGATTTTATGTATCGATTTCTATTGCCAATATTCAATGTCACTATTTTTGTTGCCGCCACTGTATATTTAACCTGCTTTTTTCGTCTGCCCAGTAGTTTTTCATCATTGAAAATACCCTCTCTGTTGGTGCATTTGATCCTGGTAGACTCAAAAAGAAATCTACTACCTGATAAATGTTTTCAAATGTAATATTCTGACTTGAAATGTGCAAATATTTCAACCATATACTGTCAGCCTCAATTTCACAATCATTCCACTCTTTAATTTTTTCTAATGTGATAAAATTCTTAACACAAGTTACTTCATCGAAAAGTCCATCAACATTTATTGTGGAATTGGGTCTTTTGGCAAATATAAATTCAAGTGCTTCTTTAACTTCTCTCCAGAGGATTAAGTTGCGAAGAAGAATCCAGTTGAAATTTTCCATCTCTTCAAAATGCACAGTCGATTGGTTCAAATATTCTATACATGAATTATAGAATGTCAAAGTAGTTTCTTTGAATCTTTCTATATCATTTCCTTCTTTCTCTAAACCCTTCAGCATTTTATCCACAGCTAAGGGCAAAAATGACTCACGTTTTCTTTCAATCAATTTCAGCCTAAGTCTTTAAGAATAAAGGCAATCTCTGCCATAGAAGCCTTTTGAGACTCCACTTTTAGGATGAAATCATGGAATACTGCACTCTGATTGTGTACAAAATCCAAAAAAGGCTCGGCACACGGATTTTCAAAAAACTGTCTTAGAATAGTAGGACATTGTTTGTGAGACGAGAATGTCAGAATGTCCACCTGCATTTCCCAATGCTGGACTTTTCATTGTCCAGCATTGATTAGTCATTTTTGCTGGACAAATGATCTAAAAACAGTAAAATGCTGGACGTCTGGGCAGCCTAGGCATGGATGAGGAGCACCCCCGGGTCGTGCCCGATGCAGTCTGAAAGTGGATACTCATTGCTATACTAACCGACATTCACTGCGTACAGTGCAGCTTTCCTTGCTAACACCCTGTTAACTATAGTTTGTTAAGGTATGTTATATGGTGCTAAAGGGAGAGGGACTGGTTTGTAATACCTCAATTCTTTCCCAGTACAACCAAGGTCTTAGACCAGGGACGTCCAGCCCGCGGACCACTGCTTACTCAGATTTTATTTTTACGGGGTATTTTTTAGGAATATTTTCATTTACTTTGAAAACCAGATATTAAGAATATCATAAAAGGAAGGCAATCCCCAAAATCACATTTATTTTATTTTGTATAAGTCTAATTTATTTTTTACTGTTAATATACAGTATTCTGTTTGTAATTATATATATCTTTGAACTTTTTTAAATTTATATGTTTAAAATTTATATGTGGCCCGGTGAATATACTTAAATTTCTGATTTAGCCCGTTGGGAAAAAAGGTTGAACAACCCTGCCTTAGACCATTCGACTGACATTCTTTTTTTTATATAAATATTTTGTAATAAAACTTTCATCACCAAGTTTCTTTCTACTTTCTAAAATTATAAATTCAAGGTATCTCAACAGATATCCCCCCCCCCTCCAAAAATAACAAATGCGTCGACTATTTCCATATATTTTCACGGTGATTTTATTGTCATATTTATCCTTTAATTACTTTTTTGTTAAATCGATTTGATTCACCTATTCTCCAAAAGACTGCACAGCTTCAATGTTATAATGTAAGAACTAATTTGGTTAAGATTGTTTACTAATCGTTTACTCTATTTTTCTTGCCGTTTCCAAAATGACGCTACCAAATGATCATTGATTTGGTTAAAGTTTATCGAGAGATAATTTTTTGGGGGTAGACACGTTTCTATATGCAAGTTCGATGCTGTGATTGACGTCAATTCCCTTTTTTTTGTTTCAGTTTAATTTTGATCGCATCCTCTACTAATCCATAAATTCTACATCAGTTGAATACAGTTTTACTAAGTTGGCCAGAAATTCCTGACTCGCTTAGGAATGGGAAAGAAAACAACAAAGTTTTATCAAGCAACACTATTTATTCTTCAAAATAAAGTCCATTATTCTCTACGATCATCTTCCAGCGATCAGCCAACATCCTAATCTCTTCCAGATACCACTCAGCTTTGAATAAAAAAATGTAAACAACCTTCCGCTTCCTAATCGATCTTTTTTTCTTCCAATTTGGTCTCATCAATATCCATCTCTTGCTTTTCCTTTGGACGAAGGACTTCATAGTAGGATTTAATGGTACAAACTTTTCAAATCCGTCTCCATATTCACTTCTTCCTTTACCTAGGAAACATACCTGTTTTACCGGAATCTTTGCATTGAAATCTCTTATAATGTTGACGTTTTTCTTAGATGCATTCATGAATGTCTCATATGAATCATTCACTTCCCTGAATGTGATGCTGTAGTTGGATAAGTTTGAGTGATATGTAGATCCTACTTATTCGATACCTCAATTATTACTTGGGTGGAATATTCCCATTACTTATGTTATGAAAGGTGTTATGCTATAGTGTATACAAGTAATCCTACACCGGTAGTCTCCCAATGAGTGTGTGCGTGTGTGAACGTCATTATATTCTTTAAGAGAGAGAGCTTATTTTTTATTTTGTCCCTTCGGTCTTTTCACCCTTCTGATGCCTTGACGTGGAATTCGGTCCTTAGTTAGGTGTTAGTCTCATTGTTTTGAAAGATGTTAAATCGCTAATCCGTCTCTCACTCTCTCCACACATCCTGACATAGTGTGCACGAAGTATTCCAAATGTTGATTGGAATAAATTTTGTTGTTTGAAATTGTTATTATTAACCTTAGATGATTGGTCCAAGGTTCGCAAAAATACACGCTTAGGGACTTCTGATGGCTCTGGTTAGTTCACTACAAATAATCCTCTAAGATCACCTTGTTCATTCTCTATAGATCCTTCAGGTTTCCTTTAACTATGATCCGTCCAAAATTTTCAGACACTTGCCCACAATGCTTAACAGAATTATTCCCCTTTAATTCTTTTATTTACTTTCTCCCCTTTACCACGGTACTATGACAACCTTCTTCCAGTCCTCATGTACTGTTCCACTTACACATGGCTTAGAACCTAACCCCTAGACCCATTTCATTAAACAGTCACGCCACTTAACCGCTCTCTATCATCAACTTTACTTGCCTTCCTATTGATAATAATAAGTATAGAAGCATCAAACAAAGCAAATCGCTTCGATTCATTCACAAAATATTATGCTTCTAAACAAATGATATAATTGTAGTTGTATATATCTTTATGGCTTCCAGTCAGAATACACACTTGAGTGTGTATGTGAACATACTTTGTGTGTATACTCCTAAACCTATAACATGTGTTCCGAAATATTTGTTAACAACAATTGCCTTGGTTCAAGTAGCGATTAAATTACCGTTTCAAATGGCTGAATATTACGCACTATTTAGCTGATTAGTGGGTCGCTTCTCGGCCTATTCAAGTGATTTAAGGTATCCTCTATGCTCAATTGTTCTGGCTACGCAAATAAGAGGGACGGCAACAAATGATAATTATAGGAACTTCATATTGTCAAATAATTGTGCGTCAGTATCCTGCAGTGCCTTAGTATATCAGTAAAATAATAACAGGTCGGATGTAGAAGACAATATATTGTTGAGACGACTTAAGGCTGTTTGAGTCTTCCTATCGGATTCAACGTCATTGGACGCACTCCGGTGATTTTTTCGCTTGGACGCCGTAACATTTAAATCGTTTTCTACCCCGCGCAAATGACACTACGTCGGTGATTTTCTTTACACTAGATAAGAGAAACAAAGAAAAAACAAGGAACAGATGATTTCTGGGGACAACCTCTCTTTACAAAGGGTTTAGTGGCAAAATGCCGAAAACTGAAGACGATTTCACCAAGCTTCGGCTCCTGATGGGAATCAGGAGCAGGTGTATCGAAGATTACGATTATGATTAAAAAGGATTGGATCGAATCTGGGGTTATCACCCATTCTAATAAATTCACTCTTAACAACCACTGGTAAAGATGAGTATTCATTAAATGTGCGTATTCACGAATTAGGTTAGGCCGATTGTTTCGGTTATATATATTTTTTATTTCAACTAACTTAACCTAACCTAACAACCGGACATTGTAAAGATAAGCCCTTGAAAAATTAACCAAATAAAGATAAACGCTTATGTACTTCTGCGAGGGCCTTTCTTCACTCGATCTCTTAGCAAACCGTGCCCCATCGGTTTGTCTCGTGGCTAAAGAACGAGAGTGAATAAATCGGTGAATTTATTATAAGGGGTCAGTTGTGAGGGCAGAATAAAACCAGACCCTTAATTGCTCCATGTAAAAGGAGAAAGAATCATGTGTTTCAGTGGACAATCTTAGTTTCTCATCAATGACAATGGTGTTCAGACTTTGGGCAATGCTAAAGGAAATATACAGTAGGGACGGCTGGCAATAATTTAATTACCCCTAATTATATTTCATTTGAGTAACGAGGTAGTTAACATGATTTGTTTTTGAGTTAGAGCCTCTAAATTGCTTTAAAAATTCCTTTCGTCATCTGTCAGTAGACACCGGAGGCTTTCAGCAGCAATCACGAGACACTTCCAACCAGAACCTTTCATAACTCGTTTAACCAAATTTAGTCATTAATTTTGAATTTCTCTCTTAGTTTTCAGCTAGTCATATCTCAGTCATCTGTGAAATTATACGGGTTACCCCCCCAAAAAAACGGGCCTGCACACACTTTTTGTGATATATCCTTCATTCATTCACTAATCACCCTTACTTTGTAGGACATGACTAGATCTCAATGGGAGCGTCAAACATTATCACAAGACAGGCTCGTTCAAGAAAGTGCATGACACTTTCGTGCATCAGTTCGAATGTAAAAAAGCCCACTCCAAAAGCAGAATTCAGGACTGGGTGAACCATTCGACAACTATGGGACAGTGAAGAACCTCAATGCAGCCAGTGACAACCACCCAAGGCATTCAGGGCGCCCCAGGAAGCGTACAGCTGAGCTGGTCGAGAGCATGAGAGAGTCAGTTCAGCAAAGTCCAAAAAGCTCTGTGCGCAAGTGAAGTCAGTCACTCGGTATATCCCGTGAGACTTGCAGGAGAGTGCTAGTAATGGATGTAAAACCCTACCGATACAGAATACAGACGAAACAGATCCTTACACCACACGCAAGGATCAGAGAAAGGCTATGGCTGTCAAGATACTGGAGAAGATTCAGGAGACCCCAACTTTCCTTAACCTCCTTTGGACCTCAGATGAAGCTCACTTCCATCTTGAAAGAAAGGTAAACTCGAAGAAATGTCTTCTGGGGGACCTCCAAACCAATCGAGGCAGTCACCAAGCCCTTACACTCCCCTAAGTGCACGATATGGACTGCAATCTCAGCCAGAGGCATCATCGGACCATTCTTCTTCGAGGCTTCGAGTAATCTGGCGCGACAGTGACAGTCACCAAGGAGCGGAATGTTGAGGTCCTCAAAACCTTCAAAAGGGAGCTGCAAACCTTGTTCCGGTCGCTTATGGGGAAGTTCTGGTTCCAGCAAGATGGAGCAAGCTCTCACACCTCAAACCTTTCCAGAGATTGGTTTAAAGAGAACTTTGGTGGCCATGTCATCATTCTCAAGACTGATTTTGAGTGGGCACCTCACAGCCCAGACCTTAGCCCCCCCAGATTTCCTTCTCTGGGGCTACCTTAAAGACAGAGTGTACGCAGGAAAGACCCAGGACCATCATGGAACTCAAAGAAGCCATCAGGGATGAGATCAGAGGCATTAGTCGGTCTGTTTGTAAGGATGTCCTGGACAACTTTGTGCTGCGCTTCAAGAAATGCACAGAGCAAAATGGAGGTCATCTCTTACACGTGTTCTAGAATAAAGAAGAAAAGTCCAAAGACTCTCATGTTTTGATATGGTGCTTTTAAATACAATAAACTAGTTTCATTCAATCCTTGCAGAAAATTAAGAAGTGAGGCCTATCGAAAGTTGGGGCCCTTTTTTTTGGGGGGGGGTCACCCTGTATAATGCCAAAATTGTAATTTCATGATTTCTACACAATTTAGAAAATAAAAAGTCAGATCCAAATTACAATAAATGCTCAGTCTTTAGCAGATTTAGAAGTCAATTAATGCGAGAGTTTACAAAGAGAGGTTGGCAAAGAAAGTAGACTTGACAAATGATCAATGAATCTTGCCACAGATGAAATACAAAACCTGTTACGAGGAAGAAGTAGGCCTCCAAAAAAGCAACACTACGAAACGTGGAATACATAAATGACACTCCTTCAAGTCAATAGACCGGGGATTCATTTATCATGCCGCTCAATTGCTAAAAATATGAGTTCTATGCACCGTGCATGAAAATCGATGAACCTGAAACTCTTACAAAAGGGTCACAGCATCTAGACTAAATTAAAATGTGAAGGGTAAATTAAATCAAGATGCAGACAGTTGCTTGATCAATTTTCAGTTGATGGCTTTAGAAGATATTGTTGTGAGAATGACTTTGCACAAGAAATTTCCAGAAATTCTCAGACTGATGTTGTCGATGGACGTGGTTGAAAACGCGATATTCCAACGAATAGAATGTATCGTGAGGCATCGAGATTTAAAAAAAAATTGATGGTATCAGAAAGCGTTTCTTGGAACGGTAAAAGTAACACTCATTTCATTGATTCAGAAAAGACGAAAATGGATTTCGAAAAATTAAAAGGAAACATTTATACACAGGTGTGTTGCCAGATAGTCGTCGTCTCTATCCAGAAATACTTTTTGTTTTCAACAAGATATATTTACTATAAGCGAAGCGACGCATATATTTTTAAGTGATAATAGAAGCAAATTTATTGCCAGGGTTTCTTGGTGTCCTCAAGCGTCCAAATGTAACCCGGTGGAGGCAGTGATGAATCGTAAACCATGTTTCAGGTGGAATCTAGTGGATTACGTGCCAATTCTGACCCATCGCATGTAGTTGCGTGCCCTCCATGCCCTAATGACATAAGGGGCCCTTACGGATATACATATATAGGGGGTGATATAATAATGGAACACCTGTTGATTTCACTTGTTTGTTTCTAAACGTCATTAATATTACATATAATTTCGAATGACTGGAAACCCTTTATGGATATGTTAAATATTATTTATTGTTATTATATGATATAAGCCTCATGTCGTTTTCTTTCAGAATTTAATGATACCTTCTAATAATATGAGAGACCTTTAATATTTTCAAAGAGGGTAGATTATATGAGCTCGAATGCCCGGAATATCGGAATCGAAAACCGATCAAATGTTTATTGTTTCCAGGGCCACAATTTCTTAGGTCATGACTATTTAAGAGAAAAAGATAAAGACAAACTGCAACAAAAGTAATAGCGGGGGAAAGAAAAGGTTCAGAGATAGAGCCATTAGATTTATCAAAGGCATATTAACGAAAGATCGTAGGACCACAGCTTCAAAGGTGACTACAGAGCTTAATCATATAACAGGTCATGTTTCGACCAAGACTGTTCTTAGTCACGTTCAGGAAACCATGTTTTACTGAACGGCTGCAGTTGCCTAACATATGCTTACACTATTTAATATGAAGCGTCGTAAAAATGTGTATAGATCATAAGAATTAGGTAATGGATCAATGGAAGAATTTAATATATTGGGACGAATCCTCCTTTATATTATTTCTATGTTCTGGCCGTTTACGTCTGGAAGACACCTACAAAATATTTGTGATCCCATTTGTATCATTCTCACAGTTAAGAATGGATGTGGTTTAGTAATGATTTTGGGGGTATTATCATTGGATTCTCCTGGCCCAGTGGTAGCGATACATGGCAGCGTGAACTCCCAAGGCTCTTTGCCAATTTTGGATGACCCAGGGCATTCCATGGTATAAACACTTTTTCTTACTGGCGGATCCTTCTATCAGGACGATAATGCACCAAATCACACCTTTAAAGACGTTAACAAATTTTAAGAATTGAATAAAACTGTCTTTAAACATTTGCGTTGGTCCCGCAATGATAAGATGCAACGAAGCAGCTTTGAATTGGTTTCTGATATATCTTCATCTCCCTGATGTAGAACAACTGACTCTTCGGATTTCGAAGGGGTCCCTGCTCCTTGGGAGTGACAAAACATAGCACTATGGCACTTCCTGAACCTCATCCCTAGTCTCCACGAAGATGACCGAGCCGTGGTGCTTATAAGCTTCCTAACCATTGTCATTCTGATCTCCATGTGATTATCATTGAGCTACACGATGTGCCTTGTCATCTGTCGTTCCTTCTCCTCAACGCATATAATATCTCTTTTTTGTGTGTGTTTTTTCTATTTACTTCCATCTTCCAAGTGTAAGATACTCAACCTCTCTTCTATATATGTAGTAACCCGATCTATTAACCTTACTCGTCATTAAACTTGACCTCATGTAGCAGTCTATCAGAAGCACTTTTTGACCTTTTCAAAAGTGTTATTCAGACTTAAAATGGAATAATATTGGCAATAATTTAGCAACAGAACGATTTTTAATATTGCCACCCAGGTTGGGTAAGGAAGAACTTAGAAGATAAGAGTGAATGGCAGCCTGTTTATACCATCAGATGACACTCTCGTCGTGTGTTGTGCCCCATTTAGCTCTTAAGATTCTCTCTGTCCCATATACTAACCTGTCCTGAAGTCGCTTTGGCGGCCAATTGATGATCAGGAATCGTTGGGGCAGAGATCGACCCGCAATGACGCCATTGTTCGCTCAATCCATTTAAACTGAAGAGATGCTTCTGCATTCAAAGGCTGCGAGCAGCTGGCCTCTGCGGTTCATTTGGCTTGGCGTAGAGTAGGAACGAATTGTAGAGAATTGATTAATAGATTTTAAGCTGACAGTGTTAAGAAAATAGGGTTTAGATTTATTTATAAAAATAAAACAATCATTGCGAGAATGTCCGTCACAAAATCGGGAAAAGTAGCCTTGTGAAGTTAGAGAAAACGAAGATAAGTGAAATGTAAATAGCCTTAATGGGCATGGAGGACACGCAAGTCTCTTATGCGGGCAAAAATGATATGCTAACCAATGAGGGTATAATCACCTGTATGTCAATCAGTTCTTAAATTCGAGTATTGGTGTGGGAGATTCGGATGCTCTTATTACCCTCTTCTTCGGCTCTTATCTCCCACAGCTCTGCCTATACTATCTTCGCCCTTTCTGACACTCCACTAAACAAGGACTCGGAATAGAGTGCCTCAGAGCCACGTCGACGCCAGCTCCCCCCCCCCTGCCTTTTTGCTGTACAATAATGCAGTGTAAAAGAATTTCACACAAAAAATCGAATATATAAGCTCCCATTAACGGAAACCGTTGGTTGAGAGGTTTGTTCCCATTTTATATGTTCCAAATTGCCAAAAGGAAGACTTTCTGTTCCGACTAAATTCTATTAAGAGCCTTAACTTGGTCTCCCTTATTGTCGGGGCGGTTCCATCAATTTCGCGTGGTCTCTTGCGTGCGATGGCTTAATCGCGAGCTGCGGCCGTCGCTCCTCCGCTCGTGTCTTCCTGGTCTGCTATAAATAACTTCACCTCGGCATCCAAAAATGTTGGAACATCTGCACACCCCATCGAACAGACATTCCAAGGGACGAAAATAGAATCGAGAATATCCACTCTCTCTTTCTCCACCAGTGTGTGTGGAAGCACGCTGCTCTAATCTGTCTCACCTAGAGCCGTAGCAACCTAACCCCGACTCCCCGGCCGAGGGGGGCCCCACTGTGGGCAAACCATTTAATTTTATTAATGAAATTGTAAAATTTTCGAATACACATTTTCTGTAAGTATTCCGCAGCATTGGCACTGCTGAAAATAGTATTTGTCGTGCCTGCACTACTTACAAATGTATGATATATTGTTATGGGGGGGGGGGAGCCCACTAGACATTGCTACGGCCTGGGCCGCCACTCTCACCTCACCCCCTTTCCTCATCACTCTCTTCAACAATTTTTTTTATCATATCACTTTAATTTGTAGAGGTTGTTTAGTGTTTGGTTCATTCATTAGGTTTCTACCCAAACTAAAAGACACATACACTGCGTTTTCGTCTTCCCATTTCTTTTATTGTGTATTGAGAAGTTTCCCATTCTTTTCTACCCCTTCCCCCCAAAAAAAAAATTGAAGCCTTAAGGGGTTTCGATATAGTTGGTCATCAAAAATGGTATTATGGCCACTATTATTCCTTAGAATGTAATCCTGCAGCATTAAAAAGTGTAATATTTCTTTTATGGCTGAATGAGATTAAGTTTGTTCCTGAGGCTACTCAAGCGACCGCGTTGGCTTCTCCCCCTCTGGCTCAAAGGGTGGACGCGGTGACATGTTTAGCACACGTCGAGTACTCTCTCTATTTAAGCGAACACTCAGTGATTATAATTTTTAAATATTGTGGTCATCTCTTGACTGCTTAACCTTTCATGCGTCCCTGGAGAACACTCATGTAGAAATTTTGTAGTTTGACATGCCCCTTGCGTTAGGTTAATGAAAATAACATCGCGGCAAAACTCATTTTAAACCATCGTGGCAAAATTAATTTCAAGCCGAAAAGATAGAAATCAAGGGTAATTAAACGTGGAATAAAGTTTACGGTGATGATTTACAATTACAATCAATGTCTCTTCTATCAAATGCTTGAAGACACTTATCCATTTACCTGTTTGCCAAGTTATAGATTCATGTTTTGATTTAAAGTCAACAATAAAATTTTGCTATAACACGCATTCACACTTCTACCTACTCTTTCACTCGAACATTGTTCGAAATGCGAACAAATAAACGTATCAAAAGATTTATTCTATTTATGCTATGGCCTCTTCAAATTGGCCATATCCGAAAAAGAGACGAGGCCGCTGTTGGAGATTCACCCAATGTCACTTCGCCGTTTGATTTCTTGTCACTTTTCAGTATGAGCACGATTCTTCCCAATTTTGGAGGCTCCCTTTCAACTCTACCTCTCTTTTACAGATGAGTCCGGATACCATCGTCAGGGATCCTGTCAGGCCGGCTTCGATGCAGCACTCACGAACGTAAGTTCCTTTCATTTTCTCCAATCATTAAAATAACAAGACGGAGAAAAATAGTAAAAGAAAGAAGGTGGCCAGAAATTGTTTAAATAACAAGGAGGATCGAAATGGAAAAAGAACAAGGGTCCAGAAATAGTCTAAAGAAAAGGGGAACTGTTGAGGAACGACACAGAATGTCCCACGGTCTAATATGGGTACATACGTAATTGAGTCAGACCGGCAAATCTCGGCCCTGTACTCAGGCAGGTATGCAGCGAAGGGGAGGCAATGGCCTCCCAAAGTAAGAGAGCGACTTAATTACAGGTTGGCTATTCGAAAGGTGAACTCGTTGGCCAGATTCAACTCAGCAATTATTTAAGGAAACACCTCTACAAAAATAAGCTTTAATACAAGATAAATGATTAAATATGGAGACAAGAATAATAATGGAAATTAGCACAAAGGTTAGCGTGACAATGAAATTTATAGCGGGCAGGAATTAATGTAAGCTGGGCCCGGGAATTATTAATTAATTTGATAGTTTAAATAACAGGAGTAAGATTACTAATTTTTTTTGTTTTTAGTTATGCGATTATGGGTTCTTCTTAGTACTTGAGAGAATGAGGTGAGTTACGAGGGTAAGATTCTGGATTACCTCGGATGATTGACGAGAGCGGAAGACCAGTGGCCAGGTCTTCATAGAACGAACTCGGGGTATGAGCGTTCAGGAAGCTCCAACAGTTTTGTGATTACTGACTTCCAGGGGAAGGGGGGGAGGAGCGATCGCAGAAGAGACTCGAAAACGGAACGGCGTAGAATCTCCACGAAGACGGATGAGAAGAGGCGAACCCAGGACTTTCTCCGGTACGTAATAAAGTAGTGGTAATCTTCCTCTGAACAGAGCGGATTACGAAGAGGATCTGCTGAAGAGATCCCGACGGCAAAGCTCGGTTCGACTGGGATACAGATGCACTTGATCTAAGCGACCAGACTTACTAACTTGCACTCTCTGATGAGAATTATGCAGATCGTCTTAAATAGGGAAGTTCGACTGGAGGCAAGTGGGGAATGCGAGACGAGCGAAGTCCCAAGGGATAGCATTGCGTCAGACAATGCAAACAAGGGAGTTTGATAACGGCCGTTTTGACGAAGCGACTTTTTTCTACCGCACATGGAGGAGGGAGGGGGGCACCGGAGACCAGACGGACGGTCAACGCTATCACAGTGGGAGACGGTGGTTATAAATGAAAACAAACATAGCTGGCACCAGTCTAGGCTTGATAAAATTAAGCCATACGGCGTGTTCGAATTCATACTTCCACAGGAAAGAAATAGTAAAAAGAACAAGGGGGAGATAAATAGTAAAATAACAAGGAGGACAGAAATAGTTTAAATAACAAGGATGACATAAATAGTAAAAAGAAGAAGGATTAAATAAATAGTAAAAATAACAAGGGGACAGAAAAGTAAAAAGACATGGGGAAGAAATAGTAAAAAGAACAAGGGGACAGAAATAGTATAAAGAACAAGGGAAACAAATAGTAAAAAGAAATAGTAGAAATAACAAGGGGACAGAAATAGTAAAAATAACAAGGGACAGGAATAGTTTAAAGAACAAAAGGTCCAGAATTAGGTAAACGAACAAGGGTGACAAATAGTAAAAAAGAACGGGTCCAGAAATACTAAAAAAGATTGAGAGTACATAAATAGTAAAAAGTGCAACGGGTTAGAAATAGTTTAAAGAACATGGGGAACAAATAATAAAAAGAAAAATGTTCCATAAATACTAAAATGAAGAAGGGAACAGAAATAATAAAAAGAACAATAGGCCAAAAAGTTTAAAGAAAGGGGCACATAAATAGTAAAAGGAAAAGTGAACATAAATAATAAAAAAACAAGGGGACAGAAATAGTTTAAAGAACAAAGGGAACAAATAGTTAAAAGAACAAGGGGCACAGAAATTGAAAAGAGAACAGGTAGACAGAAATATGAAAAAGAACATGGGTCAATAAATAGTTTAAAGAACAAGGGTCAAAAAATAGTTTGAAGACAAAAATAGTTTAAAGAACAAGGGAGACAAATAGTAAAAGTAATAAGGGTCCAGAAATAGTTTTAATAACAAGGGAGACAAATAAAAACAAGGGTCAAGCAATAGTTTAAAAAACAAGAGTCAATAAATAGTTTGAAGAACAAGGGTCCAAAATAGTTTAAAGAACAAGGGAGACAAATAGTTAATAGAACAAGGGTCCAGAAATAGTTTAAAGAACAAGAGAGACGTATAATAAAAATAACATGGGTCCAAAAATACTAAATAGAACAAGGGGACATAAATAGTAAAAAGAACAAGGAGCCATAAATACTAAATTGAAAAAGGGACATAAATAGTAAAAGGAATAAGGAGCTAGAAATAGTTTAAAGAGTAAGGGGACAAATACTCAGAAAAACAAGGCCCACAGGCATAGTAGAAACAACAAGGGGACAGAAATAGTTAACAGAACAAGGGGACAGAAATAGTTAAAAGAACAAGGGGCACATAAATAGTAAAAAGAACAAGGGGGCAGAAATACTACAAACAACAGGGGTCAAGAATTAGGTTAAAGAACCAGGGAGACAAATAGTAAAGAAAACAATGATCCAGAAATACTAAAAAGAACAAGGTAGACAAATATTAAATATAAAAGGGCCCGGAAATACTAAAAGAAACAAGGGGACAGAAATAGTAAAATGAACAATGGTTTAGAAACTGTTTAAAGAACAAGGATACAGAGGTAGTAAGGAGAACAATGGGCCATAAATAGGTAATAGATCATTGGGACAAATAGTAAAAAGAACAATGGTCCAGAAATACTAAAAAAAAACACAGAAAAGGGCCACAGAACCAGTAGAAAAAACAAGGTGACAAATAGTAATTAGAACAATTGGAAATAAATTCTTAAATGAACAGGAGACACATAAACAGTAAAAAGAACAAGGGGGCAGAAATACTAAAAAAACGCCGGTCAAGAAATAGTTTAAAGAACAAAGGAGACAAAAAGTAAACAGAACCAGGCTTCCCAAAATTACTAAAAAAAAACAAGGGGGAAGAAATAGTAATACGAACAATGGGCCAGAAATAGTTTAAGGAACAAGGGAAAATAGAAAAAAAAAACAAGGTGACAGAAATATTAGGAAGAGCAGTGGCCAGAAATAGTTTAAAGAACAATGGGACATTAGTAAAAAAAACAACGATCCAGAAATAATTTAAAGGACAATTTGAACAAATAGTATAAAGAACAAGGGACACAGAAATAGAAAAAAGAGTAATGGGAAAATTCCTAAAAAGAACAAGGGGACACAAAAGTAAAAATGACACGGGGCCAGAAATAGTTTAAAGAACAAGGGGGACAAATAGTAAAAAGAGCAAAGATCAAAAAATAGTTTAAAGAGCGAAGGAGACAAATAGTGAAATAAACAAGGGGCCAGAAATACTAAAAAGAACAAGGGAACATAAATAGTAGAAAGAACAAGAGGCTAAATATAGTTTAAGGAGGAAAGGGTCAAATATTAAAAAGAACACGGGGCCGGAGATAGTTTAAACAACAAGTAGAACATATAGTATAAAGGACAAGGGGACAGAAATAGTGAAAATAACAATGGCACATAAATAGTTTAAAGAACAAGGATGACAAATAGTAAAAGGAGCAAGGGTCACATAAATAGTTAAAACAACACGGGCAGAAATAGTAAAAATAACAAGAGTCCAGAAATAGTTTAAAGAACAAGGGAGACAAATAGTAAAAAGAATAAGGGTTTAGAAATATTTAAAAGAATATGGGGACAGAAATAATAAAAAAAAACAATGCGCCAGAAATTGTTTAAAGAACAACGGGACAAATAGTAAAAAGAATAAGTGGCCAGGAACACTTTAAAGAGCAAGGTCGCAAATACCTAAAAGAACAATGGGTCAAAGAATAAGGGGGACAAATAGTGAAAAGATTAGTCCAAAATAGTTTAAAGAACAAGGGACACAAATAGTAAAAAGAACAATGGGCCAGATATAGTTTATAAAACAAGGAAGTACCCTCCAGCTTTAGGTTCCTGGGTGATCGTGGCTTCTCTGTAGCTGCCCCTAAGCTGTGGAATACTCTGCCCCGTGGCATACGCTCCATTTCCTCGCTTAGTGCTTCCAATTGGGCTCTGAATATCCATATCTTTTGCCAGCCCTTTTACTAGTCGATAGAAAGGCGACCTGCCAAGGCTTCAAGGTCTTGAAGGGTGCTATATAAAACCTCATTATTATTATTAATAGTAGGAGTATTAGAATTTTTTTAATTATTCTAATGTCTCTTATAATTATTGTTATTATTTCAAGCTGAATTTAGATTTGAAATTTGGGAATGGTCTTCCCAAAAATTTCGAAAATGCAGAAACCCACTCGCCATTCGAAATCGTTGGGATCGGATCGATAATTGTGCAAAGAGGGCGACCAACAAGGTTATTGAAATATTGCTTTCAGGGGAAAGAGTTTTGTTTACTTTACCAAAGCTAAATACGAATTGTGAGAATTGTAGCAATTATGTAACTTAAGTGCACAAATTTCTTCCATGTCTGATTGTCAAGAAGGCTAGAAGAATTTTGACAATTGCTGTTTGAATGACGATTTCAGACACGACGGAGGAATAAAGGAGTTTGTGGGTGAGAAATCGTTGTCAGGTGAAAATTTGGTAGGCCTCATCATATTAGTGTATGTTTAACGGTCAGTCATTGTGGTAAAGGCTTAGAATAGTTTAGAGGGTCGATGATGATGTAATCATAACTACTGACAGGTCAAAGATCGCCAGTATAGAAGGAGATGGACAGACCTGACCTCGACGAAGTTAATAAGAAGTGCCACCTATTTCTTCCAAGCCTGTCGGCATGGAAACCTCAAGGCCTTACACGCCGATAGGAGGTGGTGGTTTTCAGACTTCGCATCAGACACTAATATATATAATAAAAAGAAAACGTGTGGGAGGGTAAAAGAGGAGTAAGGGGGCTAAGGGGAGGTGAGGGAGCTCGGACTCCCCCGCTTCACCATTGGCCTTCTGTCCTGTACCCAGAGGCACAGAGGGAGGTTTACGGGGAGAGGAATATGGCAGGGAGAGGAAGAGAAAGAGTGAGAGATAGTATAGTGAGAAACTATTAGTACATTAGATAGTTGACTTAGGTTGTGTTGGCCCTAAAACTAAACCCGGGGCTAAAACCTAGATTTATTACCTGTCCCACGCTTGTATGTAGAACTTGGTGAATGTGACAGTGGTAAAGTACTAGTGAAATTAGGAAGGAAGTTGCTTGTAGGTCAAGCTAATCCCTGGCTGCGGTTAGATAATGTAAATGAATTTTAGTAGGAGAGTAAGTAGCTGAGTTTCAGGTCATTGTTGTTCATGTCAGTGTATTATTTATGGTGGTAATTTGTTGTTAGGCGTTCAAAACGTTGTTAGTTTATATATTTGTTGCTGGCAAGTCAATTGTTTTGTTTTACTTTGTATATATTCCTTGTAGTATACCTCTTTAACTGTTTTTACTATGATTGTTTTGGTTGCGTTGTTATTTCATTATATTTCCCCGTTAACTTTTTTTTTTTTGCTTTTGGTAATAATAGGTGTCATAGCTCGGTTTCCATCGTAATTTCTTATTTTAATCAGGTATTTTAATCGTGGATTTTTGTCTTAATCGGGATTTAATCTTTGTCGAATCTAGAGTTTGTCTCTTTGTTTTCTATGTAACTATCTCTTCATCTTCTTTTCTGTGTAGAGCCGCCATGCTACTTGGGAACAGTCGAAGGGGTTCCCATCTAGCACTTTGCACTATTTGAGTCTCTAGTTCTTCTCTATTACCACCATAAGTGTCTTTTTAAAAACTGATTTTGCTACTTTCTTTATTAACTCGTTTAGAGGTTCAACTCCTGCTTCTCTATGTATGTCTTTCAATCTTCCTCTTTCTTTCCAGTTCGTGTTTGTTATGAGATCCATAATTTGTCTTTGATCCTCTGGAACTTTAGAAGGTTGCCTCATGAGGGTTGGAAATGAGAATTGTCATGTAAATATGTGTGTAATGTATTATTGATTGGTTAATTTTCTTGTTCTCTTGACTGAGCGATCTTATCTTATATAGTAGTTTGAGTCCAGTTTTTACTTTTTCAGTTCTGTCGGTTACGTGTTTCCTGTAACCAAATTTAATTATTGTTAACCCCAGCACTTTGCATTCGTTATAGTATTTATATCTTTCATCGTTTACGTACGACTATATACCCGCTATATTTTGCATGTAGAATTTCTCTCGATTCACACTAAATCTTCCATTTCTGTTCGTATTGATTGATTCTTTTTATTTCTTCTCCCGTTGTTTTCTTTGGAATTGGCCATGCCTGTAAGGTTTCACTATCACTTGTTATGTCATCCGCGAACTGTATGTTCATAAATCCTTCGGTGACTGCTGGTGAGATGTCTATGGTGTAGATAGCGTACAATACTGGAATCAAACACCCACCCTGCTGAACGCCAGCTTCAAACTTAAAACGCTATCCATGGTGACTGCCTGTGTTTATATACACGTATCTATCCTTGACATAGTCACATAGTAGCCTTTCAATTTTATTATTGCTTCCTAGTCGTATACTGGATACCACTCTGCCAAAAAAAAAAACATTCTGTAGTTGGTAGCGATTGGATGTGTTCTCAGCGAGCTCTCTATTCAATGACGTTTTTTATTTTGTTTTTTTTTTCGGTGTAATATATTTAAGTTTGGGAAGATAGTTAACGTTGAGTGTTAGACAAAATATTCAAGGAATTTTTAATTATATTTTCAATTAAATCATGAAATAGCTCCCGTTTTTTACGTTTCAGAGCGGCCTAATTTTCTCCCTCCTTTTTGTCCACATTTTACCTGATTGGTTAATTTGAGGGTTTTGAAAAGTTTTCTCAGTCTGACTGTTGCTTTAGATGGAATGAGTATGTCTGTTGATGTAAGTAGTGTGTATGTAGTTTGTGATTGTTGTGGTATTGAAAAAAGAGCAAATGTACCTGAATGCCCTTGTGTAGTGTGAATCGTGCAATTGTGGGTTTGGTAGAGGAGGTTGAAAGTCATTTGTTTGATGTGGTTGTGGCAGAAAGTGGAATAAGTGCTAGTTTAAATGAAAACAGGAGGGAGGAAGAAGCTAGGCCTAGGGGGACTAGGAGGATGACTGAGGTGCTTGTGATGGGTGACTCTCAGATTAGATATTTAGATAGGAAGTTGAGTAGGAGCGAATGGAAGGGAGTGAGAGTTTGTTTGCCGGGTGCTGGTGTAAATGATGTGTCTGAGAGGTATGATAGTCTGGTGTCTGGGTGTGAGAGGGATGCAGTTGTGATTACGCATGTTGGAATAAATGATGTAAAGAAGGTGGATTCATGCGAGTTACGAGAGAGGTACAAAAGGTTAGTTGAAAGGATGAGTGAAAGGTGTTGTTTCAGGTGTCCTTCCGAGATTCGATGTGGGTATAGAATGGTTGTCTCGTGCAATTGGACTGAATGAGTATGTGAAAGGACTAATGTGAGGAGTCGGGATTAGTGTTTGTAGATGTTTGGAATGGGTTTTATTGGAGTAAGGAATTGTATGCATTGGATGGACTCCATCTAAGCCGGGTTGGGGTTGATGTGTTGTAGCAGGAGTTACATATTGTCGTTGGATCTTTGCAGGCGGGAAACTAGTTACTGATAGTGGCCAGAGAAATATAAGAGTACAGGGTGGAACAGGGAAAGGAAAGAGATGCAAATGAGATAGAGTGGAAGATATATATTCTAAAAGAGGTGCTTCAGGGATAGGAGGGCTGAGTTGTCTTTATACGAATGCTCGTAGTCTCAGAAATAAGAAAGATGAGTTATTTGGTTTTATTATTGATGAAGATATAGATATAATATGTATAATGGAATCATAGGTTAATAAAAATAAATTTAATGACAACGTGAGTGAATTTGAACTACAAGGTTATGATATGTAAAATAGTCAAAGGAGAGATAGAACTGGTGTTGGGTTGATTATTTATATCAGAAATAGCATTTCTTTAAATCTAAATATCTCTATAAAGCAAGGAGAAGTTGAGTCACTGTGGATAGATATTTGGTCAGTAAAAATAGGATAATACACTTGGGAGACTTTTACAGACCACCCAGACAGACTGATTGTATCAATGAGTTAATGATCAGGTAAATAGGTAAAGGAAGTGAAGTAGATACAGTTATTCTTGATGACTTTAATTTAAATTCTTTGGACTGAGAAAATATGATAGGAAGGGATAGAGCAAGTTGTAAATTTATAGAATCCTTTTAGGATAGTATTTTGACTCAATTTGTTAAAAAAACAACAAGCGGTTCCAATATATTAGATCTGGTTCTTTCAAATGATGATCACTTATGTCAGGAATTGACTGTCGGGAAAGCATTGGGAAAAAGTGATCATCAGATGGTTCGTTTTAACTTGGGAATAGTGAAAGGTAGAACATCAACAAACTCCACAAAACTTCCAAATTTTTATAGGGGAGATTACGATAAATTACGCAACTTGCTAAATCAGATTAGGTGGGAAATAGAATTCAGGGGAAAGAATACTTATGAGATGTGGGACACTTTTAAGACTATACTAAACATAGTCCAGGGGCAGTGTATTCCAATGGAGACTATTAGGAAGAAATATAGGAAGCCATTGTGGTGGAATCAGGAGATAGCTAGGAAAATTTCTGAGAAGAAAAGGGCATACCAGAGATTACAGAGAGAAAGTACTTTTGATAATTTAAATCATTATAGGTCGACCAGAAATGAGCTAAATAAGATTATTAAGAAGAACAAAAGGGCGGCAGAAATGAATTTAGCTCAAAATAATAATAAATATCCAAGAAAATTCTTTAGCTATTTTAGAATTAATAACAAATCTATCAGTGATAAAATAGGGCCTATTATATACGCAGGGGTTTTGAAAGAATCTGATGAGGAAATAGTAAAGGTTCTTAATAATTATTTTTCTTCCGTATTTACAGAAGAGAATCAATATAGATTAATTGATTATAATTCTAGGTCAAGGGAAGTAGGGTTGAATACCGTTAATGTGAACAGGGAAATAATTAAAGGGCTTATATTGGAGTTAAATACTAGTAAGTCATCTGGCCCAGACAACATTCCTTCTAGGTTACTCAAAGAAGGTATAGATAATATTGCAGTAGCTATTGAGAATATATTTAGTAGATCACTAGAGTTTGGAGAAATACCTAATGATTGTAAATTAGCGAATGTAGTGCCAATATTTAAAAAGCGAAATAAAGAGGACCCGAATAACTTTAGGCCGGTAAGTTTAACTTCTATAGTTTGTGAAATCCTTAAGAAGGTGATTTCTGACCATCTAGAACGTGGTAGCTTAATGAATGATGCTCCCTCCGCATGGGTTTAGAAGAGATAGATCGTGTTTAAAAAATTTAATGGGTTTATGGATTATGTAACAAAACAATTAGATAAGGGAGAGAATGTTGATGTAATTTGCTTAGATTTTAGCAAAGCTTTTAATAAGGTTCCACATAGGTGACTAGTTCACAAATTAAAAATGGATGGGATATGTAGAAAAGTGTTGAATTGGATAGCTGAATGGCTGAAAGACAGGAAACAGAGAGTTGTACGGAATGGGGTGAGGTTACAGTGGAGGCACGTTATCAGTGGTGTACCTCAGGGATCCGTTCTACGCCCTTTATTATTCATAGTTTATATAAATGATCTTGGGGAGGCTGTACATAGCAAAGTGTCAATATTTGCTGATGAAACGAAATTGGCAGCTGTATTATTAGAAGTTGAGGGTAGCTTTAAAGTGCACAGTGATTTAAATAAGTTATTAGCTTGGGCTCAGAAGCGGCAGATGAGTTTTAACCTTAAAAATGCAGTTATTAACATGGGAAGGGATAATAGGGAATTTAGCTATGAAATGGATGGGCATTGGCTGAATTCAGTTGAGGATGAGAAGGATTTAGGCATAGTAGTCGATAGATCACTGAAGTTTTCGAAGCAGTGTATTGAAGCAAAAAATAAAGCAAAGAGGGTGCTAGGAATCTCGGAAGCCATTTAAGTGTTTTCACACACGATTTTGAATACGTGTGTGTATTCATTGCTTTTAATTACTTCATGGTTGTCTTTGATCTAATTCCTCTTCCTATCTCTTGTGGTGGGTGTGATCCAATCCACGGTTCTATCTTTCGACAGACCACAATCCTCTTGGCGGTAATCTTGGATGAAGGTCCATTTTCTTGAAAGTGTTGGTCCTGCCGAGAGTAAAAGTTGCTTCCAGTCGTTATTTCTGGAAATATTGCGA
This sequence comes from Ceratothoa steindachneri, assembly GCA_963969495.1. NCBI lineage: Eukaryota > Metazoa > Arthropoda > Malacostraca > Isopoda > Cymothoidae > Ceratothoa > Ceratothoa steindachneri. The sequence continues at coordinate 140,054,244 of OZ018319.1, forward strand.
TAAATCCCGTCGGCACTTCCTTCCAGGCACTTCCAGGCACTTGATGAGGGGGATCTGTAGGTCGGTGAAAATCCTCTGGACAACTTCTGGCTGGCGATGTCTTTTTCTTTCCATTTTGAGTTAATCTGAGGAAGAGTCGCTTGGTAAATTCGGTTCTCTCGGTGCCTGTGAGGTGTGGGGGGGGGGGGGAGATTTCCAAAATCTAAAGGTCTAATTCTATTTTGTGGGTACCGATTAGTTCCTTAATTACCTTCTAGACGGCTCTCCAAGTTCTCCGGCTCGTGTTCTCAACTCCTTAATGGATTTAAGTTTTTAAAAATTTTCTTAATTAGATATACCGTTTCTATGGTAAAAATTCACCCTAAATTAAAAAATAATGTTCTTTTGTCATAAAATTATACTTTTTGAGTTATATAATGGGTCACAGGTGACCCCAAATCCCGAATAATGACAAACTCACCGGATTGGACTTGATACCCACAAGGAATGACAAAACTAACCAAAAAGTGAAAATGAACCAAAAAGGAAAAACAACATGAATAAAGATGAGAATTAAACAGATAAATAACCAATGAACATGAGCCCATACAACAGATACAGATACGAGAATTATGCTAAAAAAATCATAGAAACTCGAGTTATTAACATAGCAGTAAAATAAATAACGCTAACAATGGTTTGAACGCCTATCTCATACACATATAACATAATAACAAAATAACCACATGAATAAACAAATAGACACACTTTCACTCTAAATTATTTTGAACTTAACTCTAAAATTAGTTTATAGTACAGAGATTAGCGTGACCTCCATGCAACTTGCACCTCTCTGCAAACCTCCAACTTCTTCCCGCTTCAATCATCTTCCTCCTTTACCACTATCCAAAGATGGGCCAAACACTAACACCAGAGACAGGTACAGCAAATCGTAACAATTAAAAGCTAGGAAAACATAAAAACACCGTGGTCCGGGTTCCACGTTAAGCAGGTCCACAGGCCAACTTGGTCAACTTTCAAGCCTTTGACTTTATTTCAGTCTTTCCTATCCTTACTTCTTTCTTCTTACCCTCCCTCTCTCCTCCTCACCGGAGGTATTTTCCCTCAGCCGTGCCTTCAGGCCCTGAGGGAGGAGGGCGCCGGGGAAACTCGGAGGAACGGGGCCTCGCTCCCCCTCCTCCGACGGGGTCCCTCCTCCGGGAGGGACTGGGAGGGGGGTGGGAGGGGAACTGGGATCTAAAACTTTTTCTCCCACTTTCCCTTTCATTTCATTTCATTCAATAGTTATTAGTTTTGATGTTTCTCTTGCTGCCAGTGCAAACAACACATCTTCTGCGCTCATCCTTTTTGATCATCTGATGAGAAGGGCTTGAGGGTGGGGTAACAAAAGCTTGTAATCTAGTAGGATGCTGAACTGGAACCCTCCTTTGTCTACTTGTGTAGTCACCTATGAAAGCTGTAGCTACAACCCTTCTAAAATCAAAGGAATCCTTGATTCTTTCTTCATTAGGAAACTTGGTCTTCATTACTGTTTGTTAGATAAACTCTGCATTGTTCACTGCAATATCCATGAGAACAAAAAAGATTTTCAAGTAGAATTTCACTCTACTCTTTCTATCAATTTCATATGTCACTTTCTTTTGTCCCATTATGTCAACGCCCCTCATGTTCATATTGTAGATTCTGACAATTTCTGGTTGTGGTATTTTTATCCTTTGAAAGTTATCTTTAGTTTTTCTCTTCCTGTGACTTCTGACATGGGCATTGGAGAAAGGTAGTTAGAGGAAAGCATTACGGATTTGTTATGTTTCCATCTTATGCAGCTCACCATCATCATAAGCATGTCAGTATCTCCCCTCTTCATTGATTTTTCATCTTTGGCATATGTTTCCTGTTTGGACGAACGGTGCCACAACAGTTGATGCCTCTAGTTTTAAAAATGTGCTGCAACCGAGGAGTATTGAAAAAATGATCAATAAAGATTTCAACTCAAGTTGTGCAAACCTTGAGTAATCTGCAAAACGACAGTTTCTCCAAGACCATGTTCTGGCTGTTGCCTTTTCCCAGTGTAGAAGTGAGCTTCAGAAAGCTACCCTGATGAGGCATCACACCGGCACCACATTTTGAAGCCCCATTTTATAGGTTTGCATTTTACACATTGCCTCATTACATTACACCCTTTGAATTTGATCATGTGTTCACCGATTGATTTTTTTTGTGTTGGTTTTAGCGCTTGTTGAAAATGATTATTCAAGTGATCAAAAAGTGGTCTAACTTTGTATGCTCTATCATACATAGGGTGATTTCTATCAAGAGCTTTTGTATTGTCACAAAAAATGAAGTGCTGACCTTATCTCTTCATATCTTCTTCCAGCCATATGATTTGCAACACATGCAACATGCAAATCAGCCTCTTTACTCCAGTAATCCCTAGTCGAGGCAAAGGATGGTAGGCCATTCTAAAACTTAGACCGAGGAATGTACTCATTTCCTCATTCCTTGTGAAAAATGGAATACCCTTTTGCTCCATATAAAGCTGAGACTGGGGAATCGGTATATCATTTTTAAGGATATCTAATCCTGTAACAGCTTTGAATATGTCTAGTGCTGTTGGAGGAGATTCACACTGGTCAAATGAGGTAACTAATGGCTCACTTGAAATCAGTTTTGGAATAGGGGGACATGTTCTTTTCCACCTAAAGGCTGGTTCTCCTACAGCTTGGGAGCTAGAAGATGGACCAACATCCTTTGTATCAACTTCTATTTCCACTGTATCGTCATTTGGAGGTTCAATATATACTTCTTGGCCAACAAAATCTGCATCACCGTCAAGAAAATCTTGATCTTCTTGGTCTAAACGGTGGTGGTCTTCTTTCTCGCTGTGGTCTGCAAATAGAATTTTTTGAATTTCATTACTTGCAACATGAAACAGTCTTGCCATATCTGTGAATTGAAAAAAAATAATTATGAAAAAATATAAATAATTCAAAATTTCAAAAGATTTTCAGCTAGTAATCCGGTAAATAGTTACAAGTAAGGTTACCATTGATGGATTTAGGGTCATATATGACCAAGAATAATTAACGTTGTTATTATGAAGATCTATTTTATTTTGACTCTTTGGAAATAACAAAAACCTCTACTTTATGGAATAAAATAATTAAAAAAGTACACTTTGAATAAAATTACTATGTGTGCTGCCCCCCCAAACAAAGAAAGACTGCATACAGTTTTTACCTTAATCATAGCCTGGTCCTAACCCTCCCCCCAAAATCTCGTTTTGGTTCGTACCATATATAAATAAAAGAAGAAACCTAATGGAATTTATATAGAATCCGATCCTGTCCAAAAAGGTTTCAGTCAGAGAAATAAAAATAATTTGATATAGCGGGTCATATATGACCTAAAATCCATTAAGGAGTTAAGGGACCCCTTTCTTTGCGCACCATAATAGGACTTCTTTCCTGAGTTCACTCCACCGTTCTATCAAGGAGGTCTGGGTGCAGTGAGGGTTGCGCTATGATCCGGAGGTATGAAAAAGGTAGAAGTTAAAGAATGAGAAGTGTGGATAATCCCTCTTAGGGGTATAACCCTGTACTTAGCAACAGAAGGTCTCCTTAATCAGGCTAAGCACGCATTTAACTTGGGTGCATTTTTTTTTAACAAAATGGCTTCCCGTGAAAAATCACGTTTATTTTTGTCTCTCGTACTTAACCTTTCCTCTTTTACCAGTACGTAGTTGTACCAGAGCGTAGTGCGCGAGAAAGCAAACTGGCTCAGTCATTCTGGACACACATTGGTCAGGCAGGAGTTCTTAATGTAAAGGGTTTACTCTCTCTATTGCGTCGGTTACGTCTTACGTCTTGAAAAAGATGGAAGTAATAAAGTATATACTAAGCTTCGAGTAGATAGTGGTTATTAGGTAAAGTGGGGAGAGGGAATGAGTTGAGTTTCAGAAGTTGATAGGTAAACAGCCATTCTTGGGCTCTATAAATGCGTTTTTCAGTTATTTATTCACGTTTTTTTTGTGTAAGGTTCTTGCGCCTTTATTATTTCTCCAATATTTATCTTTATTTTCTGTTTTGCATTTGTTTTCTTTAGTTTTGCTTCTCGTCTGCTCTTTCTTCAGCAGTTTCCATATTAAGTGTATTGAGGTTCCGGGTTTATTCTCGTAAGTAGTTTCTCACTCCTAAAGTTTCCTTTGTTTGTTTCGCTATAATTGTGGGGCATGTCCAGTGTTATTTTTTCCTCTTCACTGAGCATTATTTCCACTCTATCCCATATCTTGCATGCCGTCTTCTGTCATGCGATGGTTACCGTTTCAAGGCCTATTTCCCAATCCAGTTCTCTATGTCTTAGGCTTTCTCTTTTTCTAGTCTTAGTCACTATTAGGACACTTCTGTTCTGCACTCTTTGTAATTTCCTGGTGTTAGTCTTGTGCTGTGTATTGAGTGGTATAGTTGGGTATAATAGAGTTGATTTGCAAAGGGGCATTTTATATCTTGAGTTTGTTCTCTCTTTTCAGGCATTTGAGTTGGAACATTTTGACTAAGTTTTCTTGGCCATGTTGACTCTTTCAGTTACGTGCTTGCAAAAGCAAGTTTCTCGTAACCCTCAGCGCAGGCGCTCTTCTTGGTTATGATAGCGATATACCTCGTTATCTACTAACACCCTCGAAGTTTAATACCTGCCTATAGGTATTATCGAAAATTTCCATTTTCGTTCAGAGTTATTCATATTTTCTATTTCCGCTGCCGTTAGAGATTATCGTGACGCCATCAGCGAATTGTATCTATCTTGTTGAATCTCTAGTGACAATGTTGGGACTCAAGCATTCCCCTTGCGGAACATATTGGGGAATTTCGAAACTCGGTTCATTGAATCCACAAGCATTTGGTAAGAATAAGAGGGAGTTCCAGCATTTTGATTTTGAATTTTAGTCCTATTTTCCAAACCTTGTCAAACGCCTTTTGAAAATCTCATAATGACTGCTTTGCTTACCTGAGTAAGTCTTGCTCTTCTCACGTGTGTTCTGGTAAAGCCAACCTTACGTTTGACTTCGCATACTATTGGTGAAATTGTTGTTTTCGGGCGTTTAGTGATTGCTCGTTCAGGAATACTGATTCAGCCTACGTTCGAAAGTGACATTGCGTTTTTACGAGTAAAAAGTGAATTTTCACTCGCTTCGTGCGTCGGTAGCGAAGGTGAGCTTGCTTCCGCCCTCCCCCTCCTTTTTCCACACCGGACTCCCTTTGTGGTAGACCGGAGACCTGCAGGCCTTCGAAAAGCGCCTGCACCCAAGGTAAAGTGCCATTTTGATCGGGTTGTTTTGTTTTGGACAGGGACTACTCCATTTTTGACCTATTCTTTTCTCACTGGTGAAAAATATCACAAAACACACACACACGAACACAGTCAAACACTCCGAGTCTTCGCATATTTTTATCTCTCCAGATCCTATGCGGAAATGGAGATTTAAATGAGGGAGACTCGGTGAATACCGCTGAGGACTCTCTCCGATGGCCCCAAGCCAGATCGGGGAGATGTCTTCGCCATCACTCACGGGGAACTAGGGGTAACCCTAGTTAGACTTATCGACACGCATAATGGATACTCGGCTATCTGCCAAAAGGAGAGTGACTACGAAGTCCTCACCTCTAAAAAGCGGCAGAATCGCTAAAAAAGATTAACCTCAGACCCCACACGCCTCCACAGATAAAAACCCACCGCAGCATTATTCTTCGACGCCTCGATCCTTGGGTCGGTAGCCACAGCATCGAAGAAATTCATGCTGAGGTTGAAAAGAACCAACCCTGGGCCAAAATAGCGGAAGTCCTTAAATTTAAGGATTACACGCACGTTTTTAGGATCCTGTTTACGGATTCGGCGATGGCGGTTAAGGCTACGGAGTGCGGTATGCTCCTCTTTAACGTTCGGATCTGCCCCGAGCAGGTCGAACGCAAGGAGTTTATCGACCTCCAAATGTGCTTCAAATGCTACAAGTATGAGGAGCACACTAAAGCCAACTGCCCCAAAGGGAATGCTATTTTGTGTTCCATCTGCGCATCGGACAACCACTTCTGGAGGAGTTGTAAAAGCACCACCATGAAGTGTCTAAACTGCGCGGGGGAACATAAGACACTCTCCATGGCCTGCCCCATCAAGAAACAGATCCTTAAAAAGAAAGCCACACAGGATAAAACGGAAGAGGAAACAAAAGCCAACACCACTTATGCCAAGGTTGCAAAAGCTGCGGTAGCGGAGTCAAAAGTGAATCCTACATTTCTCCACGTCGAGAATGAAAACTCGACGAAAATTATGTGTTGCATATATTATGCTCATATTGCGAATCTCTCCTCCCCGGGGTGCTTTGCAGATGAGCTTAATAAGATGCTAACTAATAATGGAATGGAGAAGATGTGGTTCCCCTCGAACCCGCGGTCAGAAGAGATTCTGAAAATTAGTCTCAAACCCCAGTGCGAGACTAGTTGTCAGAAACTCCCAACCGCCAGCAATGCCACAACCCCAGCTTCCTCCAGAGACCCCAGGATCCAAGCTGCAAAAGCACGCACGGAACAGAAACAATCAAAAGAAACACAGCAAAACAAAACCACCCACGCAAACACACCCACAAAGGTGAATAACGAAGGCACGGAGACTGGAGTTGCGAGAGCCGAGGGAGGGGCGCGTTCACCCCGCTCACGAAAAACCTCGCAGCCCCAGAGACGCCCAAGATCGTCCTCTTCTTGCAAGAGGGAATCTAGGCACGAATACCATTCAAGAAAAATTAACTTGGAGGTATTTGCTGCCGAAAGGTCCCCTTTTCCTAAGGAGATGGATGCCCTAGATGTATCCGAAGGTTTAATAGCCGGAATATACAAATGGGAATTCACCTCGGACGAGCTCAGTAAAAAACAGGTTGAGGAGGCTTTACTCCAAGGCCTGATTAAACTGACTCCGGACTCTTTTATAACCCTTACCGACGGCGAATACAGAAAAAAACGTACATGAAAAACCATAACGCCCCCAAACACTCCACAAGGACCTAAACTCGTAAAAGAATAAAGTCCTAAAAACATCATATTACACTCAAAAACCCTTAAGTGAACTACAAATGACGACCCTAAAAATATTACACTTGAACTCTGACGGATGGACAAACAAAAAAATAATATACGGAAACGTATTAAGACAATCGACCCAGACGTTATATTTATTTCCGAACATGGAATAGACGACGCTAACCCAATAAAGATCTTTCCCTACGAAGTCTTGACCAAAAATCACAGCGGAGAACGTTTTGACGGATGCGCCATAGCTGTGAAAAGAGGTCTTGACTTCAGATCAATAAGTGGACTCGACGAATCTTACCTTGCTGTGTAAGTCCGTACGGCAGTGGGACCCCTGGTCCTGGCAACGGGGTACCAACCCCCAAGGAGAGGGTATTTGCCCCTTCCAAACTTCTTGCAGTTATGTGGTCACGGCAGAACCGTTATCTTTGCCGGTGACCTCAATGCAAGAAGCGCTGCCTCTGGTTACACGTCGACCAACCCAGCAGGCAGGAATCTCGAGACACTTATTGATAGACACATTATTACTAGAATTGGACCAGACTTCCCCACATATATCACTGACAGGTCAGCCACCAAACCAGATATTGTGCTAACCAGCAATATGTTCCCTTATAATTACTTCATTGAGCCGGGCCCCCCTATTCCCAGCGACCACCAGGCTATCCTTATTAAAGTCTCAACCTCCCCCATTCAAATCCCTATCCCAGAGCGGAAGAGCTACACTCGAGCCAACTGGGATAAGTATAATCAACTCCTTGAAAGTTATAACCCAGAACCCTAAAATAATGCCTCCCTTGAAGAACTTAACGAGGAGTTGGATAAATTAAATGAAAATCTATTAAAAGCCGACAAGGAAGCCGTCCCCCGAGTTAAATTTAAAACTCTCCCTGCCTCCTCATGGACCCCTAGAATGAAAACCCTCGCGAGGGAATATAAGGAACGGATCAATGAAGTGAACCTCACTCGCCCCAACATCAACACACACCGACAAACACGACTCATACGCGACGAACTAATGACTCTTATAAGGGACCAACAGAATGTACTCTGGAATAATTTAATTGACGGACTAAATGTAGAAACTGACTCACGTACATTCTGGCAGACGGTAAAACGACTAAAAGGCGGACAGCCAGCAAAGACTATCAAACTTATACGTGATGACACTGAAATTTCTGACGTGGAAAGAATCGAAGAGGAATTCAGACTCTTTTGGGCATCTATATTTAAGATATCCCCGGAAGAGAATGATGACTTCGATTTGGACTTCGAAGACGGAATTATTAATGACCTGAATGATCAAATACACAGAACGCACCCTCACCATTGTGTATCACAGGATAGGGAAATGGATGGACTCGGCGGTAGAATTACTGCCGAGGAACTCTCTATGACCTTAAAATCCTTTCGACAGCGAGCACCGGGGCGTACAGGACTGACGAAGGAGAATTTTATTCGAGCCCCGCCCAATATCTTATTGGGGCTCATGAATATCATGAACGCATGCCTAAACGTGGGATACTTCCCTGATCACTGGAAGGTAGCGAAAATGATATTCATTCCAAAAGCCGGCAAACCACCGGACAGTCCAGCTAACTTCAGGCCCTTATCTCTCCTAGAATTTTCAGGGAAAGTCTTGGAGAAGATATTGGCCAACAGGGTAAATACGTTCCTCGAGAATAACAACTCTCACAACAACCAACAACATGGCTTCCGAGCGAAGCGAGGAACAGACACGGCGCTAGCCGTAATTACCGAGAAGTTGGCAAAAGTAAAATCAGAAAAACGCCACGCAAATCTGGTGTTACGCGATGTCAAAAAGGCCTTTGACAAAGTATGGAGGAGAGGCCTACAATATAAGATCCTACAACTAGGCCTCAATCCCATACTTGAGAGGATTCTTTGTGACTACGTGATGGAGAGGAGAGCGTTTCTGAGTATCAAAGATTATAGCGGCCCTGAGTTCGAACTCGAGGCGGGGGTGCCGCAAGGCGGGTGCATCAGTCCCCTGCTCTATAACATTTACACCATAGACCTTCCCCAACCCTTGACTGAGGGTTCCTTATACGTCCAATTTGCGGACGATATAACAATGATATGTACGGGGCCTTATCGAAATGCGAATTTCATGGCACGAAGTACGGCAGTGGAAATCGAAAACATCAACTCTTTCTAGAGAAAATGGAAGTTATCCACCAATGCCCAAAAGTTCCGTGTAATTCCATTATTCCGAAGGACACTGGCAGACATCCGTGTGGGGGGTGCACGCATCCTATACCGTATGGAGGGCACGGTTCTGGGACTACAAATTAAGACTGGTGGGTATAGGAGCCATGTAGCAAAAACTACACAGAATGCATGGAGGGACTTGGGTGAATTTTTCAAATTCGTAAACCTGAGTACCTCCAACAAACTGAAAATCTATAATGCGTGCATTCGCTCAAAACTCCTGTACCCCCCGGTCCCTATAAACGTAGTTTTCAAGACCCAAGTCTTTAAACTGCAAAGGGTCCAGAATAAGGCAGTATATATCATTACGGGAGCCCGAAGGAGAGAAGGGAGAAGGCAGAGTGATCTCCATGGTGAACTGAAGATGACCCCCATAAACGTGGAGCTTCACCTCAGAGCAACCAAAATCTGGGACAAGGTGCACTGGCACCTCCCTCCCGAGTTTGTACTCGAGCACATTGACTTTGACAATTGACCTAACTTAAGACGACCAATTAGTTTCAAAAGCAGTAGACTACCGAATGACATTAACGTCGACCCAAAGTTCACTTAAAAAGCTAGATAGCCCCCATTCATAACACAACAAAACATGAACAAAGCCAAACGAGTTTAGCTACTGAATTAGCACTTGCTAAATTTGGTTCTAAAAACACTTCCCCAAATTTTTGTGCGAAATATCGCCAAAAAACAATTAAAACAAAACAACACAAAAAAATCCAAATCTAGGTGTGAAACACCCAGAATCGAAGATGAAAATCTTCCAAAAAGCCACGTAGAGATATTATATATTACTACAAAGGCTTGAATGCCCAGTGCATTTACCAGATGGTGTATTTATATACTATCAAAAAAACAACAAAACCAAAACGCAAAGAAAGCCAGTGATACCCTTTCACCAGGGATCTGTCTTTCATTCTACCTTTCATTTTCGCTTTCCTATCATTTTTTTTCCTATTTCTCCACTATTTCTCCTACTAAAACCCTCTTCTACTATATTTCTCACTTGTTATGTCCAATGTCCAACATCTCATAATACCAAGTTGGTATAGCTCCTGTCGTGCTTCACTTTTGGGATTGTTTCTACAAGGATAGCTAGGGCTGTCTTTGTGCTTCTGTTTTTTTTAACCTACTCTGGTGTTGTGGTATTAAGGCGTTTTCTTCTAGGTGAAAGCCTATTCTTATGTTAATTATTCTCTCCTAGAGTTTGGCTCTTGTTTCTAGTAACTTAATCGGCCTGAAGTTACTTGGCTTATTTGGGAGCTTGCCTGGCTTGGGGAAAAATATATGCTTTTCGTTCTCGAGCGCATCGGGGAAGTAAACCGCACTAAATGATGCGCTAAACAGCTGGACTATTTTATTTAGGAAACTGCTCGGCGCCCTCATCAGGTTTTCTCTCGTAAAACCCGATTCACCAGGAGTTCTTTGTTTGGTTCCCTTTAGCAATAGCGGACGCTTTGGTCCGCCATTGCCGTTAGTGAGGTTGATTGATACGGTGTTATTTTATTGCGATGTTTATCCAGTTCCTCTACTCTTCCCAGTGGTCCCAGAATACCTCTTCTATCTCTTGTGGTTCTTTCACGTCTGCGCCGTTGTGTTTTCTAGCGAGCTTTGTCTTGGGTTGCCTCTTTTATTTTACTAGATTTATTTTCTTCCAGAATTTCGTAGGGTTTGTTTCTTCGTCGATCGCTTCCACGTATTAGTCCCACTTGCACATCTTTCCATTCCTATAGTTGCTATTAGCTCGTCTTGTAATCGAGCTCTGTATCCCCTTAAGGGTTCAGTGCGTTCGGTGCTCTCTTTTTAGTATTCTTTATTCATCTTCTAGCGCCATAATTTGTTCCGTGCGATGGGGATTAGCAATATTCTGTATATCGTTCTCGTTATATACTTTTTGTCTTCTTTTACTAACGCTTTTATTATGTTATCCGTGTACCTATCTATTTCTTCTAGAGTTGCTTCTCTTAGGTCGGCTTGTTGGAAGTTTGCCAGTTCTTCGGCGTATCCGATCCAATTTGCGCTCTTATAGCTTTTTTTTTTGGGGGGGGGGATAATTGACTTGAATTGAGTCCATAGAGATCGTCGCTAGTGGAGGGCGGTTCCCTTTCTACTTGGTAATTCAAGCGGAGTTAAGGTGTTCCAAAAATAATATTAGATCTCTTGCCTGCCTTTGAACATAGAATGTTGAGAAGTCTGGGCCGATTCTCTCTGCTATACCCCTTTCCAGGTATATGTCCATATTTTACCCTATGTTATTAAAGTTACTAGTGTATCCGGATGTCCTACTGCGGGAATTTAGGTTTCCCCAAGAATATTGCTTGGTCCCTGCATCCAAAGATTTCCATGGAATGACAGGAAGTCTCTCCTTGGAGGCTGGTACCCAGTCATTATAATAAGGTTGTCTGAGGAGGTCTCAATTTTGACTGCTAGGTACGCCTCATCGAGGTTCTGTAACCTGCTAAACTTGATGAAATTTCTCACGGCCACCGATACTCCATCTTAGTTATAACTGTATAATTAAATATTTTTACGGGCTTTTTTTCTGGGTTTATATTTATTTCACTTAGAACTATCACTTTTGAGTCTTCTTTTAGGTAGGCGTTATAGAACGAGTGTCTTTTCGCGTCCCACCTAGCTATGTTGTGGCTGATTATTTTAATTCTGTTTTGATTTACTGCTCTTTTGTTGTTTTTCTCTCCGCTTTAACCGACTTTCGCTCACTTGGTGATGTAGTCCTACCGCATCTTTTCTTTTTGAATTCCCCCTTTTTCACTATATAACACAATTTTATCGAAATACTTAGATGTCCTCCTGTTAACATCATGTGTACTTACCTGCCTGTAAATGGACCTTCGTATTAGTACCCATCGCAACCCTTCTCTATCGCTTGGATAATTTCCTTTGTATTATTTCCTGGGAATGGTCTATCCTCTGTAGCATAGAATATCAAGTTGAATTCTTGATTTTCTTCGCCTCTTTCTAGTTCGTGATTGCTTGAGACCTCATCTTCTACTTCTTTATGTTCTACTACTTGTGTAACTGATTTATTGTTATTGGAGCCTTGTGTTGGCCCATGGTGTTTCTATCTCCATAGTCTTTTCTTCCGATTAAGTCTTCCTTGCTTTAAGACTTGGGTCGCTTGGTCTGCTATATTACAGGGTGTCTACTGCCCTTGAAATCCTTGAAAAGCTCCCAAATTTATTTTTTGCCCTTGAAATCCTTGAAAAGTTCTTGAATTTGATGAAAAAAGTAGATGGTCCTTGAATTAAAAAAAATAAATCATTGAGTGATTGTTCAAATGATTTTTCAAATTCACTATTTATATACTTTTTAATGTCTATTAGGAAAATAGTAATATTTAAGTTAATCTACTCAATAATGTGAGTGAACATATGTATACTTTGGATGCATTGTATTTTATGATGAATGCTCACTATACTTCTGTGACTGTCGCTTGGATACCTTGTTCTTGTTTCTTTGCACGGGTGAGTTGATTTTGGTTATGCTTTGCTTATAACCCATTTTTTCCTTAAATACCGCACCTTCATCAATGTCCCATAATGTGTATTGCACTTTTTTACTTTACAGAAAAAAACAATGAATAAAACATGTCCTTGATTATTTTTAAAGTCATTGAAAACCTTGAAAAGTCCTTGAATTCAAAATCACCAAACTAGTAGACGCCCTGATATTACCTCCTTAAGTTTGGTTTGTTTTTTCCGCGCCTTGTGTAAGGTTGTTCTATTCTAATGGTGCAGGTTTGTAATGTTCATTAAGGACTTCCGCGGAGGGTGAGTGATCCACGAACCACATAGGTTCTAGCCTGTTATTACTCAGCATCCTGTGAGTTCTCGATAGCATGATCTGGGTTTGACTACGTTCAAAACGTGTGCATGGAGTATACATGCGATAATATTAATTGATTTTTTCCTGTTTCATTTTTATAACGTTTTTAGTGCGTTGGTAGTGGTCAGGTGTGGTTTTGAAACATTTGCCTACATCTGATCTTGTTTCTCTCGCTCTTTGGGGGCTTTTTCTTACTTTCTATTATTTCTCTTTTTATCGGGCATTTAATCGCCATTGTGCGGTGGTTCTCATTGTAGTTAAGGCATTTTTTAGTTTGCTTTGTGCATTCTCTCCAAGCGTGCACTCTGGAACTACATTTTGAACATATTTTTATCCAACGTATAAAAACTGAAGCATGATAAGACATTAATGAATTCATCAGTCTTTATTTTTCTGGTGTTAATTTAAGATTGGAAGCTAGGATTCCATTTTCTCTGGCTTTAACTACGGAGAATCTCCATACCAGTAGCAGAATCACCCGCTACATAGAAAATACAACTTCTCAATAAGCTTTAAAAATGAAAGTAATCTCCAATATTTGGCCACTGATCTATTCATCGCTTTAGTCACCACTATTTACATGACTTCACCCATCGTCAAGGGGCTCGTACAACCCATCCATCCATCAGCAGGGAAGAACGACGGTTTATGGCCAATGAGGGAAATGATTTAGCTCATGCTACGTACTAAAATAATATTCGTGCATAAATTGTTCCTTGACTGCCTTTTACAGTGAAGTCGGACTATTTCGCCCATTACGCGATAGTACGTGGAAAAACTTGAGCCTACTGTATCAATAGATTTCCCCAAAAGTTTGGTTTAAAAGATTAGTTTAGGTACAAGAATTCTATCGTCCATCGTATCATATGTTTTAAAAATCTCTCATAGATTATTACATAGCTACTCGTTTTTTTACATGTAGAATCATTTAGAATAAATCTTCAATTTGAATATTAGAATTTTACAATCTCAATTCGCATACTATAAAAAAAAATAACTTCATTGCAAAATTCTAACAAATCCCTAGAGTATTTAGTCTTTAGAGTTTATTTTCCCAGAGTTCCAATTTTATCCAATTAAGGCACAATTAGCGATTCTCCTTATATAAACAGAAGCTTACAAGTTAATAGAGGGGTACAAACTTTCATTCTTTCCTGATATTATACCTTATATTATTAAATTACCTCCCAGGATCATTAAAAAATATATTTACTATAAGCATCTATCCTAAAATAAATTAGTGTATTATTTATGTATAAATTTAGATGGAATATGTTCGATGAGAAGTAATTCATCAACTTTACAACCAATCCCAGAACATCAAGAACCGATTAGCGTTCGATGGAGGATCTCAATTAAAGCTTAGCTCAAAGCTATTAAAACAAAAGTGGTTCATTCCCTCCATCCAAAGAATTTGGACTTGTGAAGTTACTATACTATGATTATAATCAAACGATATTTTATTACCTGTCTCTATCGTCTAGGTTAAGTGGAACGTGGTTTACTTGTCTCTGTAACCTAAGAACGTAATTGTTTCGTCCATTTTTCCATAATATAGGTTTCATTGTTTTAAGACATTTCCATCAGCACTTGTTTCACTTCTTGAATTTCTACGGGAGTTTTAGAATTCAATACCACTACCCGCGGCGAATATTTTCCTACATTTCAATTTTTCCTACATTTTGCTCAGGTGTATATGCTTCAGAATGCGTGACAGTTTCTGCATGTACAGGAGACGGTGGGTACTTTGTCGCCATTGGTAATTCCAAATTACGCGTATCTCCCCTCTGTCTATCATAGTTGAGTCAAGTTAGGATTGGGCATCAAGTTAGGAGCTCCAGTGCGGTGCAGAGGGTCAAAAAGGGTTAGATGAGTCAGGTTGTAATTATGAGGGTACGGAGTCTCGGAAACCTCACTCTAGGCATTCTGATACAATAATAACACTACAATTTGTCACCGAGATTCATTCCCTCATCGATAACGATCCCAGCACACCAATGAGGTCTATAACCAGGAAAAAGGGATTATCGGAGTCTCTCATCAAACAATTATTACATGAGGGCATCAGCTACTACTCATACCAAATGAGAAAGAGCCTGCTTCTGTCGCATGTCATGTAGGACAATCAGAAGGTATGTGCTGGTAAGCTTGTGAACAAACTCAAGCATCCCCTCAAGCTCCACATGCTTTGGATTTTCTCAAGCAAGAAGAACCCTTCCAGGACCAGGTGGTGAACTCGGAAAACAACCGCTGGCTTGCTGTATCCCACAAAGATGCACCGAGTCATGAAGACTAGGCATGTTTCCGATCTAAATCATGGTGTTTGGGATGATCAATAGCGAGGGCCACGTTATGCCTCCGTTTGTCTACTTGGAGGGCCTCAACTCAATACGGAGGAGTGGGGGGAGGGGGCTATATCAAGTGCCTGAAGGAGGTGGTGTTACCCTGGATTTAGGAGATATCCGCTAGAAGGCCATAGTTTGTCACAATCAGAAAGACCTAGTCTTGGCTGTCAAACTACTTCTCACAACATCTGTTATTTCTAATCTCCACAGTGTAGCCTCACGTACTATTATTTGTGGTTGAGAGAGACCAGCAAGCTTCCATGCACTACCAAGGTGAAGCTTAGGTCCAAGCTTACATAGTTTTTATCTAGCTTAACAGGAGAACCATCGACAAGGCCTGCAATTGGGTTCCGGTTACGATACTTCTGGTGGCCGTGGTTGGTGTCGATGGCGATTTCATTGAATACAATGAATAATAGAATCATTCAACTCTTAAAAATGCGACTTTGACAAATATATCAAATAAGCTCAGTTAGGCAACAAATTACCTATCGCACCATGTAATGCTTTCAATTTGTGCTTGAAAGAGTGACAGAAAGCAGATTTATGGCATTTCACAATTACCATAGTTTCGAGCGCCTCTCCTCCCTTTATGGATAAGCTCTTAGAAGAGAAGTACAAATGTTGAGACGATTGTTTCAGTGAACTCATTGAAAATTCGAGGGGTTGGGGGCGTGTCCCAATCTTAAAGCACTGCCTATTGCTTTAGTTATTGGTGCGCTACGAAAGGAGTTCATCAGATTCTTCAACAATTGCAACAAGACTTTCTTCTATACCTTAATAAAGACTAACAGCGAAATTCTATCGCTAATCTTCTGGACGAGGCGTTAAATTACAACGCCGGTGTACGAGGTTCGATACCTCTGCGATGGGACACCATTTGGGCGCTCACCGAGAGCTGCGGCCAATGACGCGTTGCGTCGAGTCTCGGGCGTAAGTGCAGGCAGCTCCCTAGACGTACTTTACTACGGATGTAGGCGATCTCAACAACACTCTCATTCTGATCTTTATGTGAGTTTCATTATCTGGTCGGGGGACTTCGCCCACGATTTTAAGGGGGCAGGTGACAAAACTAATTAACCCAACCCTAGTCTTGTTGCAACTGTTGAATAATCTAATGAATTCCTTTCGTAGCGCACCGATAACTAAATGGGTTCACTGAAACAATCGTCTCAATATTTGGTACTTTTATTCTACGAAATTAACCATTTTTAACGAGTAGTATTACAGACATGAACAGAGGTTAACCCTCTATAACAATGCTCCATTGGATTATTCTTAATGAGAAATCTAAAACTACCGAAACAAGTCTTCTGAAGATTAGTTTTTTTCCCCCCAAATGAATTTATCATCCGGGAGATTTATCGTGTTCTGGTCTAAAGGTTGCACTTGATAAAAAAACAAACTGCTACCATTAATCAATAAACCCTTCTTGACACGCACTGCCTTCATACCTCGGGTGAAGCTAGCCCAAATATTACACTGAAAACCAGCGACCAAGAGACAATTAAAATAATTAAACGACATTTGGTTTAGAGATTAGTTTCGAACCACTACTTCCACATGAAAGATTGGTTCAACGGATCTAAGTTTTCATCTGAACTTCATAATTTCAAACTAAAACACGTTTCCACCAATTCTACCATGACAATAACGGGGGAAGGCAGGAAGAAATTAAGAATGGATTGACAAATGGAGAGGAGAGTCGGAAATGTTACTACTCTTAGCTCAAAATTGGAGCTTGTTCTAACCAGATATTTGCTAAGTAGTTGCTTAAGAACTCTGTTAAACAAATCCATATATAGTTAGCTAATATCTAGTTATATAACGGATATTTATTAGAAGAATATAGAAAAGAAAGTATATAAGAGGATAGCGTGATCGAAGCTAAAATATTTCATGAAACATCTACAAAAAATAAAATAATCCACAATTAGACTTAAAGTACAATAATAAAGTTTTATTGGTCAATTAACTCGGCTTCGAAACTCCCCAAAACCTTCCTTAAAAAACATTACTAATCATTAACTGTTGCCACATTAATTATAAAATATATTGCGAAATAATTTTTGATATTTTCCGCACAATAGGCAATATTTTTATTTGATAGAAGCAACGAGGGACTTCAACTCACTGTGGGGTGAATGAGGAAGGGAAGAGGCAGACGAAGGGTAAAGGAAGATAATTAGAAATTTGGAAAATATTCAATGTAGCAGGAACTTATTGGCAGCAAAGACCAGTGGTTGATAAAACTAGGGAGCTTTTACCAACTTGGCGGGGCAAAATTAAGTAGCAAAAGTTACCAAATGAAAGTCTGAAGATGAAAATCGGTGGTTTTATTAATGGTGAACCTTTCAGAGAGGAATCCGAAGAAGAAATGCAGGACGGAGACTCTTTCCGCTGGTCCTATTTTTTGCTACCTTCAGCTCCTCTTTGAGGGTTTGAGATGATGATCGTGTTTTTATGGTTTCTGATCTTTTTACATTAGGGGTTCACAATCTACCCTCCCGACAGCAGGTTTTAAGGTTAATGAAGCTCATTTTTGCACTACTCTCCACCGTTTTTCTCTTTACTACTCCTACCAATTCTATCTTGAAATTCTTTTGATTCTAGATGTCCTATCTACATGCCCCCAGAGTCCATATAATCCTCGAAAGGGATCTTAAGGTGAAATAGGACAGATTTGGAAGAGTTGTACACCATCGTATGCTATGTACATACTTCCACAACTTTCGTCCCCTTCTCATTGATTCGCCATACTTTCTTTAAATGGTTGGTGACGTCTTTTACAATATGCGAAACGGGATGTTTCCTATCGGTCTTTCTAATGGAGTATCCATCCAGGAGAATATTTTGTACTAAATATGGACAATGTTCATCTTTCGCATCCATTAGAAGCAATTAAGTCGAATTTTCGCCCAGGACTCCAGCCAGCTACCGATCGTGCCCTAATTCAAGATTGAGCGACCACGGAAGTTTCACTTCTTTTGGACCCCTCAAAATAAGGGTGCTCTGAGAAATCTGAAAGCGATGATAGGCAGCTGTGGCGATGGCCGATTCCTTATTTGTCCGGGTCGGAATCATGAAGAATTCCAATGCAAATTGCAAACAAAAGAAAGTGGCGTGTGCAACCGCATATTACTGAGGACAAATTATATAGCTATAAATCAAAGCGTAATTTGAAAACAAAAGCGAATCTGAAATTCGTTTCCATGGTTCAAAAAAACTTTATTTCTGGCGACGCTAATATTTGTTTGAGGTGGATGTAATTTATGGTGTACTCTGTACTTTCTAACTTTTACACCTGAACGTGTTAGACAAATGTGATTTATTTTTTTATCATCATTAGAGTGCATTACACGTTGATATTGACTCAACTATCAATGTGAGATTTTGCTATATTTAAGTAATACTCGTATTACAACCATATTCTTTTTTTTTTCACGTCTTTAAAAAAAAAATAAAAAGAGCAACATTTTCACGTCCCCAGCACTTCAAGTATTGTCCACCTTTGGTCACCCGGTTTCTGTATCTGCCATACATTTTTTTTAACTTCGAATTTACAATTTTTTTAAAAGGGTTCTGGTAGAGATTCCCCCTTTTGCCCCACTCGCTTTTTATAAAAAGACGCCTATCTAGTTTAAGCGATCAACGCTCTATAAATATTGACATATTTTCCTATTTTCAGCATCCAATGCTAGATGAAGACATCTTTGGGCATTGCAAGTCCAGAAAGCTGAGATTTTGAGAAGTTTCACTCTTTGACTTTAGATGAACAATTTCATCCTTGTTCTTTTCCAGACTGTTGCTGTCTTGAACAAGACATATGTATTTTCACCCTTACATGTCTTGCATGCCTGGAGCAATTTAGATCGTAGATCGAGTGAGAAAAAATACTGGGTTAACTCTACTATTGAGATAGACATGATTGTGGGACCCTTCCTCGCCATCTGGCTTCATCTTAGGAAAAAAACTGCCATCGCATTCAATCATAGGGTGTTAGGAGCCACATCATTTTCATCGCTATTCTCACCTATTTTTCCGATAGCTGTAAAAATATAAAAGCCATATTTTGTTAAAGTCTGCAAAGAAATGCCACTCCCTCTTCCCCTGATCAAAGGTTAGGAGCTTTTGCTATAGAGTTATTATTTATAATTATTTCTATAACTCGTCCAAGCTACAATTAGCTCTCGTTAAAGAAACTCAAAGGGGAAAATTGCTCTTGTTTTAAAACTGTCAACACAAACATAGACATGTATTTATTAGGTTGATGACGAGCTGTTACAACAAACGGAGTCCCCTCCCTTTGAATTACCTCATTAATATTTTTCTACTGAGATCAATTACTCCGGAGTCCAATTTTCTGCATTTGTAAGCGGGTTGATTGAGCACTTAGGTCATCTGATTCTTTTCCGGGCCTTTGTCTCGGTCTGTTAGCGGGCACCGTTTTAGTTTGGACGTATAGAATCCAATTAAATGATTTAATTATATGCCCATCTCCTGATCATAGAAGCTGAGGAGATACTGATATCTACTTGCTAGTTCAGTAAGGGACCTTATCATCCTGGGCCCCTTCTAGTTTTGTTTAGACTCGTGTTCTCCTCCTCTGTATCTCTTCAGCTTTTTCTTTGCTGCGCTTCTTGGCACTAATTCAAATTCGAGTTTTGAAATTTCACCGATCAGAATGACGACAACGAGCGTCTCCGAGTCACTCTGGTCGTAGTTTTGGAACTCGCTTTTTATAGGACATTTGAGATGTTTCTTATCAATTCTGATGTTCTAAGTTACAAGAAGTCAGTACCTTTTTGGATTTTTCCAAGCATTCGTATTTAGTCGATCAAGGTCAAGGTCATGATGTTTTTTTAACTCATTTACAAAAGATTTTCTTTTGTTTCCTGTGTTTCTTCTACCCTTTCTCATTTTCTGCATACAAATCAAATGGTCTAGTGTTATTTCACTGGTTTCTTCTTATTTTTTATCCTATGATAGGTGACTCTCAATAAACTATTTGAAATCCATTGATACTAATTTTCCTTTAGTGACTAATTAACAATTTGGTTTAACCATTAAAGTTCTTAGCTTTTGAACTGGTGATTTACTGCACTATTTTCAAATCTTGCAGCCTGCAGTTTGAATCTATTTTGTCTTGCATTTTTTTCTGTTCATCTGAAAGAGGAATCTGGTTTATATCTTGCGGAATATTTCCTCACTAAACTGCCTTAATTATAATGAATGCCGATTTTAATTCCTCCCGTCTAATTTCAGCAAGTCAGGCTGATTGAATCTATTGTGGAGAAAGCGCGGTGCTGGTTATGCATCAGTTCTTTGAATGGTTTCGTAAAATCCCGGTAAATATCTCTTTCCAAAGTACCCCAGAAATATTTTGTGAAGATATGTTTTCCTGAACTCAATATGTGTCTTCGAAGTCGAGGGGACTGGTACTCACTCGTTAAGGAAAGAATAAGTCCTCTGAAGAGAGGAGATGGATAGCTAAGTATCCAATTAATTTGACGCTATTCATATAGATAGAGTATAAGAAGTAACAGACATAATACTGCAGCGATCATGAATAAGTGGTTGACGATGTGGCTAGAACACCACCATTGGTCCCTAAAAAATCTCTAGATCTCAATCCGAGGAGAACATGTGAGTGGTCATGAAAAAGTCGGGTTGCGAGAAACAACAGTTCTTAAGTTGTAACTCCTGTTAGTTATAAAGTGAATGATGGAGCTTTGCTCTAGGATTTGCCTCTGAAGTTAATATTCAACCAGAAAAAATCCCAGAAGGCATTCACATATTATTTTTTTGCGGTAGGGAACAACAATTATGAAAATTAAAGATACCCTATTGACTATCTTGTAAGTTGTTCTCACTTTATTATCATAACTAAGATTTGGTGTGGTTATAATCATTATATTTTGAAGTAAAAAACTGTACAGTGGGCGGTGGTTAATTTGTCCCCGTTGTCAACTTTGAATTCGGCGCATGCGTGTTGCCTGGCATCGCTTCTCTATTTTTTCTATCATAATAAACTTAATTGTGCATCATCTGTGAATAGAGCAATGTGATAGCTGAATTCAATCGTCACAAATTTGGGAAAAAGCAAGTTATGCTGCTTGGTATTCACGCAAGAGCATAGATTCGAAGATCTTCGAGTGATTGGGTGTCAATCTGAGGACGGTGCAGAGGGCCAGGAATGAGTTAGATAAGTCAATCTGTGATAACAGGGCTACGGCAGCTCGGAAATCTCACTTCTAGCGCTCTGATACAAAAAAAAATCCCCAAATTTTTTGAGCAGATCCAGGCCAACATTGAAAATGATCCCAGCAAGTCATTGAGGTTCATAGCGAGGGAAAAGGGATACTTTTCTATCAGAGAGCTAATGCCTGTCTCGCTACTACGCATACAAGAAAAAAAAGGGTTAGCTTCTAAAGCAGAAGATGAAAGACAAGTGGAAAGAACGTGCTGCAATGTTTGTGAACAACCTGAAGCATCCCATCAAGACTAGCACGCTTTGGTTCTTCTCAGACTAGGAGAATTTCTGCTAGGACCAACAGGTGGTGAACTCGCAAATCAACTGCCGGCTTTCTGTGTCCCACAAAGATTTACCGAGACTCATGAAGACCAAATTTCACGTCCACATCATAGTGTTTGGGGAAGTTTGCGTGGCCCTGTTTTTCCGATGTGGCCACTGGAAGGCCGTTTGTATGTCAGAAGAACTCTGCGCCATGGCACATTAGCAGGAAAAGCCAATCTTGGGTGTTAGACAATTTAATTCACCATTTCACTCCGAACACTTGGCCTGCAGACTTCCCAGACTGCAGCTCCCTTGACTATAATGTGTGGACGTGGTTGAGAGAGAGACCAAACAGTGTCACTACACCATCAAGGGGGGGTTTAGGCCCAAGATCAACACAGTTTGGACCAAGTTAAACAGCGAGACCGCCGACAAGGCCTGCAACATATTTCGACGCCGCCTGGAGGCCGTGGTTGAGGACGACGGCGATTTCATGTAACTTTGGTGAATTTTTGTCTAAATAAACTTCATCTGTTATTTTCTTTTACATTGAAGTTTAGTGTCAAATTCCCCACCGCATTTTTGTCAATAATATTTCCACGAGTATACCCTAAATGTTGCCTAAGAAAAGTTTACTAGAAGAAATTTGGCTTTAAATCTTGTGGAATTGATCGGCGTTCCCTCGCCCTCTTTATTGGAATAGCATTTATTAATGTAATACCGAAACATGGGATAACTCTACCCTTTGCGGCGATAACGCTTTCCCTTTATTGAGTAATATATTCCAGAGAATATGAACACCGGCTAGAGTTAGTTGACTAACATAGCCTACAGTGGCCAATTTCCTTGCCGAAACTTGAACCTTGCACCTCTCGATTTAAGGCCTCCAGCTGACAAAGTTTCTAGCTGTTAATTTTGCGTTTGTTGTTTTGTTGTTTTCATTTCGCCTTTTCTAGAGTTCTGGTTTACGACTTGAGACCTAAGTTATCCTGTACAGCCTTTATGTCAGTCTCGGGGGCCCACCTGTTTATCTCGTTGCATGTCTTGTTCATGTATGTCGTCAGATCCTTTGTAATCTTGGCTCCAAGGGAGTCTAAGAAATGTTGATCCCTCTGGTCGCGATGTTACCAGGTTCCCTGTTGACAGCAGGTTCATAGCCTTATTGGCATTGCAGTGATGTTTGAAGATACAACGATAATGCTGGTAATGCGTTTAAAATCAAAGTTGTTCTGAATCAAGCCCCCCCTCCCCACCTCCTCCTTTGACTTCTTATTGAGCAGCGATATTCATTTGTATTTCTAAAAAATAGGTGAAAATGAACAGCTGACTGTCTACCCTTTGATTTAGCGGAATTATTAACGTAGATTCTCATTTCACTGTTCACTTCCCGACCTAAATTCCCTGGCGGTGTGCCGAGTTGTTTACGAAGGAGGCTAGACGTTTTGTTAGCACATTTCCTGTTGACTAGATACGAACATCATTTCTCGAACTATGGTATATATTTAAACTTAAGGTTTGGCGCACGAAAAACTTGTTCGTTAACTTTTGTGATTTTAGGTTCAAATCCGATTCGAGGTATATAAAGATACAAAGAGTACTAAAACACATTGTTGAATTAACATTTGTTAGAACATAATTGCAAGTTTGAAGACATGTTTTTCCTGTTTTCTCTTCTTTAACAACATTTTGTATTCTGGATGGAGAATCTGCCCTTCTTCCATTAGTCTTTTGGATCCGCGTACTCCTATGCTTGTATTTTCATCTTCGGAGTCCATCTGACGTTTCTCAAGAGACTCGAGGTAACTAAAAATGGGACTACAAAAGATGGATCGGCGTCCACACCAGAGCGTAAATCATATACTAATTACAGTCTAGCTGAAGAAAAAAGACCAAGTTTTCTAACAAGAGAATTCTACAAATGTAAAAAAAG
The DNA here is from genome assembly GCA_963969495.1 of Ceratothoa steindachneri. NCBI lineage: Eukaryota > Metazoa > Arthropoda > Malacostraca > Isopoda > Cymothoidae > Ceratothoa > Ceratothoa steindachneri. The sequence goes on from OZ018319.1 coordinate 140,078,181, forward strand.
TTGAATTATTTTACTTGTAAGATTAAACTCTGAAAATTAACAATGAAAGACAAAATCCCCCCGAATATTTAAGTTTGCTTTCGGTGTTCGTAAATTTGAACAACTCTCGGTCGAGTTGAAATGATGAACAAATGAAAAATTTCCTTTGGAAAGAATCGATTAAAGAATATATTAAATATCTAAAATATATTAAAAAACTCAATTAATGGATTGGGTGATCGTGAAAAATGTGAAAGAAAAAAAACCCCAGTTATTTATTTATTTATTTCCTAAAAAATATATCATTCAAAAGAAGAAAGGTACAAGTTTATTATCATTTTTTTTTTTAATGACTGTTGTATTAGTTACTAAGGGAAAACCAGCCAGTCGATTCATGTAGGGGGGAATGAGGCAGCGGTATCTCCTTTGCGGCTTTCGTAGACGGAACAATGATTTGTTGTGCCTGGAGGGGATGAGCGGGGGGGGGGGGGATAAAGCGGTATTGTGATGTGATAGACTCCGTGTGGTCAATCTATGTGGAGTGAGTTGCCTGCACTCGGCACTGCCAATTGACTCTTACTCCATACGAGCACCGAAAACTTCCTCTCTTCTCGCTGGGAATCGATCCCGCTGCCTAGTCGAGAGCTTCAACTGCTATTACTGCTACCAGTAGTGAATTTGCATGACCCCTTTCAGGATAGCCTAGTTTTCCTTAAGTAGTTTTGATTATAATACGAGAGAACGTTGCCGGTCACCATAGCTACCGGGTGCCTGGCCTTGATGCGCGAGTGTTACTAATTTCATGTCCCAAGGAAAACCAAAATCCCAAAACTACCTCCTTGGTATCGATAACAATGTCTTTTGTGGTAATCCTATTCCATGTGACCTTTCAGGTAGGATTTAGCCCTGTGAGGTCAGAAATACGAGCGGGATTCGAATAACGAATCGTCCATGACTGAAAACAAATGGACTTCGCCGGGACTCACCCGCTTCGGGTATATTTCCGTGCTACCCGTGGTTATACAGAGCTTCAGGTCGTAGGGTACTTAATCATTCACTGAGTTGCGTAGTCCCAGGTCGTGGTACCAGACTCTGCTTTTTCAAAGAGAGATATGTCTTATCCTTGAGTGCCGTCTCTAGCTGCTTTCCTCTTTACATCCAATCATTTATTTGTATGGCCTGGTAATGGGTGTAATCTGTCGTAACGTAATATCCTTTTTGCTCTTTCAGGATGGAGAGCGGATGTACATCAGCGCCCCGGGGGCCTTCTACTGGCAAGGTAACTGCGCTCATTACTTGTCGATGCATTATTATTATTTTATTATTATTATTACTTTTAATAATAAGTGTATGATTTGTGCATGGAGTTCAGATTTATGTAATTTGGATGTTGTTTGGAGCGTTTGCCGTGTGTTGCTTATTGATGCGTTATTAAATTATGAATTTAATGAATATTTGAAGTAGATCTGTCCTAATTTTACCTGGCGAGGCTGCAAGGGGTAGCAACGAAATAGGAATGTTGTTTAGGACCCCATATCTACAAATTAAATGAAATAAAAGCTAAAAGAAGACGCGGAATATAACTCATATTATTGGAAATCGTGGAGGGGTGAATGACAACAAATATGAGAGTCACTTTCCTCCACTTGGACACTCTTACCCTCAGTATGTTTCTTCAGGAGGTGACATTCTAATTTTTCCTAATTACTTACCATTGACTTTCTCATTTGTTGTTTTTTATCTTTTGTTGTTTGTACCGTTTTCCCTCTCTATCCACTCTGCTCCCAGTCAAGTGTAACAGCGATAGAGAAAGAGAGAGAACGTGCGATATAGATATATATATATATATATATATATATATATATATATATATATATATATATATATATATGAAAATTAACCCACTATGAACTTGCAAATATAGTTCAAAAGTGCTTGGATTCATCTTTACATTTTCCTGTGAGTTAATTTCCATATTATTGCTTTCCTTACGTGCCACTCTGTGATTTTTTTTCATATATATATATATATATATATATATATATATATATATATATAAAGGGAGAGAGTGAGAGAGGGAAAGAGAGAGAGAGAGGAATAATAGTCTCCAATGATCTTGTATTTCTTGAAATAGCATTATAGGAAATGAAATGGTTGCAATTTTAAGAAAACAATTGCCCCATAAAATAATAATTCAACCTTAAATTATTTTCGCCGTTATCTTTTTCAGGAGTTTTTTTTCTGTGGGCTAATTTTCATTGAAAGAAATTTCTGAATCGTTGTAATTAGTAATTTATAGAGTAATGAGTCTTTAGGCTTGACATGATCATCTACGACTGGAATTAATTATCTACTTGTTATTGTACATAGCTCAAGGGAATGCTATTAGTTCTAAAACTAAGGAAAGACGTGAGGGAAATGTATTAACCTTTATATTAATGAATTACCTCATTTTAACCACAATATAATGTGATTTGATGTTTTTGTGTCGTTTCGAACTATTTATTAGTGAGAGATTTCATGATTACGGACTATATTTGCAGGTCAAGGCTATGGCACCATCCTGGGAGGTAATTAGTAATTCATAGGGATATTGGAGCTTCATTTTCGTATCACTTGACTAAACGTTCATATTCCATTTGCGATACGTTCTAATTATTGTTATTATTTCACCCAGAATAATTCATTGAAACAAATATCTGCATTAACCACTGGGGACAATACAATTTATTTAACCATATGGATATTGGTAATTAAATTAATTTGGTTCAAAATGCCCATAAGGCAAAAAAGCTACAAGTCCACCAAATTGATAGTTGCCTATCCAGAGATAAATCAGCTACTATCCTCTTTAAAGGTTTGAAAATCATTTATATCTTAAATTAGGAATTTTTTGTTGCAAAATTAAATTAGCACTGATCAAATAGTAAAAACAGACGCTTTTAATTGCATTAAGAACTTGTTTTTAAAGTGATGATTCGAAGGTACAGTTTAATTCTGTTTTAAGGAGGATGGGTATGGTTTACTTATATTAACTAGCTTCCCCGTGGTTTATTGGTTTATGTACGTTGATGTGGACTGAAAGTCAAGTCGATACCGAAGATTTAATAAAATAAGACTACTAAAAATAGAATTAAAATCCTTTAATGATTAAAATGACGAAGAAAATTTATTCTCTTGTTGCCATAACTTTGTTAAGGAGCTTTATTAGTTAATCAATTTAAATGTTGGAAGATGCATTTTATAGACAACCAATTTAATTATGATCTTAGATTTTTCTGACATCCACACCTTTAAAGCATTTATTACTTACAGGACGAAGTGTAATAATTTGCATAACTTCAGTTGTGTGGAATTTGTAGTTATCAGTTTGGGGATTTCACGATTAAATGTAGCTTCGCCCTCCCCCCATTAGAAAGGCATTAAAAATAAGTTCAAATCGGTGGTAAAACCCAATTTATAGAATCAGGTTGTCAGTAATTGGGATACCCGTTAGTCTGATACTGTCACACATTTAGACCACATACAAAATCACTCAATTCACCAGTCGAAATTGGTTGATGCGGTAAGTTAGTTCTCTGATCCATCATTACCTGACTGAACATACATAAATTTTGTTAGGTCACTTGATACTCGATGTTCTCTAGGTGCTTTAACATTTTTCATGCTCTTAAATGCGTGCAAAAACTTCGTACTTCTTTAACGATTGGCTTTCCTTCACATTTATTGAGAAACTGATAAGTTTATGATGGTCATTAAGATCCTTTAGTTACGATACCCCTTGAGAGAATTCTTCAGCTCTTTTAACGATCGTTTCTCCATGTGCGATTCTATTTCTTGCTTATACTTTAGTACTATAAATTGTTCACCAATTCTCGGGTGTTGCCTTCCTTTTTAGTGGTTTTACTTACAATAGTTTTCTTCACCAGATTTGTATTATTTCTATTTCTGGAGGTGCTTCCTAATGAGCTTTCCGAGTGAAGTACATTCGTTTCAATTTAGTGTTTCATTTAGTGGCCTTTTTTGTCTCTTATCTAAAAATTGTCTAGTGGTCCAAGTTATGTGTTAGATGACACTGCCTCGATGTGGTCCTAGTTACACATAGGGAAATAAGAAAGAAGTTTTTGTTTTTTTTTACATTTTTGTTGCACTTTGTTGCTTATTAAGTTAGTCAAAGTTATTTGCGTATGTAATTCGGAAAGCATTTATTCTGCTTTCGGGTTTCGGAGTTCTTGTTTCCTTTAGTCGCGAGTTTGATTCTCATGTTTTTGATAGTCTGCGGTCGCTACCTGTATTAACGGAACTGATTAAACAATATGTACTTAAGGAATTTTTACCTCATCGAAGATTATATATACTTGATCTCATTATTTTTGTTTGATTTGATCCCATCCATGTCCATACTTTATTTATCCTGTTTCGGAGAGGCTTAAAATATAAATGTTTGCTCTAAATTCTACTAATGCGCCTCGCATCAACTATCCTGCCGATCGAATATCATGTATTTTTTCTCCAATCTCTTCATTCAAATCACCGCGGTCGTCTTAAACTGATGTCTTTTTTGTGTATGAGCATTCAACAGCGCTGCATCGAAGTCCTTAATCTTCCCCTTTAAATGTTTTAAGTGCCAAGGCCTATATTACTTGCAGAAAATACCTATTATATATTTGAATTACTATTTTTATTAATAAACTGGATGTTTCTATAATTTTTGGGGGGGAGGGAGGATGAAAAGTGCTATGTGACGGTGTCTGAGAGTAAGTAAACATTACTCGTTTGTACATTTCCTCCTTACTTCGATGACCCCTATGATGCTCCCTTTTGTCCTTTTAAGTTGTTTTTCATACAGCTTATTATTATTATTTGAGTGTTCAAATAGTGGTCAACCGTTGGTAGCCAGTATACCCGAGGATTCATAGCACCCTCTGCTTGTGCGTGGGCAGGGGTTCGTTCACCTCCCGTGAATGAGATTCGTATTTTGCGGTGCATCGTCATGGAGTTAATGAGCCGAAGGACGAACAACATCGATCAATTTTGACCATAGAGTGATTTGTTTCGACAATCGGAGTTGCGTGGGCACCTCTATTACTGAAATCGGCAACACCAGATTTATAGTGATATTACTAATTACGTTTATTTTACAATTACAATTATATGACGTGCATTCTTTTAATGAGATTAACATGTTTCTTTCTCTAATTTTAATTAATGCTGTGGATCTTTCTTTGAATACTCATGCTAGCTAATATTAATCGATGTTTTGCATGCTTATTAGAAATAACTGGAATTTGTATATATATATATATATATATATATATATATATATATATATATATATATATATATATATATATATATATATATTAATATTAATATTAAATTGTTTTAAGTTGTAAAATTAAAATTTTCAAATCTGGTAGAGTAATTTGAATACTCAGCTTAAAATGGAATGAAATTATTGTTTGCCAAAATTTTTGAAGTGGTGAATATTTATTTATATATTATAGTCTTGTTATTCAAGCCATAATAATATTTAGGATAGTTACTCTTCGAAAGAAAGTCGTCTTCTATGGAGCGAAATTGGATTGATGATAAACTATTTTATTTAGGTCAAATCCACTCGCAAAGCCTGATTGTTAAGAATGAATATTTTGCTACCGGAGCGGGTCATATCAACGAAGACGATCAGTATTTAGGATATTCTGTTGCGACTGGACATTTTACTGAAGACAATATTCAGGACGTCGCTCTTGGTGTTCCAAAGGGGCTAAATTACACTGGCAAAGTAAGTTTTTGTTTGATTTTTTTTGTCACAATTGGTTTTCATTTGGTTCTAAACTCAAATATTTAATTAGTTTTAGAAAACGAGTTCCATTAAAGTTTAACTTAAAAACTTTTCCCTGCTTTAAGTGAAGAAATGTATAGGTGGAATATGTTTATTAGGATCAGAAGTTTCCTTGGTAGTTCATTTTCGACTCTGGATCTTTCCCTGTCAGATAAATGGAGGCATTTGAGTTATGTTGATGTTAAAGGGAATATTTTTTTGTTTTATTAATTTTATAGTTTTCATTATTAGAAAAACGTTGTTTAAAGATGCTTAAAATTAAATATTTATTTCATTATAAAACATTTAGAGCAGAGAAATACTTGACCAATTATATATTTATATACAGGTTTGGACAAAATAATATAAAAACTATTTTAATTATTAATTTTCTATCGAGTTGACCTTCCTTTAGTTTTAATACGACCAGCCATTGATTAATTATACAGCTTTTGAATGGTATTTTAAAGAATCTTTGGCTAATCTTTCCATAAACCTGCTACAGCTCTTTCAGAGATGATAGTGGAGGAAATCGATTCCTTAGTTTCACCTCTAATTTGCACCCCAAATGATCGATTATATTAATTTATAAAAGAAATCCAAAACTCTTAGGAGAATTTTTTCGTTTATAATGAAATACAATACCGTCCAAAACTAGAGAAGTAAATACTAAAATCTGTATTTTCTGGAAAATAGTCTTTCAATTTCAATGGATTTTGCACATAATTGTTTTGACATTTCTCTCCTTGTTTCATTTCATAGAACAGCAGAAAAAAGTATTGAGGAAACTAGTGTATTTAAAGAAATTATGCGTCCAAAACTAGAGAACACAAGTACAAATGCAGTCATAACCAGAAAACAACAAAATTATCTCAGAAACCTGTACAAAATATCAATAAGAAGTATGCAAAGGCCTTGTTCTGAAGAACTTGATCAATCTTCGGCTGCAGGACTTCACATATATGTCGCATTGTTCCTGCGAGATTTTAGTATTTTCATCTTTACCACATACATTCAAGAGTTATAGGTTTCCAAACCATAACCTTCTCGCCAAGTACCTTTCATAGGTTTTCTATAATTTAGATCTGGCCTTTTCTCAGCCCATTTCATCACGTCTATATTTTCCGCATCCAAAAACTGCTTCACCGTCTTTTTTGTGTGAAACGGAACATTGACCTGCATGAAAACAAGCTCATGTATTCCCGATGTTCAGAGAAAGGAGCGCATATTTCTCGCGCAGATTCTTGTATTAACAGTTTACTTTGCTGCGTAAACGGACGAGCGAACAGACTCTAGCGCTTGAAAACAAGCCATAAATAAATTAATAGGTGTAAAAAGGTAATCGTTTAGATGCATAATTTTTTCAGACACGCATCCCGTTCCTCTTAGCCTTTTTTTTATTCGCGGTTCCAAAAAATGAAATATTAACACTCTCAGAGGGAAATTCGATAGAATATTTTATGTAATTATCATTGAAATTTAACCAAGTATTTTCAAGAAAATGTAGAGTTTGGTATTTCTTTCTCTAGTTTCAGACGGTACAGTATAGGGTTTGATATCCTTTCCAACCTCTTTTATATCAGAGTAAATATTGCCTCTAAATTGATGTTGTAATGACATAAATATATGGTATTTAAAAAGTGTAAGGACGGGGTGAATAAGGAAGATGGTGAACTTCTCAACTTAATGCATTTTTTCGTGGGCCAAACGTACTAGGTGTGGGACTGCATTGCTATGAAGGAGGACATCCTGGTTGGTTAACCAGTGAAGGACGTTTTTGTTCAAGAGCTACATTTAAATGTTGGAATATAAGATGTCCTTCAGAGGGTTGATGTGGCTCTCAAACCCCAGTTTTGTATATTAAAAAGACTTGGTTATTACTAGCTTAAAAATCCTTAGGAGTTACTAGTTATGTTTTAATAGCTCACACAAAATTTGGAACTATTAACACCACTCCAAGAAGCGTTTTTTATACGATTTCTAAGATGGCGACGGCAAAAGGAAAGAGGTTTCTGCACTATGGGATTTACTTGGGTAGTCAGAATTAGCAGATAGTCTTGGCAGTTCCAGCCGCGATGCACTACTACTCCTGAACCAAGATAATTCCATGATATTGCCCCCTATAACATCACTTATCACCCTCAATGCATTAATGTCTGAATGAGACAATCAGGTTCATAAGCTCCTTGAAGCGTCCTCCAAACTAAGCCAGGACATGGAAATAAGATTCGTCTGATTATAACACATTCTTTAATTAGTCTATTTATTGTCCAATTCCTATGGTATATACACCACGTGTAATGACTTTCCTTGTTGATTTTCAGGGGCAAAGTTTAGGTAAATGCAGCCCTTCCGTAATTCCCAGCTGTAGTTCTCGAAGAACAGTTTTGTTCGAAACATGGCTCGTCCCATGATGATTAATCTCCGTAGTTACCTTTGAAGCTGTGCACCTTTGAAATTAAACATAGTGTTACTATTGTCAGTTTTTTTTAGTTCATCCGATATTATCTTTATGGGAGCTTATATTCTCTAATTCTCTTAAACAGTCCTGCTCTAAGAAAGAATTTCTCTGGAAACATTAAACATTTGAAGGTTTTCGATTCTGATGCTCCATCCATTCGAGCTTCTATAGTTTGCCCTATTTGAAATTCTTAAAGGTTTCTCATATGATTATAAAGTATCATTTGATTTAAAAAATGCCGGGGTTTATAACATAAAATAATATATAATAATCCGTAAAATATTCAAAATGGGTTTTCAGTAATTCGAACGTATGTAATATTAATGACGTTCAGAAAAAAACAATGTCTCAATTATTTTGTTCAATCCCTGTATATATATGAATATATATAAATATATATATATATATATATAAATATATATATATATATATATATATATATATATATATATATATATATATATATATATATATATATATATATATATCTTTGAATCCTAATACTTCCTTGGAAATGACTTTTTTAATAAATATATTTTAAATAGTTTCAGTTAAACAACTCCTGCATGATGCACGGATTTATGCGATTGTGCCACACTAGTTACTTAGTGGCTTAATTAGTATAGCGAATGGAAACAATACATTTGATTTACTAATCCTATGTATATATTGAATTTTGCATGGTATGTTTAGCAAGTGTGTGGAGAGAAATGACTGTCAACTAACCTATGCAAATTTCGTCAATGCTTTAATTATAATTTGTTTAGTGGCAGAGTTTGAAAGAGATTAAAGTTATTATTGATGCTACCTAATATGCGGAATATTTCTATCTCACTTACGTAGATTCTTTCTTGAATGCTCACTAAAAAGGTTGGACAGGCTATTACATATAGTGAATGATAAGCCAGGCCAAATCGCAGCATCTCTTCGGCGTAATCTTAATGAATTCTGTCCCTCCTACTCTGGAATGCCCTAGATTATCACTGTGCAACTCAGTACATTCGTGACCACACGCCGTTTTTGAAGTTGGCGCATGCTATCGCAATCATCGGCTATAATGAAATTCTCGCAGGTATTATAGAAGTTATATTGGAACGAGAATTAAATATGTTGAGCATTATATCGCTGTTTCCATGAAAACATAACAATAAATCTGTGTTGACAAGTATGTCAGTATGAATGTGCTTTTTTATGCTGACCTTGAGCAAGCTTCATGTTAGCTGACTGTATGTTCAGTCGCGAATGCTTCGGACGTAACAAGAACATTTTATTTGACTGTATCCCATCCTTATCAAGTTCGCCAGCTTCTTCAGCGCTGCTTTCGTTGTCTTGTAATTTGACTGATATTGCCATTAGTGTTCAAAAAAGGCTTTGGCCATTTCTCTAAGGACGCCTTCAGTATCCTTTCCATCGCACTCCCGATTCGGAGAGAAGCCATCTTCAAATGAGAAAGATGATAGTCCTTCATTCTTGAGTGCCTTGTGAAGATAGGCACATTTTCTCTATTCTCGTTGGAGTTCAGAGAACTGCACAAACCACGTTCATTTCAGTCCAAAATCGAAAGTCACTGGCGACCCGGAAGTTCCCGAAGGGTAGTTTGTCCCACGGCTGGGGGACGCATGTCCCCGGTTGCGGGTGCAGGATTCGTGTTCCGGCAAGAATGTCAGAATGGCTACAGAAAGACGAGTTCCGGTGTGTTCATGGGGCAAAATGCCGCCCACCCTACCTATGCAACCTTTTCCATTGACGTAGGAGAGTTCAATGGCCGTCCTGGACAGGACCTCGTAGTAGGAATCCCTCGGGGGCAGAATGACCTCGGAGATTTCAGCGGAAAGGTAACCGTCTATCAACATTGCTTCCCCTCCTGAAGGAAATCCTTGGGAAAACATGGAGGTGTAGATGAAGCAAAGAAAAAGAACGTGAAAGTGGCTTTTGCTGTTGTCTTCCATTAATTGTGCACGTCCTGGTGGCATTTATGCAGCCACTCTGACGTGGCAGGACGTCATTTTCTATTAATTTTAATAATGTATCGCTTTGTCTTTATTTTAGATGTCTTCATCATCCTTTTCAGAAGAATGCATTCAGCTTCTCTGATTTATGAATAGTAAAGTCTCATCTTTCAGGTATTTTTGCCTCTCGCCATAGAAATGCATTTTTTTCTTCACCAGGTGATGACAATAGGGAATCTACTCTTCATTAATCCCTGTCAAATTTAAATCCCTTCTGACCTTAACTTTCATCTCCTCTTTGTATTGCTTTTTAACTAATAAATCTAACCTATTGTATGACCCTAAATTACGTCTATTCTGTTTACTTTTACCAATTAATATTCATGAGTTTCAAATCTCTTTATAATAATGTATATCCGCATGTATAACTAATGTACATGAATTGCGTGTGTATGCATGTGTGGGAGGGTGGCTTGGTGACGCGCTAATTAAATCGAAACGATCCAAATTCTTCTGGGGTTCAACGTACTTAGCTGTATGATGATAATGTTAGAATTGTTAAAATATTTAGTCTTAATTTGTTTTAAATGAAAATTCATGATGTATACAATTCTTGCCTCCGATAGTGTGTTTTACCCGCCCGGAGATGTGACTCGGTAATATCTCTCCTAATTTCCAGGTCGTCCTCTATTCCTACGATCTCGTGTGGCTACAGAATATCACCGGCGATCAGCTAGGGGCCTATTTCGGCTACTGCCTCGCCGTTGCAGATTACAACGGGGACGGGCTAGATGACATCATTGTCGGTGCCCCGATGTATACAGATTACGAAAATCGGGAGATGAAGATTGAAGTGGGGAAGGTTCACATCCTCCTCCAGAACCAAGAGGTATGCGACTTAAAATACGGCTAGTGGGGGAATGAAGCCGCTCAAAGGGGAGATAAGATCGAAGGGTCGGTTTTTACAGCAGAGGGTTGACTCCAGAAGATTTTTACGTTGATGATATTCTTATACCGTGATTATTCAAGGAGTTCCGGAAAAAATATCGAGGACCGTCTACGATTGATGCGTCCTGGAGAATTGCGCACCGTCTAGATTCCTCAATAAATCTTTTCCTTTGATGGAAATTCACCCGTTGGTTTTCGAGTTCATTTGAGAAAATATTTTTTTCTAATAATTATTAAAAATAACGAGGAAAAATATTCTGAAATTCTTCGAGTGAGCGAAAACGATCGAAGGCATCGCTGCCAGGAAGTTATCGAAAGTGGATAGCGCTGAGACTGGTGAAGTTAGGTTGCGTGAAAATCTGTGAAAGGCTTAACCTACCTCTAGTAGCCAGAAGAGAATTCGCGGCGCACTTATAGTATTGATGAGGCGTAACTCGCCAGAAGCTGCCTCGACTCTGCAAGGACGACAGTCTCCCGTGAGAGTCGGGGGGAGCCGAAATGACAACAAGGTTAAGATAACAACCAGGAATGACTGGAGTCCGACCCCTCGCATTAAAAAGAATGCGTTAGGGAAAAACACATAAAATACACCTGGTCTATTGAATTAGGGATCTATCTTTGGACATGGTTTCCTCAGGATTTGTTTCTTCCCCCTCCATCGGGGCAGCACCCACTAATTCTCACCTCAGTCCTCTTGAAATACTCAGTTGACGCGAAAACCTTTACGCCCAATGATATAAATATATATAAATATATATAAATATATATATATATATATATATATATATATATATATATATATATATATATATATATATATATATATATATATATATATATATGCAATGTCCTGCAGGGAAAAGGAAAAGGTTTCCGAGTACTTTCGAACTTTTTTCAGTTCCTTATCAAGGATAACTACATGTGGAAATAATATAATGCTAAATATAAGACAAAAAATAAAATTACTTCTAGGAAAAGAAATCACCAATGAGGAAGTAGTTATCCTTGATAAGGAACTGAATAAAACCCGAAAGTACTCAGAAACACCTTTTCCTTTTTTCGTCGGGATATTGCATATATCTATATATATTAACAGGTTCGTCAGATGTTGGGATTCGATAGAGTGCCATCTCGGGTGAGTAGCCCTCAACTAGGTTTGATTAATATAACCTCACACAAGGGCGTCAGCACACAGGAGACATTCAAATTAAAATGCTCCCACGTCCCAGGTGTGGACAAGGAAAGGTCTAAAAGGTCTCGCATCTCTGATACCACACTGAAACCTTTTTAACTTGTAATTTGCCTTCTTCACCCACATTAGAACATACTTTCGTTTAGTGAACAAAACATTTGTAGGTTACTTTCAATCGATAGATGATATTCTTTTCCATCACTTTCCAACAGTGTGTTTAGTGCGCTTCAACTTAACTACATTTAAACGCCATCTTCCACATCATTTTGCACACTACATTACAAAGTTAGCCATCATTTCTCCCAGCCCCGAATTGCCTTTCCATTGCAACGGGGTGGTCTGTAGGTTAACATCTCGTCTGCTTCACGTATCTCTCTGGGTAGAAGGAGTCAATCACCTCCCTTCACAACACTCTTCCATGCACATCTATCATACACAATATCATCCGCATGCTCCCCACTCTGCGCTTTCTCTTTCAATCGCACATTTACATAATCAACCCACTTTTTACTCGGTCTTCGAATCTTCCACACTTTGACATTCACGAATATTCCGTTCGCAACTTTATTTTCATCCATTCTTCTTGCATCACAATACCACTTTAAAGCACTCTATCGCATCATTCACATCCTTCTTTAAACCATTGAACATGTCATACCCAGTCGTTCCTCACTCAATTTACAATTTACACTGCTCACACCCGCAAAACCTCCTTGTGTCCGCCCATACCTTAATCTCTCCTCCCATACACCAAAGTCTGTACCTTCCTAATCTCAGGTTAATTCTTGGTTCATTCCACCCTCAAATCCCTAAGTCTATGGCGGCGCAATCGGTTTTACCTGCACCACTGTCATTCACGATATATTATACATACTCAAAACTTCGCCACCTCTTCACACACACACCCACATATATTGTCATCGGCTACGATCAGAATTTCAAAGCCCCTCACTCTCACCCGCTACTACCAGATTATCAGCATACACCAACATATATGGAACTAACGCATCATTTCCCTTCACTCAACAATTTCACACATATTCACCTCATTCTCTTTTCTACTTCTCTCTATACTCCATTCATAAAGACGCTAAACAGGTATGGAGACATCAAATAAGCTTGTGATACCATCCTCCGTCCCACACATTAAGGCCATATTGTCCTAAACGTGCCCTTTTCTCGCAACATAAGCCTGCAGCGGGGAATCCCTATAGCCTGTCAAACTTGGTATAAGTACTCTCAGCCTGAGTGCAAATTAGGGAGGCTCTGTCACTGGGTTGATTTGAACTCTGTGATGGGGCCTGGAAAATTGTTGGAGCGCTTTCCCCTCCCCCACACTCAGCATTAATTTACCTTTATTATTATTATTATTATTATTATTATTATTTAGTATGATTTTATATTATTTATTATTAATATTTATTATGATATATTATTATTATGTATTATAATTATTTAGTATGATTAGTATTAATTATTATTAGTATAAATTATTAGTATTATTTATTAATAAAATTATTTATAATTATTTATTATTATTATTATCATTACGGTTATCCTCTTAAACTTTTCTACCCGTACTTTGTACCAGGAAGTGTGTTTCCACCTGTACAGAATTCGGTCTAGTAGCCATGGTGCTTTGGTGGACTGCATGACATCCTGGGATCACCTTAGCACCAGGGTATGATAATAATAGGTGATCACCCAACCTACTCTTTAGTGTCCCACTATTTCTACTTCTCTTTTTTACATACTCTCTTCATACCCCTTTCCAAACTTGCTCATCTATCCACAGAGGTTCTGGCTGCCTGGCGCATTTTCACCCTCTTATGAGCCTTAGTCGAGTGGCAGTGGATACCGTGAGGTCCCTCCCTACCTGCAGCGAGGGCCGAAAGCTCGCTGGCTAGGGAAAGTATTGGGTACGGGGTGAGCTGACCTTCCTCCAGCACACATATAAGCTGGCTACGCCAACACCACACTTTATGGTCAAAGTTCCTGGACAATTTCGCCTAAATGGCGAGTCGGGTTGGCAAAGCCTATCAACGCCGAACCGAGACCGATTATGTGTAAATGATCACATTCTGGAATTTCTGATCCTATGGGGACTTTTCTCTTACCCTCCAAAGTCATTGAGGGATAAAAGTATCAACCTGCCATGTGCCCATTTTTACCTACAAATATACCGACAATAGAAGGCAAGAGTGGGACTGCGAATGGCAATCCGCTTTCAATCGCGGCCTCGCCCTCTCTAGGTGTCGGGGAGGATGAGGAAAATCGAGGCTCCTCTTCGACCGGTGAAGGGACTCCCCTCTCACCATCGCCATACGGCAAAGGGGTTCCACTTTGCCATCATTGGAGCCTCTGTCGGGCAGATCTACCTCTGAAACGATGTGATGCCCCTCCTGTTCCTTTCTTAGGCGCCCCTCCCACTATCTTCTGCCTGAGAGGAGGCTTACTCCTTTTCTAGGCTTAAAAGGGCGGAGGTTTCCACTTCACCCCTTTCTGTGGAGTTGCCCATGGACGACGCCATCTTTCGACAAATTGCAGTCCACCCCACCCGTAATCTATCACAGGGGACTGCCAATAGAGTAGTGAGGCGGTCTCCCGATGGGAGCGACCAGATAGGCCCAAACCCCTTAGGGGAGCAAGGGAAGGCAGGACGCGTCGGGAAGTGACTCTTGCAGTCATGCAGTCATACATCCGTAAGGGGCGCGGCGATTTGCCTTGCTGGCCGCCGTGCTGACAGGACTCAGTGCCCCGTCCGGACCCAGCTTAGCCTCTTCTCCTTATTTCAGACAGCCTGTGTTTCTTCCCTACTTTCTCACTTCCCCTACAACCCCTCCCACAACTTTCTCTGGTCGGCATCTAATTTCACAGGGTAGATGCTAACCACCTTCTCAGCTAAATATCCCGGATCGGGTTTGATGGGGGGGAGGGGGAGATAACAATGTTCCTAACCCCTGAGCTCCGGTTTGGGATGGTGGGTTTTTAACAACCTGCTTCATCTTCACCCATACCTTCCTCACATCCTTTTTCTTTCTCACTTTACTCTCTATCTTTTTACGTCGTGCCCAAGGTGGAGCCGCCATGCTGAAGGGTTGCCAGGTCACCAAGCAAGAGGAGTAACCTTAAATGGCGGCACCTGGCTCTGTCGCCCTCTGCCAGCCCCGTAGGCACCCCTTGCCGAGCGGGTTACTGCGAGGGGTGATTAGCGTCTGCATCCCGTGAATAAAAAAGGGTTACCATGTCCAATGATGAGTCTAACAAAAAATCCACCTAATTTCCCCCTGTCCACCGTCGGAGCCACCCTCGGGCAGCTCCACTTAAAAATGGAGGTCGCTTCCTGTGCTTTCACAGGAGACCCTCCAAATCTCTTCAACCGGAGAGGAGACTTCCTCCTCTCCTTTGCCTACGGATGTAGGGGACTCCCCCTCACTCCCTTCTCTGGAGGTGCCCTCAGGTGCCTCCCTCTTTACAGCGGCAGTACCCCCTTTACTTTCTAAGGAGACTTCCAAGAAAGGCAGGCGACCCATAATTAACTGCTCTCGGCGGGAGCGGAACGAGAGAGCCAACCTCCTTAGGGGTAGGAGTGAAGACAGGGCCCTTCGGCCTCTTCCCTCCCAAGACCTGCGGGCTCGAATTTTGAGCCTAGAGGGGGTAACCTTATGTGACCCCCTCTCCTATCCGACTACAGAAGATGGGACCTGTGATGTCCTGGGGGTTGGTAGTAGGGGGGGGGCACATGGAAGCCCCCCCCTCCCGAGATGGACATGGTCCCTGAGGCATCGCAACCCCAGACGGTAGGACCTTCCATGGGGGCGAACCTGGGCTCGGTGCCAAGCACTGAACCCAAGTCCGCCCCTGTGCGAGGTCTTCTTCAGAGGGCTCGGGTCTCCAAGACTTTACAAGGAGAGGAGGGATCTCCTCCTCCGACTGGTGCAAGAAGGATCTTGCTGAGGCCGGTCCATCTGTCCTGGGGGCTTTTGTTGGCAGAGGAGAGAAGAGGGTTTGTTCCCCGCCCTCCTCTCCTAAAAAGGAGAGTCGGCCCTTCGGAAACTAGATGGCACGCCGGTCAGTGTAACGCCGCCTTCTCTAATGAACTTCGTCAAAGGAATAGTTCATGTGAAGAAACTCGTGGACTACTCCATAGATGTCGAGGTCGAACGTGTGATGAAAAAACAGGCAGGAGCCTCGAGACTCACCCCTACACTCTTCCTCACGTTAGACTGTGACAAGTTCTCTGAGTCGGTGCGTGCCAGTTTGTATCACTACCGCGTAAAGGCATTCGTGCTACTACCGCGGAGGTGCTATTACTGTCACCGCTTCGGCCATACTAATCGCTCTTGTAGTCACGGTTACCCGAAGTCTTTCTTAGTTGCTCCAAGGCCGCACACGATAAGTCCAAGTCGTGTGTAATCAAGTTTGTCAATTGCGGAGAGCCGCACCCCGCTTCCTCGAAGCAATGTGGTGCGTATCTCCTTGAGAAGGAAATCCTCGCCGTTCAGGCTTAGGATCCTCTTTCATTTTGCGAGGCTAAGGACTTGTTCCTAGCGCGCCCGGCGCTGCCCGGGACGTCCTATGCCTCAATATTGAGAAAGAACACCCTCTGCTCTTGGCCCCTCCATGCCTACGAGCACGGTCGTTTCCGCGCCTATTCGGATCGCATCTGTGGATTCTACTCACCCAGGGCGCTGCCATCGTAAAGCTGGCAGCACAAAGCGTTTACACCCAGCCACGGCTAAAACCAGGGCTCCCCTGCCTCCAACCAGCGTGACCGTTTCGCGTAAGGCAAAAGAGCCGCTCGCCTCCATCAAGTCGTTAGAGTCGCAACAGGCAACGCCCCTGAAGAGGGACATGAGGCTATCTTCCGGGGTTCTTAAAGATGCTCTCCGAAATGAGGACAGCACTAAATGAGTTTCGGTTTCTTCCCCCACACCCAGTGGTAGGTTGGGTGGCTCGGAGACGGTGGATACTCCAAAATAGGGCCCCCCGCCTCCGAAGCCGCCCTACTCGCCTAATGTTTCGAGGCGAAGGGAGGAAAAGACTCTCATGGCGATCCCAACCTCCCCCGTTAAGTCTTCGAAAGCGACAGCACCTTCTGTACATTGCACGGCCAACAGCGCCCGGAGTTCTGCCTCCAGAAGTATACGGCCATTCCCGTGAGGGTCTTTTCTTCGAAGAGGGCCCCCGCATCTACTCCGAGCTAGGCCTGGAGGGCATATTCCTTCAATGACATTGGCGTGGGCTCCGGGCCAACTCGTCTCTTCCCGTTCCTCGTTAGCTATTTTTTTGCAGGAGACCATGCTGGGTGCGTGTCCTCTGCCCACCTTCCCACTGTATAAAGGTTTTGTGACCCTACCACCACGGGATGGGGGGCTGGGGTGGGAGGATGCGCGATTTACACCCGGCATGATATTTCTGTTCTTCTCTTTACTTTAGATACCTCCTTTCAGGCAGTAGCTGTGCAGCTGCACCTGGATAGGAGGTATACTGTTATTTCCGCGTACATTCCACCGTCAGCTGACTTCGACGGGGGGGGATGACTTTCGCCGAGCCCCTTTCTCTTGTTAGGAAATCTGAACGGTAGACATCCCCTCTTGGGAGACTCCTCGATTAAATCCCGGGGTCAAGTCCTTAGCGACCAGATAAACGAGCTAGAGATGGGTGTCCTAAATGTGGATGAATTTACGCATCACTGACCGAGAACCGCTCCATTTTCCTGTCTATATATTGGAGTGGTCGATGATCTCTAGGGTAGTAATCACTTTCCCATTCAAATATCATTTTCTGGGCCACTGCCACCCGAGAGCCCGCCCTGGTGGTGCTTGGTCGGGCGCGGTGGTCCGAATTTGTATGAAATGACTGATTTATCTGTCTCTTTCGAGGAGTTTAGGTCAGTAGATGAAACCATTGAGTTCTTCTCCGGCAACCTCATCGCCGTGGGCCCAACTACTATTCCTAGAACGTCTGGCCGTTTTGCACGCCGACCACACCCATGGTGATCAGCAGTGTTAGATTGCCCTCAAACAGAAGCGTTATGCCTACATGCGCTATAAACGCAGCCCGAACGATTTCACTGTCAGTGAATTTCGTCGAGCTAGGGATAGGTTCCGGTATATTTCGAAGCACGCACGCCACTCTTCTTGGCGGCCATGCGTGCCTTCACTTAAAGGGAAGACCCCTCTAGCAGAGTTGTGGAAGCGTTGAGTTCTTCTCCGTCAACCTCATCGCCGTGGGCCCAACTACTATGCCTAGAACGTCTGGACGTTTTGCACGCTGACCACTCCCGTGGTGGTCAGCAGAGTGTTAGACGGCCCTCAAACAGAAGCGTTATGCCTACATGCGCTATTAGCACGGCCCGAACGATTTTACTGTCGGTGAATTTCGTCGAGCTAGGGTTAGGTTCCGGTATATTTCGAAGCACGCCTGCCGCTCTTCTTGGCGGGCATACGTGTCTTCACTTAACTGGAAGACCCCTCTAGCAGAGGTGTGGAAGAGAGTCAAAAGGATTCCGGGAAAGTTCTCGCAGGACTCACCCTCCCGTTCTACAGGAGAATGGGACCGCAATCTCGGACCCCGCGTCCGTGGCAGAATCCTTCGCGACCGCTTTCTCCACATTCTCTAGCCGAGGTGCTGTTCCGCCAGCATTCAATGCACGTCGTGATGTCGCGGAAAGCCGTGATTGGACTTTACCTCCAGAGGCGGAGAACTCTTCAACGACAGATTTACTCTGATTGAGTTACGTTCCGCTCTAAATTCGTACTTGACACCGCCCATGTTCCGGACGATGTCCCGTACGCCATGCTTCGACACCTAGGTGAACGAGGCATGGCCTTTCTCTTAGATTTGTTCAACATGATCTGGGTGGAGGGTCTCCTCCCTGATTCCTGGCGAATCGCTACTGTGCTCGCCCTTCGCAAACCGGGGAGAGATCACTCTACTCCGGCTGGTTTCCGCCCAATCTCTCTAACCTCTTTCGTGTGCAAGTTGATAGAGAAATTAATAAATGTTAGATTAGCCTTTTTCTGGACAGAGTATGCCATCTGTCTTCTGCACAGTGCAGCTTTCGCAAGTTCCATTCCACGTCGGATGCTCTGCTCCGATTGGAAAATGCCGTCTGCGAGGCTTTCCTTCGTAGACAGCACTACGCCACGGTGTTTTTTTGATCTGGAGAAGGCCTATGGTACCGCATGGCGATACGGTATCATGGAGACTCTCCACACGATGGGGGATAGGGGACGCCCCTCAATATTTATATCTGAATTTTTGCGAGATCGTCGATTCCACGTACGAGTGGGGGGGAGCCCTCTCCGGCCCAATGGAGCCGGAAGAGGGTGTCCCGTAGGGAAGTGTCCTCAGTGTAACACTCTTTGCCCTGAACATCAACAGCATCACCTCGGTGCTGCTGGAAGATTATCTCGCTACACTCTACTTGGACGACCTTTCGATCTCTTTTGGTGCGGCCCAGATGCCAACTCTGGAGCATCTACTCCAACAGGCATTTAGCCGCGTCTCTCGCTATGCCGAAGCGCACAGGCTTCGGTTTTCCTTGGCCAAGCCTAAGGTGGTGCACTTCTGCCGCCATCCACGGCTCCACCCAGATCCAGACTTGTTTCTTAATGTTGTACGCCTAGAAGTGGTTGAATCGCCCCGTTTCCTTAGTCTTGTAATTGACCGACGCCTCACCTGGGAGGATCATATTCTTTTGTATCCGCGCCATGGACATTCTCCGTCCCGTGACATTCAGCGCTTGAGGCGCTGAAGAGCTACTGCCTTACCTTTTTATCGATCCTTTGTTCGTTCGAAGCTCGACTAGGGATGCGAGTTTTATGCATCTGCAGCCGAGCGTTTATTGCGGAAGGTGGACTCGATCCACCACACCAGCCTTTGCTTTGCGACCGGTGCCTTCCGCACTTCTCCCATTGAGAGCCTACGAGTCGATGCTGCCGAGATGCAACTCGCTCTACGCCATGTACAGTGCATCATTCGCCTGTAGGCGCGAGCCCGGCGCCTTCCTCAGTCGCCAACAGCTCTCACTGCATTCGCAGCTGATTTCGACGGTACCTATGTGCCGAGAGACGCCAGTCGTACCCTAAGCCCTTTGAGTTTAGGTCCAGTAAACTCGTTCGAGAGCTAGGTATAGCTCTCGGGCTGGTGGCGCCCCTGGTTCTGCCCAGGACGCTACCCTGGAGGGTACCACATTTGGCTATTTGTCGCCACACCTCTGCTCCCAAAGCTTCTACGTCACCGAGTATTGCGTTCGAACTTTTTGAAGCACACCTCGTGTCACGCTGGAACCGTGCCAGTGTATGCGGATGGCTCCAAGTCCCAAGAGGGGGGTCAGCTTCCACGCCGTATCCCCTCTGTTTCAAGTCAGCAGAGCTCTGCCAGGTGCTGCGTCTGTCTTCACGGCCGAACTGGATGCAATACACCACTCGGTACGGGAGATAACGCGACGTGCCCAGTTCGTATACCGGATTGTGATCTATAGCGACTCATAAAGCGCCGTGAGTGCTCTCGAGGCATTGGAATCTCCGCATCCCCCGGTTTGCGATATTCGTGACGCCACGGTTTTAGCGAGCCGGGCGGACGTCAAGATTATCTTCTTGCTGGGTTTCTGGACATGCAGGAATTGCGGGGAATGAGCGCGCCGATGAGGGCGCCAAAGAGTCCACGAGGACTCTGCGACTGGACCAGCGTTTCGCTCTTCCTCACACCGACTACATGGCAGGAATATGGGCAGCTCTTCGGGCTGCTTGGTAAAGAAGATGGGAGAGGGTCGAAGGGAACTTAAAGTTGCGTGCCATTGCGCCGCGACTGTTCCCATGGACCTACCCTCCAATGCCGCGAAGGCTTCAGGCTGCTTTATGTCTTCTCAGAATTGGGCACACTGGCGGGACGCACCGCCATTTGATGGAGCACTCGCCAGCGCCCTACTGTGAAGATTGCGTTGTCCCCCAGACTGTTTGGCACATTCTTGTTGAATGTCCCAGTCTGGGTGATCTTCGCGCATGTTACCTGTCCCGGTACCGGGATGGGCGGGGTCACTACCGCCTGTCCCTTGTACTCGGGACGAGTGCGTGCACATTGACTGGTGTACTTGTAGACTTTTGGGGGGAGGCCGGCCTTCTCCCTTTTATTTAACTAGATTTTGTTGGGTTTTTTTCCTTTTTTTGTTATTGTTGTTTTCTTTGTAGGTCGCACGCTCTTGCGCTGGGGGGAGGGAGACCTCCCCCGACGCCGGAGCTTGCTTCCTAATTGTTGTCATCTTCCCTTTTTATCGTTGTTTTGTTTTCATATTCGTATTTTAAAGTAGCCTAGGAGCTAGGCTGTGTGATTGCGGCGACTTGTGCCCAAGTGGGCAGTCGCTAGATAGCCTCATAAAAAAAAAAATCATATATAGATATTGACTCATGACAATGTATATACGAAATTTATTGGTGGTATTTGGCAAAATAAGAAAAAGTTAACTATCTATCAATCTCTGCTACATTGCTGCTGAATGAAACCTCCCCTAATATATTAGGTTTTAACTTCTTAATTCTTTCCATAGATTCTCAGATCATAAATATCGGTACAATGAACAATACAGTTCTCTTTACGTACTAACGTATTGAATCTTCGTGGTACTTCTGTAATTTTACATTGCTTAAATGAACACAAGATTAATATTCAAATTTTTCCCAAACAATGTTAACGTTCCACAAAATATACATTTTGTGGAACGTTAACATTGTTTGGGAAAAATTTGAAGCCATTCAGTTTTAGTTTTTCATCAGTGCTCTTGTTGCGAGCTGCATCTGAATCAAGTTTGCATTTAAAATGCACTTCATTGTTTCCTTCTTTGCTATAGTTAGATGTGAAGACATTGAATAGGCTGGCTGCAATTTTAGGGTACAATATTTTCAAGAAGCTATGACCACTAGCGTAGCTCATGTAGCCAGCTGATCATCTTCTTCCTCAAATACAACAACGACCTTCTGGAAGGCTTCCTACTGATAAAACTCGTATTTAGATGGAATATTAAGAAACAGTACAATGATAAACATAATATGGATACACCAAAGGGATGTTCAGCGTAAATTAGAACATCCGAAGGAACAGCATGAGTTTGAGATATTTACGCTGGCGCTCTGTCTTCCGGAATGTTTCGTGCTGAAAGTCATCCGGTAAAAAGTGCAACTCACACACGCCAGCATGGTCTGGGTTCCAGCCTGTATCACTGCGTTTTAGGGCAGAGATCCACTTCTTACGGATCTCTTGCTTGTCAGACTTGGGAAAAGCAAACACTTAGTGCTTACAGGGTGCTTTGCTACCCGCTACAATAGCCTCCTTTTCTGCTTTCGTGGGTCTGTACCCAGATCGGCAATTGGCTACAGCACATTTAACTATGCTGAGTTGACTATATCTGCGTGAACATAAGGGTAGTAAAATAACAAAATTGTATGATAATCATTATCATAAGTCATAGCAACAATAATGATAATACTGAAAATAATAATTATAATAATAATAATAATCATATATTATTATTATTGAAGAGTGCTAAAATATATAAAATATTCTGCTACTTATCAATTCTTACTACAATAGCGTAAAATGGTGATATTATCGATATTAATACTACTATGACTATGAACTAGCTACTACTATTAGCAACAATAATAGTTCACTGAACTCACCTACAAACGCACATTGTTGTGGTGGGGAGTCAAAAACAAGTCTATCCTTAAAAGTTTCGAAACAATTTTGACAGAATAAAACACTTGGAACAAGGCACAAATATACAAAAATAATGTGAACTTACCATAGCTTACGGAGAGAGGCGCGCGTGACTTGTGGCTACACTCACTGATGAACTCAAAGTGGCGTTCCCTGCGGCCGGCGGCGCGTTTGAATTCAGTGGGGATGTTATGCACAGGTGACATTCAAAACATAGCACAGTGGCCTGTCCAGTGTTAAAGAGGTCTATAGCTGTGCTAAAAATCTCAAAGGCTTCTCAATCATAAATTCAGCCCACACATTTCTCCTCCTAATATCGGTCATAGTTAAAAGAGGCATCCTTCTATCTGATTGATTTCTTGCTATGACTGTGAGTAGTTCTCAAAAGATCTTCGAAAAGCACGAATAATACATTTTTCAGAAGGCCTAAGACGACCAGATCATGACTCCAGTTAACAAAAAAAGGGCGTATTCTAATATTTCTAGCAATTTGTCTTCGGGACAGTCCACTCTATACTAACCAAAATTCCGTCCTCTTTTAAAATCTGAAATTTCTTTTGATTCTTTTCTTTTTATCCATGTTTAATAATTAAAAGATTAAAATCTGAGTCGGAATCAGAACATTTGATCATAAAACTGTGGGTGTTTATTTACTTAATGGGTGTCTCTGTATAGCTCTCACTCATTTTCATTATCCCTACCTTCACCACTTTCTGTACAGATCCCTTCTTATAAACATTCTACGTGATATGACCTTGTTGGTATTGAGCTTTAAATTCCGAAAAAAAATAATGATGGATGGAGTAAAGAGAGAATTAACCCATGGGATTGAGGGAAAGGGATCTGAGATTTAGGAGGAGAAGCGAAGGATAGGTTCTCTTTATATTGGTATATGGCGATGACCAAGTGTTAAGGATCTGAGAGAGAGAGATTTGGAAATGCCGATCGAGACTTTGTGCAGGGTGTGTGTGATGGGGCTAAAAGTGCCTAGGATGTATTGGGTGAATGATAGTGGTACCGATGGGCAAGGTTGCAAACTCAAGGGTGTAAATGGTAAGAGAGTCTCTGGGGGCGATTAGTGTGTTAGTGCAGGCTAAGAGTTTTAGTGTGGAATGCGGTAGGAAGCTCCATGGGAGTATATTGAGGCCATTATTGGAGTGAGTGGGAATGGGAAGAAGGAAATATTTTGATGAAGAGCAGTGCAAATGAACAACTTGAGAGGGATGCATGTTGTGCAAGAGGTAGATAGAGTGAGGAACGACTGGTTAAGAGATGTTTATGAAGTAAAGAATGATGTGAACCAGGTGGTATGGGATTAGAAGAATAATGGATAGAAATAGACATGTGAATAGAATATAAGAGAAAGAGTATCAAGGTATACCAAGGGGTGGAAGTCCGAGCAAAAGGCTGGTTGATCATGTGAATACCAGTTCGAAAGAATTTTTGAATAAAACTGATAAGGGAGTGGGTGATATTGTATATGGCAGAAGTGCATGGAAGAGTGTTTGTGATGGGGTGCTTGCGGCTTTCTACCTAGGGCTGACACGGCTGGACAAGATGGTATGGTAACGTACCACATCCCTATGAGGGTGTTTGGCTTTGTGCTTGATAAGGCATAATTGGGGTGGTGGGTGTGGTGGTGACTTCAAATTGCGCTGAAAGTGATTTTTTTTTAGTATTGACAAATATTTGACTCAGAGGAAATTGTTCGAGACTGTCTCATTGGAAGAATTAGAGACTGTTGAGTTTGATCGTAGGTGAAGATGAAGTGCAGCGGAGACAACAAATCAGCGGCGGATGGAGTGGATTGGAGGTATAACGAATTGCCCTCATATAGTGAGTCGCACTGTTTTACGAGGTGCACTAAAGGTCGGAGTGAACCTTTGCGTGTGGTAAGGCTCTAAAGCGGAATTGTCTTGAGATTATCAGTGAGGAAGACGACGATGTCCAGTACCACCACGTTGCAGCCCAACAATGCATGCGGGGACACCAACTCCTCATAGTAAACACGCCCTAGATGCCACATGTTAGACTTTTTCTTTTATAGTCGGTTAGGTTAGTAGCCACTTCGCCATGCACAGCAAAGTGACCGTGGTGAGTTGTCCTGCGGCGAGTTGTCCGAGACCGCGAACGGTGGCATGACAAACTGGGGGTACAGTTTCCCAATAGTTGGTTGGTTGTCAGAGAATATATAGACAACCGTGAGCAATTAACCTCACCTGGTGCAATCAAGGAGGGTACCAACGAGAATGCTTCAAGGTTGGGCAAATCAAACTTGAATGTAAGTCGTATTTATGCGATAACGTTCAAGGTTGGGATATCTTAAGCCGAGAAGGATGTGCACGAATCCTTTACTCGAGTTTTTCCTTCCCCCCTCCCCGCCTAAGCATTTTTACTTCATTACTCTACATCTATCGGTCCTGTCTTCCGGTTGTTCTCGCCCTCAATGACTTTTCTATTTCTTAAGGAAACCGAATTGATTCTATATTTCTTCGCTCCTTACTTCCATTTCCAAACCGGAGACAGAAAGATATCTTGGCTTTTTGTTATTCTCGCCTGTTTTATAAGAATTTCTTCGTAGCAACAGACGCTCTTCTCTTCTTTTCGCACCAGTTCCTAATAACGGACGCAATTTCCCTTGCAAATGAAAGAAGTGAACCTACTGAAATCGCTGAAATCGCAATCTGAAAGCCTTTACAGAAAAAGAAGCCGAAATGCAGCAATGAAATAGAACTTCAAACGAACCTTTTTAATTCATATTTTTTCTCTATTATTCTTTCGTCTTCATTCGATGGAAAATTTGCGAAATTTGATAAAAAGGATGCAATCATATTCATAACTTTAATCTTTCTCTCACCTTTTTCGAAATATATTTAAAACCATCTCGAAATGAAAAAATAACTTTATTACAATCGAAATATGGTTTTTAAAAACTTTTAGGAGCAAAATAGAGAAAATATATTGCTGGGATTCAATCCATGTAAAATATTCGTACTAATTATTGAACGAAATTTAATAAACAGGAAAGTTAGCTGAAACATTGAATAAACTAAAGAGAAGAAACAAATGGATCATAAAGAACGAAAAAGAGCCTCATCAGTATGATCGTCCCCTGTGGCACGAACGAAATGATGGGCGACTTGGTGTTTGACAATACATACAAGAGATAATATAGGCTTTAGTGGCGTCGATGCAAGCCGACCGTAAATTATAGCAAGCTGTTGATAATTGTTAAATAGAAGAGTAAAAAAATCAAGCATCCATGGTTTGGGATTACATGAAGATACTCCATTCCATGCTTCGGCAGGTAGGCTCATCATCAAGCATTGAACGGAGTTCATATCTTTTCGGGAGGCTGGCCGAGTTTTAGGTTAGGTAGCTAACCCAGCCAAACCTAATCTAACCTAACCTTAAAACACTGATAAAATAACACACAACATACACTTAATCGTCTACTAAAATAGATAAACCCAACCAATTTAACCAAGTTTAATAAAACCAATAAACCAAAAACCTGAGCCACACACTAACTCAACATACTAGAATCAATATACCCAAACAACTTGACGTAACCTAAGAAGCAACAGACACCTTAGATGAGGAAATTTAGTGGTGGTGGGGATTTTCGTCAGGTAAAGAGTTCTGAAGGGGGTTATCTTGAGGTGTAGGTTTCGGGATAGCTTAGCATTATGTAAACTACTAAACGTTTTAAATCAGTTATTGAAGAAAGAGTTGGGGGATATGAGGTACTCGTGATTATCTGAACCATTCCTACAACGACGGTAGTCCCCCTCAAGGTGAACATGAACAAGAGATATCTACTTTGATCCTTGGGGTGAAGATCAGCGAGGGGAATTGGAACGCCCCAGAGGGTTATTCTGATTTGTCCATTGAAAACACGCGCCACAGGAGAGATTCGGCATCCTTAGTTACATGCTTCAGATGCGAGTCGTCGAGGTAATCTGGAATCAGGAATAACCAATGAATCTCTTATTTCTACTAATAAAATATTTCAAAATGAATGAAGTCTAGCCATATTAATCCTCATTTTGTGGGAAAGATAATTTGCTCTTGCTTTCTTCATCTCTGCAAGAGTAACAAATTAGAAATTTTGAGCAGTGCTGTGGACGAATTTGTTTCTACAGGTTCTCTGTTCAGCGCATATCTTTTCATCAGTGCTCTTTTCTAGTTCATTTCCCTTATTTTTCTCATTTATTTATTTTTATTTTCAACGACAAGGAGACCCTCGTGGAAATGCAGTTTCACATTTTCCGACTCAATAGTTGTGTTTACCTTACATTTAATTCTTATGATGGCAGAAAAGTGTAATTTACTGCCGTACTCACTGTCATATTCCGTCTTCGTTTAAATGGGAATTGTTTTTCAGCACCTGTTTGAACGGCAAGTAACTTACTTAGGCACTGTGCACCGAGGACGGTTCGGACTCTCCGTTGCCAGTTTAGGAGATATTAATTTGGATGGTTTTGAAGGTAAGTTGTTAAAGATCATTGGAATTGTAAATTCTTTTAATTTGAGCTCCCTTTTCATTTCACACAACCACTCATTTGCATTTCTTCGCTTTTTAACCTATTCACTGCAGGGACGGGGTAACTTGTCTTTTCTGCTGGGAGTCTCCGTGCGGGTCGAAGATCTGTTAAACAACAACTCTCCTTTAGAAGCTTCAGAAGGGGTTAAAAAATTACACCAAGAAGAGCGTTAAACTATCTCATTAGCGACTTAATTATTGTTAAAAGGCAAATATGTGGAAGCCATTATGACTAAAGCTAACATTAGAAAGAGGAATGAGTAGGGTAAAGTGTTTTCTTTTAAAATGTGCTAGAGTAAGTTTTTTCTCAAGGTTTACCCAACCATTCATTTGCTTGTAAGTCTCTCCGGTGAGGATAGGGACTTGTACGCATCTCTCCGGCGTATAACATATTTTTTGTCACCTTGATAAATAAATAAATAGATAACATCTCAACTAAAAATAAAAACATTGCTGGTATTTTTTTTTTAAGTCATTCAAGACGTCAGAGAAATCACACTTGTCCGTTCTGGGTGACCAGTATGTCACAAGGCTCGGAGGATTCCATCTGAATTTGCTATTTCCACTTGTGTATTATGAGCAAGATTTAAATAACGCTTGATCTTTTTTTATTTACCTGCTTTCATTTGTCCTATTTCATTTTTTATATTCCAAGTTTGCTCACTAATTTTTAATTATCCTATCCTTTTTACTTTTGCCTGATCTTCCGTCCGGTATAACAAATGTCCTCAAATAAAGAAAAAAAAAGACACTGATCTCTCGGTTCTTACCTCCATTACTGAAGGGCTGTGCACTGTGCGATGGAGGAAACTCAATTTGCAAAGCTGATTTCCACCCATCCGCCTTCTTTGACTTGCAGATTTTGCTGTGGGAGCTCCCTATGGCGGACGCGACGGGCGAGGGGCTGTGTTTATCTACCACGGACTTTACACCAGTGGAAGATTTGTTAGCGAAAGCATGAAGGATCCAATGCAGGTATTTCTCTTTTTTACCCCGCCATGTCGGTCAAAACCACATGGACAACATGTACTGTGCTCCTGAGGTGGATTTTAAGAAAGTAATGACATTTTGCGCTTAAATTCATCAGTTGTGTTCGTCCTTTCATTTTACACAAGTCTATATTTATGGCAAAGAGCACGTTAATTATTTCAAATCTTTTGGGGTTGAATTTATTGTCCATTTCATAGGAAAAGAACTCTTGTCCATGAAAACCCAGGGATGGAGGTCATATAAAGGCTCAGTCAATTAGAAATGGAATCATATTTTTTTATTTTATTATCGTCTCCTTAGAATTAATTGTAAATATGGAAATAACTAAGAATAACCATCTTATTTGTAACCTAAATTTCATATACGAGTATTTCCTTTGTTTCTCTTGTACGCATTTTCTGTCCTGTTTCATATTTTACTGAAAACTTTTTTTTATCTATCAAAACCTTTCACATCCAAATTAGGGTTGGAGCACATCAACACCACAAAGTAGCCTCAAATTCCACGACTTCTTAATGCTCTAACAAACCACCCTTCATATAATGTCACATGCATCTCCCTAAACGCTCTATTTGTATATCTATCAGATACTATCATCCTATTATTCATTTGCTTTAAATATGCATGTAATAAACTTATTTCGATTTCTCCCAACATTTTTCAAACCAGCACACTCAGATATATATATTTTTTCACACCTTTACAATCAACCATTCTTCTTACATACCTGTACCAACCCAAAACATTCTTCTTTACAATCTTATTCACATTTTTACCATATCATGTATCTATGTCCTCATTCGTCTCTCACACTATCTACACTTGTAACATGCAGCATCTTTCATAGCGTAGCCCCGTACTTTTACTACAACGCCTCTCATGAACATATTAAGCCGCCTTGGGACGTCACACACCATTGCCCCTCCACCACCTTTGCCACAGGATACAGCAAAACACATATCCACTCTACTTTCTCAGCTTAATGTACATTTGGAGCTTTCGTAAAGCGTAGTGAAGTCGACGTTGGATTTCTGGCGTTGAGGTGTCGGGTTCAATCATAACCGTGAGCTGCCACAAACGTCAGCGTACGTAGAGGTCTGGCCACCAATTTGGTTGAAGTGTTTTCGTTGTCACCCGCGAGGGAAGGTAGATCTTACATACGCCATCATACACACACAGAACCAATCAAAACGCTGCTTGCTTTCCTTTCGCGTCTTCACATAGGAATACACAAACACTTCTCTGTTCCAAGCAATCCTGACCAAGGATACTTGTATTCACATACTTCTGATGCGAAACTGGTCCCCCCTTGCCTCTGGGTGACGAAGGTTCCTACCTTATTGCTGGTTTGCACCCCCGCCCCCATCAAAAAAGAGACCGGCTCATCGTACCCTCAAGTTGACCAGCATTTGCTATTCAGATCTTTATATTGGTTTCATTGTCTCGTCGGAGTCCGTCCTTTCTAAGAGACGGCTGGCATTACTCACCTACCTGTCTAACTACTTAACTATCTACCTACCTGCCTAAATAAACACCTATCACATTATCTGGCACTTTGCCATCATGTTCCACCATTTCTCATGCGCATGTCTCAACGCAAACAAGTAATCTACACCACTCCTCTTTGCTCAATACCCACCTTGCTTATGCACATACTTCCTCTGTTACAGTTATTACATGTTTTGACATTTTCTATACACTGCTAAAAACAGTCAACCAATATTTGATGTTTTGCATCCACCTTTCTGCCTTTTCAGTAATCTCTCAGCATTCTTTCACTCTTCAGTTACTATTACAGCACAACCAATATATTATTCCGATACACAAGTAAAAATATTGACATTTATGCTTTCATATCATCTAGTCCATCTGCCTTTCAACACCTCAGAAATTTCCCGGGGCTGACAACCTCTTGCACACTTATCGGTTTCATACCCTGTTGCAGTAACCGGTTTGTATTCACGGAGCCAATCATATCCACATTCGTTTGATCTTTCATACTTACATTAAACCGTTCATCAAAGTACAGTCCCTTTCTTTATATGTGGTATTCACATAGTCATTCCTTGCTTGGATTAAAGTCATTATCACTTCCTCTCAAACAGCTTTATGTTGTTTCTATCCACTTCCTAATTCATAGACTTTGTGAGTGAAAGTTTCATTTGCTTCTCTCTTACTTTTTCATACTTTTCTCTCTTACTCTTTTATACTTTCCCCCTCATTTTTATGGATTAATGTGCCTTTTTTGACATACTTATGTAAATTATGTAGCATCTACAGGTGCAAAAACTCTTCATGTCATAGCTCTTCACATTTAATTATCCACTATCCAACATTTTAATTCCTTTTACCAGTTATACTACATGTGTATCTATCTCTTTGTGTAGATTATATCTAAATATTATTGGCAGATTGCGATGAAATTTTGTGGTGGGCAAAGAAAGAGTTGAGTAGAATTCGTGTAGATCAAGATCCGGATTTTGGATCACTTTACTTTGATTTAAAATATCTAAAAGAGTTATTGAAGTATTTCGATGAAATTTTGTAAAAAGATGGACCTTCTTAAGTCATGAAAGATTCGCTTAGATTTGGGGCAGATCCAGTTACAGATATAGATTCTAGATTCCTTCTCGTCGTGTGCAATAGATCTATAGAAGTTATTTACGGATTTCAATGATGTTTTGTGGAGGGGAGTGGGGGTAGCTAGGGCCAAGGAAATGTTAAGCTAGACTTATTCACTTCTTTTAACATTACAAGTTAGGTTAATTTATGATATTTTGCGGAGGGGTGATGCGCTCTATGAGTGCTTTCTACTTAAATTTGTTCTACATTTCTTCAATGACCACATTCACTCTTCTCCTCTCATGCCTTCCTCATTTAATTTCATCCACAAACTGAAAAAATTAAACTTAAATAGCACAACCATGTGTTCGCATAGTCCCAGCCTCACACCTCCCATAGCTTTACAATAAACATATCCCTCAGCATCTATTATACCTTTTCAACATGAGCAGATCAAACAAACTTTTAAATTCTCCCTTCCTTCTCTGCCTAATCCACCTGAACTTATGCACATTATATGTCCATGTTTGCCGGTGGTACTAGTATTCACTCGGCTGAGATATTAGCACCCTTGGCCAAGGATTTACTATGTGAAGGGTTTCTTGTCAACTGTAGTTGTCCGAGAGTTAATTGGACCTAGGTCTCCGGCCAATTGCCTAATTTCGATAACATATGTGTAGTAGTCTTGCCTTCGGTCTAAAACTGGAAGTCTATGATAAATTGCAACACACAAGTTAAGCTTAAATATTTATCTCTCCATTTGGAATATCAAAGGTTACTGTTATTGCACCTTTTACCTTATTCTCATTTCTTCGATCACATTCCTTACAGCAACAACCGTAACCCGTTCTTAATTGCTTCACCGCTCAATCTAAGTCATTTCACATTCTGCCTTTCTTCTTTTCATCCCTACATTACAGGGATTTATGTATTGCAACCTCACACTGATTCCTCTTTGCAAGTGTCAATTTTACATACATCACATACACCCGACAAGAGCGTTCTATAGCACTGCCAGCAACCAAAGGGTTTCTTAGCTTTAACTCTTTCCAGATTATTTATTCGGCGGATGTGGATGGCATCTCGACATTTGGCTGGTCACTCGCTGGAGGGATTGATGTCGATGGAAATTCTTATCCAGACTTACTTGTTGGAGCCTACGAAGCCGATAAGGCGTTACTTTTCAAGTGAGAAATATGTTGATGCTTTCCTGTTGAAGTCGGAATGACTTTTTGCAAGTTCATAGATGCAGTCAGAAGCTTTGACTCATCAAATGTGGCAAATATCGAAAACACCTTTCGCGTCATTTAGGGGGGAAAGGGGGGGGGGGCTGTCTGGTTAGCTGCTATTTTCTTTTTAGAAGTTGGTTAGGGAAGAGAGATTTATCTCTCCATAAAATCATCTCTCGGTTCAGAATCGTGTGTGATTACTTGTCTTCTTGAAAAACAGAACCGTTTTTGACATAAATTGGCTGGTTGCTGGTAGAAACGAAGATCAACAATTTGGTTAGGTTATTATTCAGACGGCATCTTTAAAGAGCTTGGTTTCTAGACCTTTTTTTTAGTGCTTTCTTAAAATTTTATTCTAGAGGTCCATCATTACTTTGGCACTTTAAACGGAAACACCTAACCGACAGAGGAAACTAAATTCATGCTATCAGAAATCAGATATACCTTAACACATTCACGCCATGCCCAATACTTGGACATCTAACACAATACCTACAAGAAAGAGTTGCCACTAGAGATCGGATAGAAGTTATTGGTTATGTTGCTAGATCTAGTTAGGAACTGGAGTCATTCTAGTCCTTTTACGAGACCAAAGAAGGCTGGTCACAGCTTCAAGCATCGGGGTGCAGTTGTGAAGTGGCAGTATACTTGGTATTTGTGATTTTGCATATAACATTTACTCTTGTGCCGAATATGAAGATGGCTTGTTATTTTTGTTGTTGTTAGTAAGGTCGATGTTTAGGGTTTCCCTGCGGGGATATGTTTAGATAAGTCAAAAGCTTTGTTTATGTCAATTGCTGCTGGTATTGTGCATTGAGGAGCAAAGTTGTTCGTTGAAACTATAGAATGTGTTGGGTGAGGTTTGTTAGGAGAGTTGCTGTTGACTGATCATTTCTGAAACCAAGTGTTTGTGAGCGCTAATTCTGGACCTATTCTTCTGTGTATGAAATTATCGAGGGTTTTGGATAAAATTTACAATCGTGAGATGAGTCAGTGTGAGATTTATTCTGTCGGAGCCTTGCCTGGTTTGAGTATTGGCATGATGTGCGCTGTTTTTAAATTGAAAAAAGGATATTCGTGAGTCATTAGGGGTTGAAAATGTGTGATGGATGATTCCTAGGCGTTGTAGATGTATATTTGATTTCCTATCATGGCCTGTGGCCTTATAGTTTTGGAGATTTGATGGTTAATTTATTTTCTGGGGCGAATGGGGAAACTGGTCATTGCGGGTTTTTTATATCTCTCTGGATTTGTCTTTTTTGGCAGAGTTTAGTTAGGAATATGATGTTGGAGCAGTGTTTCATCAATATATTGCAGCGATTCAGTGAGGATTTCGAGCTGTTGTGTGTTTTCAGTGACTTGCGTGGCGGCGTAAATTGAGTGATATATTTTCTTTAGGTTTCTCTATGCGAGCATTCTTTTGAATTTGTTCTAGTTCTTGTTGTTTGATGTTGTTTTATTTTAGTTATTTTCTGTCTTTTATGCAACCTGTGAAATTTGCTTGTAACCTTTGTTTCTGGCGTTGATGGTTTGCTTGCTTCATTCGTTATATATTCTTCTGTCTGTTTTTCTTTCCTCTTCTTAATCATACATTAAATATTCTCCCACTGGATTACATTTTTTTGCTCAATGGGTACAGGTCAAGACCAATTATCAAGTTCTTGGAGCATCGATTAGAGTTCCAATCCGGGGGGAAACCCATTGACATCAAGAATCAGACTTGTGAGATCAAGAGAGGTCACTTCTTCAGTTGTATGGATCTTGTATTCTGCCTCACTTACAACGGAGTGAATGTTGATGACAAAATCGGTAAGTTTGAGTTCAAGTCCATAGAGTAGGGCCTACCATAGGCGTTTAAACTTCTCTAACATATTTAATTTGCTTAGGAATCGTAAGTATAAAATAACCAGTGGCTAATTGTTTGGTTTAAACTAGTTTTTCCCCCAAGGTTCCATTTTTATCGTCCACCATATAAATTGAGATTAACTGCATGTTGTGGTATTTTAGAGTTAAGTAAACTACTATCCAAGGTACCATAAGCAATAAAGTAGGCAGCCGCCAGATTGGCTATCAAAATAAAAAAAAAACAAAAACCAAAACATAAGCAATGAAGCGATTCTATGTACTATTTATTTCTCTTTGTGGCATTGACGCGTTTCTATGGGCATGGAAGTGTTATTGAAGATGAAGGCGATGATGTTTGTCAGATATACTATACACTCTGATTAAGCCAAGCTTTTAGAAAAGAGAATATTTTTTTATTTTTTTTAAATAAACAACTAAGAAATAGTGATTTCTGAGACATTTTCTAGAAAATGTTTTGTTCTCTCTACTTGAAAATCCTTATTCGCAGATAGTAATTTCTGAGGAATCCAGCTTCCATTGAACCAAAGATTCATACTAACAAACCTTATTCGTTGACTAATCTCCCAAGATGTATCTACATATGTAGAGTAAGCTACTTTTTACCATAGTACAACCTGCGTTGTACTCTCACCACGACCAGTACTGGGCCATGACCCGCCATTATATGTGGTAGTACGAGCCGAGATGCTGAGGGTAGGTTTACATAAGCCAGTCGCGAGCTGTAAACATTATTCTACCTAGTGATCACCACTCAGTATCAACACTGAATATAGGTAAAAGGTTTAGTAAACTAGTTAATTATACTGTGAATTATGTTTTTTTCCAGAACTTGAAGTAGAATACCACTTGGATATGGTTCAGGATTCGGAGAAAAGATTGCTGTTTGTATCCAACGAACAAAGCTATTTCCGAGAGAATATATATTATGTGAAAGAGATTCAGAGGTGCCGGACGCTCAAAACATTTCTCAAGGTAATGATGAACATTCAAGTTAGCTTTTCTAGCCACATTTCTTATTCCACTTAATCCCCACCAACATGTTATGGTAGGAGGTTTGGCATGTTTTCAAAATAAGAAAAGTGCAAATGCCTACAGTAAATGCGACAATATAAGTGAATGTAAATGGAGATTTTGTGCAGAATAAAGTGAATGGAATGCAATCACTTGCGAAGCGTGCTGGCAGGGGTAAATTGAATGACTACGATATTGAGTGATTAGTGGAATGGTGCCCTGGTTGTCTGTGAATGTGAAAAATATGTGGGTGAGGTTAAGATTTGTAAGAGTGACACTATGTAGTTGCAGTGTGTGGACTCAACAACGATAGAAGTCAAGTCGCGCGCGCGCGCGAGAGAGAGAGAGAGAGAGAGAGAGAGAGAGAGAGAGAGAAAAAAAAAAGAAAGAGTTACAAGAAGTTACAAGGAAAAGAAGTACCTCAAAGGCCTTGCGGCCCATATCGAGGAGGCACTTTTTGCGGTTTCAATTCTTAGCATGTACTGATTACTTGCTATGAGATCATCAACTTTTCAAATATAATTTGTCAAGTCTACTCTTAAACTGTTCAACACTGCTACTCTCAACAACCCCCGCTGGTAGTTTGTTCCATGTGTCGTAAATGTCATATGTGAATGACTTACCCACCGGAATGTATTGAATCTGGGCAGCTCCACCTTCCACCCGTGATTTCGAATCATATTCCGGTTGAGGGTAAAGAATTTAGTGGAGTCGACATTTTCAAATCCTTTCAAGATTTTAAAAGTCTCTATTAGGCGACCGCGCAGTCTTCGAGTCTCTAACGAATAGAGATCGAGCTCTTGCAGTCTTTCTTGGTATGACTTGTTCCTTAGCGATGGGATCAGTCTCGTGGCCCTGGCTTGCACCTTTTCCAGACGATCGCTGTCTTTTCGATAATGAGGAGACCAGAACTGAACAGCGAACTCTAGGTGAGGCCTCACCAGCGAGTTGTACAAAGGCAAAACAACCTCTTTTGTTCGAAAGCTGAATTTCCTCTTGATGTAACCCAACAAGCGATGAGCCTTTTTCTCCACCTGTAAGTACTGCTTCGAGAATTTGAGATCGCTGCGAATCAGCACACCTAAGTCCTTCTCAACATCAGTAGACTCAAGACGCATACCTTGTAGCTCGTAGCCTGACCGGGGGTTCGCATACCCGATGTGCATCACCTTACACTTGTCTAAGTTAAAATGGCATCTGCCACTTGTCAGCCCACTCGCCGATCATTCGTAGGTCATCCCTCAACATCTCGATGTTTTCGGGATTCGCTACATTAGCTCCAAGTTTGGTGTCGTCGGCAAATTTTGCTAGACGACTCACCAGTCCTTCATCTATATCGTTGATGTAGATGATGAATAATAGAGGGACTCCACTCGTTACTGACGACCACTGAGAGGTGTGGCCTCCGATGGTAACTCTCTGTCGCCTGTCAGACAACCAACTTTCTAACCATTTTGCGACCTTTCCTCTTATGCCCAGGGCATGTACTTTCGCTATCAGTCTGCGGTGGGGGACTTTATCAAAAGCCTTTTGGAAATCCCAATAAAGTAAGTCCACCGCTCGAGTTCTGTCAAACTCACTCATTATACCGTGGAAGAATTCAAGTAAGTTCGTGAGGCACGAGCGCTTTCTTCGGAAGCCATGCTGTGTGTCTCTCAACAGGTCGTGAGACTCTAAAGGATTCATTATCCTATCCCCTATGATGCCTTCCAGTACTTTGCCCACGATTAAAGTGAGACTTATTGGTCGGTAGTTTCCTGCGGTCCCACGGTCCCCCTTTTTG
Source organism: Ceratothoa steindachneri (assembly GCA_963969495.1). Lineage (NCBI taxonomy): Eukaryota > Metazoa > Arthropoda > Malacostraca > Isopoda > Cymothoidae > Ceratothoa > Ceratothoa steindachneri. Next base: position 140,115,243 of record OZ018319.1, read on the forward strand.
TGGATCGGGGTGACATTGGCCATACGCCAGTCTGCAGGTACTTCGCCACTGTCGAGCGCTGAGTTGAAGATCTCAGAAAGATGAGGGCTCACCTGATCTTTCACCTCACGCAGTACTCTTGGCAGGAAGAGAGAGAGAAAGACAGAGAGAGAGAGAGAGTATCTGAGGTGAGTTGGGACCAGTGTTCAGTGGAACAGAGGACGTACGATTCTATCAGGTGATATTCGGAGGATATATAAATGCAAGATTAGAAATGGGGAAAATTGTGGCAAATGGTACAGCTGGTAAGATAGCGAATGAAGAGGAAATTTTAAATTTTCTAGTGAGATTAATCTACTACTGGTGAGAAAATAGAGGATGTGTCAGGTATTTGAGAACACACATATAGAGAACCATACATAATCCCAACTTTTCTGCTCTCTTTTTTGAACCAGATATTTGAAAACATAACCTTAAATTCCTCTGGTTTATTTTTATCTCTAATTCAGTCCAAAAATGGTAGCTTCTAATATGAGACCGACGATGAATAGCACACTGACCTTATTCATTGCCTTAATCGCCAACCACGGTAATTTAGAGATTTCTACCTTCTTGAACATGGCTAAGTTCTTCTCCACTCTTACCTCGTCTCTCAGGACAGTTTCTCAGAAAGCACGGCCTGACTTAATTGTGGTAACGTTGGCTAGGCCTACATCACATGCTGGAGGTTCAAATCTTTCTCCCTTAATCTTCCAAGCGGTTGGAGGGATCAGACTCCATCTGTCCATGGGAAGCTATTAACAACATAACGTAGGAAAGGAGCTACTGGCTTCTGATGTGGCTGTGTCATCCATACCCAGGAGAAAGAATAATTCTCATGGTTAGACAGTGGTAACGTTGGCTAGGCCTACATCATATGTTGGAGTTCAAATCTTTCTCCCTTAATCTCCCAAGCGGTCGGAGGGAGCAGACTCCAACTGCCCATGGGAAGCTATTAACAACAACATAACATGGGAAAAGAGCTACTGGCTTCTGATGTGGCTGTGTCATCCATACCCAGGAGAAAGAATAATCCTCAGTGGTTAGACATCGTTGGTAAGGCTGAGTTCGTCAGGCAGGTCCAGAGTAGTCTTTGAGATTCTTGGATTGCCATAAGAATAACGTGAGTGTTCCAGTAGAACTCTAGTCCCTCCCACACTTCCTCTACCACCCACGACTGGCTGGATGAGAATGTTCACCATCGGGCGTGTTTGAGGGGAGACCAAACAGGGCTCAACTATGATAATGACTCCTTGAATAGTGCCATTGAAGTAGTTATTGCAAACATAAATGAGAGCCGCCTGATTTGAGCATGCAGTCGCTTACTAGGCTGCCATAAAGGCTGACTTACTTCCTTAAATTATCACCCACCGGATTCTCTTCAATCGAACCTGACAGCTTTCAGGAAAGCTGTCACTACACGTAGTTTTCTCCAGAGGTCTCCTAGAGAGGTTATAGTAAAATATGTTCTAAGATGGTCAAGAGGAAAATAAGACAAGAAAGGATGAGATGGACAGTATTTTCAGGATGCTGGAGTTTTCAGTAGGGGCAATGAGAGTGGTGTATATCTGTCAGGGTTGCATTTGTTTTTGTATTCTAGTGCAGTTTACTGATAGCAGGTGGGTGAGTCAAACTCTGGTTCCGAGATATAGGATTGTTTCAGATTGGTGGATATCGGGGGTTGTGTTTAGAGTAGGCCGTTTCAGGGCTGGCTTTGAGATGTTTTGCTGGCAAAGTTGCTGTTTATATGTTTTATAGCATTCTGGTTCGGTGAGGTTGGAGGCACGTTATCTAGTAATTTGGTATAGGTGGCAGAGGGGTGGTTAATGGGTTCCGGGTGTGGGTGTAGGAGTGGAGATGGCATAAAAGTGGTGCGGGGATATAGCATTCTACTGAAGAACCCTGTGCCTATCGTGTTTAGGTGTTCCTCGATTGGGAAGACTTTGTTTCCTGATGGAGGTGGTGTATTGGGGTGATTTTTTCTAGCCAGTTGCGATGCAGAGGAAACTATTTTGTACTCTTTGCATCTTGAGTAGGCGTCCAATGTGTGGATGCGTAATTTCGTGTCGTACGGCTGAACTGTTTGTATAGGAGTGTCAGAGTTTCTTTGTGTTCTCCAAAGTTGGTGTTTGTTAGTGTTTGGAAGAGGTTGAGTTTGGGCATGGTTTTTTAGGCGTTGTTTTGTGTGTGTCGAAGGAATTTCATGTCTGACTCTAGGGTGACACCCAGAAGCGTTAGGTTACGTTTCAGCGGGAGAAGCTGGCCGTGGAACCAAATGTGTAGGGGATAGTTTGATTGTTTTAATTCAGGTGTAAAGGAGATTACGGTTTAGTTAAATGCGCAATTAGCGGCGGCTTTCGTCGACCTACGAGCCGAGTGATCCTCTACCATATGCTGCGACCTGGCGCAATGTGCGTTCAGCGTGTCAACTTTTATACCACCTTGCGTTAAAAGTTGAATGGGAAGGAGGGGGGGGGGGCATTCTGTTTGGTGTATACTAATTTGGGAGATGAAGGGACCTACTTAGGATTTGGAGACTGTGCGTGCGGAGGTGGATTGGTATAAGATGTATAAGTCACTTGAGTAAATTTTTAGTCTGACTGTTTGTGTAGTTGGGAGAGTTATGTAATGCATGACGATATTAAAGAGGGCGAGGAAGAGGATGACACCTTGAGGGCTCGCATGGTTGGGTTCTCAATCTCATGTTCCTTTTGAGTGGGGGAGGAATTAGTCATGCCTATTGAGGAGAAAGTTTACTATCATTTTTTTTGTCATTGTTGTGGTAGTGGGTGTTCAGTATGTTTTGTATGACAATCTGGTGTGGATCGGTGTCAAAGGCTTTTCTGAAACCTACTGCGACCATGACTTTGCGTGTGGGGGGGGGGGGTACGGTGTTGGCTGCGACCAAATAGGTGTCTTATTAAAGTGTTTAGTAGTGTGGTTGTGGTGTTTTCCATGTTGGGTGTATGCGAGGGATGTAATGGGTTTGATTCTGTTGAGATTTTTTTCTAGAATTTTTGAGATGTTTGAGCGGAGCGAGATGATCAGTAGGAGGTGGTGATATTAGCGTGTGTTTTTTGTTTTGGGATGGGGATGATGTATGCGTGTTTCCAAATTTGGAGAGGAAGATGTTGCTTAACAAATAGTTGAAGTTATCTGAGTACAGATGTGGCTGTGGGGCCAAGGTGTTTTCGAGAGATGTTTGAGGTGTGTTCTGGGGCTTTAGCTTGTGGGTTTTTGGATGATTTTATGCCTTGTATGCGCTGGCAATGTGGGTTTTATGTATAATTTGCGTAGATTTTTGAGTGTTTTCCTATTGTTGCCTGCTGATTTAGGAGTAGTGAGTAATGAGCTGGTTGCCTTGTTCGATTGGAATTGGGATTTTGTTGTCCCTGGTGAAGAATGATTCATGTGTGTGGATGGAGGGGACGTGTGTTTTTTTTAGATTGTTCACCAGAGTTAAGAGTGGTTTGTTTTGTGGTTGATTAGTTGGGGTAGTATTTCTAGTTTTTTATGTTTGGTGTAGATGAAACTATTGACTTTCCTTTTGAGGACCTATATTTGTTCAAGTTGGGCTATTGGGATAAATTTTTACCATACGTATGTAAAAAAAAACATGTACTTATACTAATTTCTATGTATGCATATATTTTTTTATTCAATATCTGTTTTGTCCCCAAATTATAATTTGTCCTCATACCTGACGCACTTTGTATATACAGAGATGCTTTATGTAACTAGTACTATTAAGGACTTGATAATGTTAAATGGTGCCTGCCTGCACGAAAGAACTTGAGTGGTAGCAAGGGATAGAAATTAGTGACGATGCGCTAGGATGGATATTTTATTCCTTCCATCCATGAAGACGAGGGAAATTAAGAAAACTTCCTGGGATTATATTGGTGAGGCCATCATTAACACGAGTCAATTAGGGAAAAAGTGCAAATGTACAGTTAATTCGTTTTCATCAGTTTAATCAAGATTTATTTCTTATGTATCTTTTTTAAATACTTAAACGGGCGACGGCCGACCCTAGTGGAAATACCGCTTCCCATTACTTCCTAAGTTAAGTTACATTGTGTGTGTTAAGTCGTCAGATAGAGTCACGATTTGGGTAGAATTCATGGCGGATGCCATACTCTGTAGACACCCATGGTTCGGATTCCACGTTAAACTGTAAGCCCCTACGAAAAAAGTAAAAGCTCCACAAAGAGTGGAGCATGATGGAAAAACCGTGATTAGTTTTCACTATTTTATTGATAGGTTTTTCTGACTTACAGCCAGGTTTGGTGGACAAGTTAACCCCGATTTCAGCCAACGTGAGTTACTCTTTAGTTGAAGAGAGGCGATTCCCACGTTCATTGACGCCCGTGCTCGATCGCAGTCGAAATATTTCAATGAGCGACGCTCTTTACATCGAGAACAACTGCGGGGAAGACAAAGTCTGCGTTCCAGATTTGGTTCTTACGGTGGACGCGTAAGTCAATCATGTTTAGCCACAAAATGATCATATTTTTATTTCATTAACGCCCCCTCTACCTCCCCCCTTGTTTACTAGGCTTTCATTTTGCTTTAAAAATAGTGCTAGAATTTCTTAATCTCCATCTGTTATAGCATTCACTCTACATGAATTGCGTCGCCTTAGCGCGAAAATCATATTAACAAATACTTTCTCTTAAAGAAAAGGTCTTAAATTAAATTCATGAATCGAATTTATATACGAATATATTTTTATTTTTCTTGTTTGAATTTTTGTTATTGTGACTTTTCTCAACTGTAAAATGCAATATTCCAATTTCAGACCGGACCAGTTTATTATCGGGCAGACGGAAATGTTAAACTTGAGCATTCGCGTAGTAAACAACAGAGAGGACGCGTTCGAAACTGCTGTTTACATCTCTGAGCCTACGGGGATGCTATTCAATAAATTCGAACGGCGGGAGAATGCGTCCTGCTCTGTGCGAAAGGTCGAAGGAAAATCATGGCTAAAGTGCGATATTGGAAATCCACTTCCTATTAAGGAAAGTGTATGTACAGCATGAAATTGCCTTGTTTTCCTATTATCTTACATAACGCTATGAAACGCTAACGAATTCAAGTTTGAGTATTTTAGGAGTAAATGTGTGAGGGTAAGAAAGTCGCAGTGCTATTTGTGGTGTCTGGACGAATGTGCAGTTTGTTCCGGCATCTTTAATGGATAGAAAGGGAAAGAATAGAGGAGAGGTGGCTGATTTTGTTGTATTAAGAGGAAGTAAAGTGAAGGGGAATATACCAGAGAACGAAGAATGGATTTTCTTATGCGTGGGACTTACTTTGTGGTCCCCGGGTTCTCTTCAGTCAGACCCAGTAATACTCAAGAATGCCGCCACGGCCAGAGGCCTTCTCCAGAGGTACCCAAGTGAGGTGACATGATAAATCCGCGAAACGAACTCTGACGGTTTCTTTCTTAATTCGGTCATCAGTATATCTTCAAGTTCTGAATTCTCTCTAATACTCCTTCCATATTCTACCTGTCTAGTCATCCATCTATAGCTTTGTAGACGCATCAAATTCAATCTAGTACTTTATCCTAATTCTATTTATTTACCCATCGGGAATATTCCATAACTAATATTCTAAATCTGGTGGCAAATAAAATTCTCTCATTTTTATGTAGCCGTTGGATATTTTTCCTTGGTGCAGATTACCCAATTGCATCCATTAAAAGCCTTATTATTTTCAAGGTCTTCTTCAACGTGCTGTTTCAACAATCTGGGGTACTGGAAGAGCCTCGTTTTGAATTCCTCATTCGGGTTAACAGCACAAATAAAGAAGAGGGAACGGAAGAAGATAATTTCATAGTCAAGGTAGTTGAAGCCAAACTTCACGCGGAACTAACTCTCTTCGGGTGAGTTGTTTCTATATTCCTCATTTTGAAAGAAAAGGATTTAACTTTGATTAATTGAGCTAGGAAATACAACAGGCCTTATAAAACATCATGAGGGACTAGATTTTAGAAGAAGACAAAAATTCTATACACGAATTCGAAAAGAACATCACAGTAGGGACACACCTTCACAGACTAAATGCACTATTCTTCCTGCATCCACACTTTTTTTTTTCTTCTAGTGCACAAACTATCATAATTCCTTTTATTCAATTACCTTGGATCCGCAATTTGGACATGGTCTTACCGGTAACCCAACTCAATTCACCACACGTTCGCAACATGTTTAAAGGTCACACAGCTCAGACAAAACCTACATTGCTAAAGATGGTGAATACAAAAATATCTCTTCAACTCAAATAGGTCGTGATAACCATAAAAAAATAATATTTGTCAATGAATGAAAAAACTATTGATAAATGTGATTAATAATAATTATTTAAACATTTGATCAATAATATTCATAAAATTTTCGCGTGTTGGCGAAAGTTTGTTAGAAGTGACTACAAATTAAGGGGGAGATGAGGAATTCTCTACCAGAGCTTGCAACAGAGTGATTTTGATAAATTAAGAGAGGAAAACGCCCCCACAATTAGAAAAAAATTAGTTGACAGTAAACAATGAGGTAATTGAAGGATGCTAAAAGGATAAAGCTCTAGAAAGGAAGAATTTGCCGCTTTTAAAATTAAAAGACTTTGACAAAGGCCATTAAAATAATCCTACGACGAAAATTATAATAAAGTGGCATTTATTTGAACCTAAAGCGACAGATTCAATGAATTATTAAAAAGATATGATAAAAACTATGAAAAACAATGCCAAAACCGTCAAACCCACTTTTTAGCTCGGGGACGAAACCCCCTTGTCTTTAAGACGAGATCCCTCTGCCGGATGATGTAGTTCACATAAAAATCAGATTGACAGTCGCTATTGTGCCCAGCGGCATCATTGTCCTGTCCTCGCTGGGTGTGGGGGTTGGGGTGTGGCGAGATGTTTGTGTGGTATTGGAAGCAGCGATCGTTGATTTTTCCCTTTAAATTTAAAGCGCAGTGTTATGCAGGAAGTTTGTAAACAAAGTAGCGAAGAAAGAGGAAATGAATGGAAGATGTATAGATGTATATTATCCTTCCGGTGTTGGGGCCTGGATGGCACACAACCCTCCAGATATCACCTAGCACACAAAATGATTGATAAGGAAAAGAAAGATGAGGGTGGGGAGGGGGGTGAACCAGTAGAAGGAGAAATGGGGGAGAATGCAGAGATGTTAAGAACCATCACCTCCTTCGGAACCAAGAGGGAGGGTGGAAATATCACCCAACCCATGGGGCCCCAACCAAGAGTGAATGGACGAAAGCTGGTTGGCGACTAGCCTACCAAATTAACCACCCATCACTAGAATGGCTCAGAAGAGGCTTGTGAGTAGTGGCGAAAAGGGGTAAATTGGAAATGTCCAGAGAAAATAAAGCCCAGGGAGTCTCAATCTAGTTCGAAATTACCTGGGACAGCGGGGCCTGGAAAGCGTGCTGCTTCTCTTCCAAGTACCAGGTATGACAAGCTACACGGGCACCTTCTTGTGGAGCAGCAATTATGGAACCCCTCTTGACCCTGTCGTGTGGGTAGATGGGGGCATCTCCTCCGTGTCAGGGGCACTTGGATATGAGTACCCAAACCATATGTTATTCTGTGAAGACAGGAAGGTAATGAAAACGGTATTGTGATTGGCTTTGCGAGTGATGACGTGTGTAGGAGTTACCTTTCGCCGAAGGGGTAGGCCCAACGCATCCGCCTAATAGGCGCCCAGTTCCTCACATTCCCTGTTCTTGTATCCGACTAACTGAGATTGAACCCAGTACCCAAACGTCAGAAATCCAACGCTGTATTCACTAGTCCAGCGAGACTTCTTAATGGACGGACTTGGAAGAATTTTTTACATAAAAAGTGGGGAAGCAAAAATACCGATAGCAACTTGCGGCGCTATAGAACTAAGACCAGATGGAGACCACTAACATGGTAAGAGGTGCAAACAAAACTTTTTTCTTTGACCACGATACGCTAGTGTGCCGGGTTTCGCTGACCCTACCCAGCCATGTCGGTAGTAGGTTAATTTGGACCAGTCCTGGATTATAGGAAAGTTTGGTGATGCTGAAAATGGACCAATAATGACATTAAACACAAAGATACGTCAACGTACAATGTTAAAATAAACACGACTCCGTCTCCGTTACCAAGGCGATTTCAGTGTGAGAAACATGAATATCACAAAGCGTCGATTGAAAGGGGGAAGTATTCTAGAGGAGATTTGCGGCCAACTAACTAGCTAGTATAGTCATTCCAAATTTTCTTGGAAAGAGGAGACGACCGTAAGCAATCATATATGTTGTTTACCCAAGAAGGAGGAGACGCCCGGAGGAAATCAAATATGTTGTTTAGCTAGGAAGGAGGAGACGACCGAGGAAATCAAATATGTTGTTTACCTAGGAAGGAGGAGACGACCGAGTAAATCAAATATGATGTTAACCTAGGAAGAAGGAGACGGGAGGAATTAATCAAATATGTGTTTACATAAGAAGGAAGAGACGACCTTAATAAATAAAATATGTTATTTACCTAAGAAGGAGGAGACGGCCAGAGGAAATCAAATATTTTGTTTAGCTGGGAAGGAGGAGACGACTGGAGGAAATTAAATATGCTGTTAACCTAGGAAAGAGGAGACTACCGGATGAAATCAAATATGCTGTTTACTTAGGAAGGAGGAGACGGTCGGAGGAAATAAAATCTGTTGTTTACCTAGGAAGGAGGAACGATATGTTGTTTGCCTAGGAAGGAGAAGACGACCGGACGAAATAAAGTTTGCTGTCTAGGAAGGAGGAGACATCCGGAAGCAATAAAATATGGTGTTTACCTAGGAAGGAGTAGACACCCGGAAGCAATCAAATATGGTGTTTAACTAGGAAGGAGGAGACACCCAGCAGCAATCAAATATGCTTTTTACCTAGGCAGGAGATGAACGGAGGCAATTAAATTTGTTGTTTAACTAGGATGGAGGAGACGACCTGATACAATCAATTTCGTTGTTTACCTAGGAAGGAGGAGACGATCCGAGACAATCAGATGCTGTTTATCTAAGAATGATGAGACCCGGAGGAAATTAAACATTTTGTTTACCTCTGAAGTAGGTGACGACCTGATAGAATCAATTTCGTTGTTTACCTAGGAAGAACGAGATGACCAGAGACAATCAAATGTTTACCTAAAATGAGGAAACACCCGGAGGCAATCAAATATGTTGTTTACCTAGGGAAGAAGAGACGAGCGGATGCAATCAGTTCGAAAAAGGCAAACAATGTCGCACGAACTTAGACAATAATATACAATTTATGATACAAGGGGTTCAATTATTTGATGCTCTTTCTGTTAAGGTTCAAACGACTAAGGTTAATTAATATAAAAATGTTTTAGAGGAACAAATGTATTGATTAAAATGATCATAGCTCATTGGACAACCTCGATAATGGACGCATCGTCTGTGTTGTTCTCTCTTTCTCAAACATACATACCCACCCTGGCAACCTAACCTAACTTAAACACCCTGATAACTGACTTATGATTATCTTCTCCAAACTTATCCTTTGGTTCCTGCCACATTACTAGTGGCTCCCATAGGTCCCTATAATATAGGTCAGTAGGCAGAGTCCCACAAGTCCCAAAGGCAAATATACACATTTGCGCGGGCATCGGGAGATAGGAGATCAAAATTTATTTAATATTATGTTAAATATTAACTAGTAGAAATGTTAAGTAATATCTTTCTTTGCAGTTCCTCTGATCCCGAATCAATCACGTACAATACTTCGCTCTACCGGGTTCCTCTTCGGAATCATGAGGCTCATTTTGGTCCCTCCCTTGTGCACAAATACGGACTTCTGAACAGTGGACCCTCGGCTATCAAGAAGGCTGAGATCATGATTCTTTGGCCAACAAGAACTTTGACAGGTGAGGCTGACTTAAACATGTATGCAACACGTTTCCGTACAGTCTTGGCGAATCACACGTCGTTCGCGATTCTCTTTTCATGGAGCGTGTGAAAATGGCTCGTGTTTTTCACTTCTTGAGGTGATTTGCTTTTGTTCCTCTTCAGGAAAATACTTACTGTACATCGTCGAAGAACCCATCACGGTTGGTAAAATCAAGTGCAACCGTGTTCGTGATATCAACCCTTTGAATTTGAAGGTAATGGTTAACCTTATTTTTTTATCTCGGGAAAAATTTCAATTTAAAAATCGAAAACACACGATGACATCCCTTGTTTTAAGCTTTTAAGGAGAGATGTATAAAGTGGTGAAAATAGCAGAAATGAAATGGTGTTAAAGAAATCTCGTCGCACAGCCACCTGCGTCTTCTCAGAGTAACTCAGTTTATTTGCAATGGAGAGATATTTAATCACTTTTGTTATCTGGTGGTTGTGGGTATTTCTCAATGGTAGGGCCCCATAAGGTTATCAAAATGTTGCTGTTTGTTGGATGAATTTGCCACGGTAGACAAAGATTTATGAACCATTCTGGATCGAATATTTAGGCTAGAAGTAGTTTACTATTGCAGTTTCTGCCATCCTTAACCTCTTTGGTTTACTCTAGTTTCTTTTCTCTTCTCTGTTAATGAAATAAATTTGAGGCTTTTGGTATTTGAGCCTGCAGTTGGTAGGTGTTGTCATTGAATGGTTTGTTCATGGTTTTTAGATATTCCATCACTAGTTGAAAGTGGCTCTAACACTGTTTGGATCCACGGTGCCTAGGGAATTCCTGGCGCCTATCTTAGTTATTGCTGGTCCAATTCCAACCTGTCCAAACTTCAACTGTAGCTACTTTTCCAGGAGGTAGGGCTGTCGCTCCTCAAATCGCACTCGTAGAAAAAAAAACCAATTCTGTTACCACAAAAGCCAACGGCCCATATTCCGGTTGAGTAGCTTATTATAACACAGGCCGGAAGATGGTATGGAGAGTTGCTAGTAACCAAGAAATTCCATTTGATCTGTTCTTCTGGATAGTTTATTTTATTTTCATTTACAGTTTTTTTTCTTCTTTTATCATTCTAGTCGGTGCACGGGGTTAAAGGTCGACATTTGAATAAGTGTGTGCTTGAATGACATGTTCTTGAAAGGTTATGATGCGGTATTCCAGTCCTTCATATTTTCCACTCTGTTATTTTCTACCCTTTTCACTTTTTTATCTATTTTTACTCGAATCTATCTAGTACTCTTTCCATTCTTTTCCCATTACGATGAAATGCTATCGTTGGTTGAACTAGTTTGCTGGGCTTGAGAAGGAACCCAGATTAAACCGTTCATTTCAGTTTATGTCTCTCTATATCTTATCTTTCCCCAATTCCTTTTGTTAACACCCTAAACTAACAAAAAATTAATGAGAAAAGGACGCAAAGATGACTAGAGAACCATTCGTTCAAATCCTACGAGTAACTAGTAGAACTCCCCCCCCCCCCCAAAAGCCCTTCTCTGAATGAAAGATTTTATGATATTTGTATTATTAAGCTAATAGGAAAGCATGATGCATCTGATAAATATATTGCGAAAACACCAATAATCTATTTGATTCTGTCGCCGTCTAATTCTTCTTTCACACCACACAAAGTACACTTTGGGCTTAGGAGCAAGAAGCAATGAAGCAATGAAATATTTTCTTCCACAGAGGATCTCGGCTGAAGAGAGAATAAACATTCTGCAGCTTGAGAACATCGGAGGTTCTCATCGAATATCAACGTCTGCCCAGACTGACTTAGCTGAAAGTGAGACTTCCTCATCTGAGAAGAAATCATCATCATCTTTTTCTTCATCTACTTCTACATCTTCTTCTTCTAGTGCAACTATTTCTTCTTCCTCTTCAACTGAAGGTAGCTTTGAATCGTCTTCTTCCCAATCTTCTTCAGTGAGTAGTTCCGGGTCATCAGCGCAGCATGGAACTAGAGAGCACTCCGGTGGTAGAGCTGTTGAAGGGGGAAGAGTGGGAGAGTCTAGCATTCAGGGAGGAACACATTCATCTCGTCAGAAATTTGAGTATGAAAGACCCTCCTACTCCTCTACGGATCAAGATGGGCACCCTACATCCCGAGGACGGACGGAAGGAAGCTATTCTTCACGCAGTCGAACTGAAGGTAGCTTTGAATCCTCTTCTTCTGATTCTTCAGTAGGTAGTTCCGGATCATCAGTGCAGCAGGAAAGTAGAGAGCACTCCGGCGCTAGAGCTGTTGAAGGGGGAAGAGTGGGAGAGACTAGCATTCAAGGTGTTACACATTCATCTCGTCGGCACTTTGAGTATGAAGGACCTTCCTACTCCTATACGGATCAAGATGGCCACATCACATCCCGGGGGCGGACGGGAGGAAGCTACGGTTCTTCGCGCAGTCGACCAGAAGGAGGTTATTCTTCATCGGCAAGAAGCGAATCAGGTGGTGCCTACTATGCTTCTTCAGGAGATAGAAAAGATGAAGATTATACTTCTTTACGTACTAGAACTGATGGAAACTATTCTTATTCGGCAAGAGGAGGTTCTGATGACAGTTACACTTCTTCCTCTGGCCATGGGACGAAAATATTTTATCCGTCTTCTGCATATGATGGAGAAGACGGAAGAAGTGTAGAAGGGGGTTACGTGGCTTCATCAAGAGGTCGGGAAGAAGGAAGTTATGCCTACAGGGGTGGTTATTCGGCCCCTACGAGCGACAAAATTGGGGGACGACCAGGATACTCTTCTCAGGGCATAAAAGAACACGAAGGTCCCTATACCTACTCGGAACGACCAAATACTCATAAGGATTTCGAATATGGTCAGATCTCACAGTCCGGAAGCACAACCGGATACTCATCATCTTCCGGTGGTGGAAGAAGGAACTTTTCTTCAACCAGACATCAGATTTCCCGCGGTGGCCTCGTCGAAAATCAAGGACAAAATGTGGCTTCCTCTACTTCGAATGCGAGAACGCAAAGTGGACCAGTCCTGCCATCTAGCGGTAGTGGAGGCCACTTTTCTTCCACTTTATTCACGGTTGACTCGGATGATCGGAATAACGACCGGAAGAGAATGGAAGAAAGTGGAAGAAGAGTGGGACATTCACATGTCATTCACCGAGGACACACTACTGGCGGCTCAGCTTCATCCGAGGGTCATAACGTTGGTGGCAAATTGGAAGGTCATTCTTCCTCCTCCCGAGGAAATGCTTTCGATTTACCATCGCTACAAGGAACGGGAATTAGTGGAAATCAAGCTGGTCGAGATTCTTCTTCTTCTTCCTCATTCAGCCGACATTATCACTACAATTCTTCCAGTAAAGGGAGAGAAATTACACACCAGCATCCACCAAGGGACTGGACCAGTGATATCTACACTGCCACCAATGACGGAGGCGAGGACGGAAGATATCACTCCTCATCTTATTTCGAAAGTAATTCCCCTGGTGGTTCTGCCTCTTCCTCTTCGATCTATCAGGAATCTTCATCTTCATCATCATATCCCCGCGATGAATCATTTTATCGACACAACGAAATTGACAGCCGGACCAAAAGAGACACCAACCAAGGAGACGAATGGCAAAAAATGGTAATTATGATAATTTGTTGAGGCTTTACTTGTTTGATTTATCAAACTCTAAGAAAGAACAACCAACTATTAGTGAACGAAAAAAAGGGGGCAGCTATTTATGCGGATATTATTTTCTCAAACGCTCCGACTTCCATTTTCAGCTCAGCAATAAAAGAGTCAATGTGAGAATACTTATGTAGGAGATCAGAACCCGTCTTCGGATTCTGAGTTTTCGACTCATTTTTATCACTTTTAGTGAAATCACTTTCTCCATTTTAACATTTCCATTTCTTAATTATTATAAACATTTAGTTTTGTCTAATAAGCATAATAATGTTCTATTCAATCGCGTTGACTCTAATTAAGATAACTGAAGATGGATTTTGCGCAATGCCCCCTCCCTCTCTACCCGAAAAAAAACCTTGCCTATTCGAGAGCTACTAGGGTAGTTTTTCCCATCCTTTGGATGTGGTCTTTAAATGTACTCTCCTGTCACCATTACAACACAATATTATCCAAATGCGTTTGGTCTTCTATTTCATGAAGAAGGTGTCGCCCTCAAGTACGAAAATTTCCCGCATTTCTTGAGGGTAGTACGGTGGAAGCGGGGCAGACGACTGTATAATCTTTTCCACTGTATATTGCAGATCGAAGATTGCGGAGCAACTCTGTGTACCCGCATTCGCTGCACCACTGATGAGCTTGCCACTAATGAGGATGTTTATGTCTACATCCGATCGCGCCTTTGGGTTGATACTCTTAATGAGGTAAATAAAGATATCATTTCTTGTCAACTCACTCTGTGTATTGGCTAACTTACCTTACTCTATAGGGTATGTGATACGCTATATTTTGACTTCTCATGTAGTTTATAGATTTACTCCTTTTAGAAATTCTGAGGTATCTATAAGGAAATGAACATATATTTAATGATCAGGGTCCATAAATAAAAAGAATAAAGAAAACTAGTTTAACCCAATGTATGTTTTTACGAGCTTTAAGCTCAACTAGTGATTTTGGCTATATCGTTTACTTCTATTTCGACTTGCGTGAATGACTTTCGAGTGGCGATTTTTGAGTATTTCTTCCTTTGCAGGATCCGAAGGTATCTATTGACCAGTACGGTAGAGTATAACCCAATTCCATGGCCTCTCTTGTAACATAGTTTCCTTACAGCCCAATGGATTGGTGATGTTTCTTAGTTTATTCTGGTGCTATGAGGTGGAAGCAACTTTTTGCTTCTAAAAAAACTAATGTTTGCTAGAATAATTGTGTGAAGAGTTCAACTTGCTCTAAATTTGGATAAAGATTGGTGTGGTTATGCGTACTTTATTGATCATAATTATATAAAGTACAGCTTGCATAAGCCAGTATGAGTCTTCATAGCTAACAATGTATATAATCCTAGTGGTTGATTAACCCTAATAATAATGGCTTAGTTTTATTGATACTGCTCCCAGGTATGGAAAAGCCCTGTTACACTCGTTTCGACGCCTCAACAAAGAACACGATAGTTTCGATGCAGTTAGACACATTTTTGTGTCAATATATAAATAAGTGTTTAAAGTGTAATATTAATCAAGTCCTTCCTCATCCTAACACGTGGTTGGCGAATGACTTCATCTCTATTTAAATTCTCACTATAAGATAAAAAGAGCTGAACACGGCTATTTCCCCAGTAACCATGGCGGAGGTCGAAATTTGTTGGCGGCAAATAAGGTGAAATCGTCTTGGCAAAAATCGCAATTGTTTAAGAGGAAGTTAGAAGAGGTTTAACTTGGTGGTTGGAACTTAATGTAAAATTGAGAGACCAATAAGTAAAATGGCCGCACTTAGGGGCGCATACAATTTTATATTGGAAATTATGGTTAGGGAAAATTGGGGAGTAGGAATTTTCATCCCGGATTTTAGCCCTCTACCATTATCACACCGCCTAAAAATGATATTTATTTTATCAAGCTTTGGAAGTCAGATTGTGGCCAATATAAAGAGAAGACGACTCTCTATCTGGTTCTTGGCTCTTTGTGAACTGGAGAGAACGCATTTATAACCTCATAAATCGACAGCGGCGAGCTGACATCTTTCGAGATGGGAATCGTTCGAAAGATTTGACTATCCCCTCCCCCTTCCAGAGAAAAATTTATGCACGGGGCATGTTCTCTTTTACCCAAACCTCGCACAAGCATGAAACTTCCTCATTTAACTTTGGAAGCTGTGGACTCACCAGGGAGAGTGGTAACATTTCTGGGTTTTGCCCATTCTCACAAAAGAAAGAAAAGGATTCGAACCTGCACCACACAACGATCCTCACTTCTCAACCCACCGATCTGACCACTAGGCTACAGCCAACATCCACATAAAAAGGACGCTTCGAGAAAGGCTTTCAGCAGTTACTCATCATATATCAAACCAATAAAGTTCGTCACCTCTCACCTCACCTTACCTTACCACCTACTCTATACATTTTTCTAACGTATCTTCCCACTCGAGGGGATCATACGTTCATCAGCCAACTTTCCTAGCGCAATCACTTAATCCACATATTTTATACTTGACCTGAGCTCACTTTTCTCATTTGCTCTTTCCTTCACACACTCATAATTTTTTTTCCCTTAAACCATGATAAAAACACAACAATCTTTCTTTTATAGTTCTTCTTTCATTGCTGTCCCCTTTTCCCGTTCACACTTCCACTTCATTCTTCCACTGGTTTATTTTATTACACAAGACTCACCATTTTTTACCCTGTCAGCAACCCTTTCATGCAAGCTATGTGCGTTCCCATTTACAAGGCCATTGACAATGCTGACGATTACTTACCTACATATCAGTTCCACACCCTGTTACAACACCTAACTTACACCACGAATCCATTCGTGCCTGCATTCGCTTGTTTCTGCATACCCAAATTATAGAGCTCCTTAAATTAGTTCAACAACCACTGTTGACATTTTTATTCCCCTCACTCTTATTCTTATTGCTGACACAACTATTAGTGTCAGCTAAAAATTGCATTTATCTAAAATAACTAAAATCAACTAAACTGAATTACCATAAAGAAAATAATAACTCGGTTTTGAAAGCAATTAGCAATCGGAAGGATTCTTACTCTGAGATGAATTGCGTTTGAAAAGCGTCAGTCATTACAAAGTATTCGTGATTACAATAACGGGTTATGTTTGGAATTCTAACCATTATTTTGTATCCTTAATATATTTTTTAGAGTAGTTGAAGTGTCTTACGTGTTAATACCCATATAAGCAGGTTTACTTTTTCCTAATATATTTTTCTAATATGCCTACAATAATATCGGTGAAGGCTTCACTGAAATCAGTTAGAAAATCTTAGATAAATAATGCACGGATTTGGGAACCTACTAATCTAAAAAAAATAGCGCTTTAAAATATGTAAAAGCCCATTTATATCTTGTCTAGTCTGTTTTGTACAAATTTATTCTCGATGGACTACTAAGCGTCCTCATCTCCATTAAACATTTGAGTGGTTAATTTCATAGTAAAAATTATAATTTTCCCTTGATACTTCTCAATGTGTTTGTTTCTTTTCATTCATCTTCCCATCTCATTTTTGTTCCTTCTTTCCCTCATTCATATAGGCCAAACCGACGGTTTTAAAAGGGTGCCAGATCCCTTTGCAAGTATCGCCTAAAAGTACTTGTTCACCTTACTCACATCGACGCTCTACCTTAAGTTTCAGTTTCCCGTTGATGATGTTACGATCAGTACCCGTATGGTTGCTCGAGCAGAAGTAACGGCCCGTGAGATCCCACCCGATATGGACATTGAGTCAAATGATAAACAAGTAAGTTGAGAGATCTTCGGCTGCCTTTCGGATATTCCGAGTAATTGCGATCAACTTCACTAATTTTTTTTATGCACCCTATTTGATCAGATCATTTTTCACCTATGGTGGTGGTAATCGTAATAGAGATTGGGCGTCTCAATTTCATGTAATTTGGTGGAATTTATAACCAGAGCTAAATTTTGAACTAGGTGATTATAATGGAAGGAACAAATCCTTTACTTGTTTTGTGATTTTAGACTCAGAGCTGTAATCTAAATTTCCCTTCCACCCCCAGATTCAGTGAAACAATACCCTCCTTACTCTTTCATCTTAAACACTCCCCGCGGAGGTAGTAAAAGCTAGTAGTGAAATAGTTTTAAAAAACAAAATTGAGTTATTTTACGAATGATATTGTTTAAATACGGAGCCCTGTTGTGGATTGAATGTCGCGTGAGTGAGCATCGTGGTGACAATGTCCAAAGGAGGACTACTAGTATAAAGTTGGACTGGCCTTTGAGGGGACTAGGTAGTCCTTGGTGGTTCCGTATAACTATGTAACTATTAGTAACACACTTTCCCTTAAAATAAATGAAAAGGAGGCAGGTAGAGAAGTTAACTGGATTAAGTACCGTTGTGGATATCTAGGTAGATTTAACAGCCCGGGCCTACTTACCGACATGGTCATTCCATAAAATGTTTGTGCTAAGAACAAACATTAAATAATCATTGGTGGATTCATCACATCCTCATCCAAACTGTGTGGATTTATAGGTGTGGTTTATAGTATATACGAGCAGCTACTTATTATAAAGCTCTCTACGCTCTTTTTTGTTTTCCGTTATGAGACTGGGGGCTGTTACTTATGTGGTTCCTGTTTAGGGTCAGTCCGCCTTATCGAGGGGAATCGAGAATATCAAGAGGTCAGGGTTTTACCACAGATCCAGCACGATAAGTGTCGGAGATGTTGGAAATATGTGCTGATGTGTTTGATACGTGGTGGGAGAGGGTGCAGACGACTGGGTCTATCAATGTGGTGTCATATTTGTGTCTAGTGTGGGTAGTGACCGGACCGGAGACTTGCAAGGATGACCCATGTGTGACGTTGTAAGAATATTTTATTCTGGTTTGGTTTCCAGAGGAATGCTAATGGCGAAATAGTTTTGACTCAAATACTATGTACGCGTGGCTTGTTTTGTGCAATGGGGTGGCGGGAATCCATGGTGTGTCTCAACGCAATGTGGCATTGAATTTTTACACTTGTTAAGTCGAGGAGGGTATGGGTGATTGGTGTTTCATGTTTTTTTAGGGGGATGAGGCAGAATTGCGTCCCACGAAAGCATGAATGATGTTTATGCGCATGACTTATGGTTTCAAGTCGAAATTGGCAAATAGAATACTATAAATCATTTCGTAGTTTATTTTATCTTTTGTACTGTGTTGCAGTGAGTGGGGGCGGAATTAGGTGACCAGGCCATACATATAGCTGATTAATGGGTCTATGTACTGCTTAAAGATTTAGGTAAAGACTTCCTCAGATTGACTAGAAGGGGTTTCCTGTTAGTGTTCAGTGTGTTTATTTTTGTTATGTTTGTTTGTGTTAACTGATATTTAGGCGCGCATACATGTGAAAATAGGGAAGTGATCGTGTCCAGGTGGAGAAGAATTGGGTATTTGATAATTTGATTGGGGCGAGGGAGTTCTTAGTACTTTAGTCTGTGCATCGTAAGAAGCGTAGCGGAAGATTTTTAAGTGCAGTCGGACATCAGGATAAGTGGCATCCAGTTTCAAGTCATGTTAAGTAGAATTGCAGATCTAAAGCTGCGTGGGTATGTGATGAGTTTTTCTGCCGTTGCTACATCAGTGCTTAAGTTCAAGGTTGTGTTCCTAGCTTTTGCTTGATTTTTATCCGAGGCCTGATTTCTGAGGAATTTCGATTGCATTCTTTTATATTGTTCCTCAGGATCTGTTTATTGCTTCCGGTTGTAAACAAGGCGGCAGCTGAATTCGGCGACTGATTGCCTTTGTAGTCCTCATTCTCTTTTAATATAAACTAACACAAAATACCAATCCAATTTACGATGAAGTTAACGCGGTAACTATTTTAGGGTAGATGAAAGCACGCATCATACAGGCAACTTAATACTACTCCGAAATTCCAGAGAGAGAAAAAATGTGAATGCAGTAAATATATTTTAAGGGACATCCTGCATTCACCTTCTGCCGTCAGCTCTACTCAGATGATGGTTCTTTAGTTGTGAGGATAGTATTTCGTGACCCATAGATATGATGCCCTAGGTTATCGCTTTTATCTTTGCTTTTCAACGAGACTCATTCGTCCTACCTCTGTTAAATTACGATACACATAATATTCAGCTCCCATTTTAAAAAGATTACAAAAGCAAACGAAAAATTAATAGGATAAATAAAAGAAAAGTTGTCAACAATGTTACGAGTTGAAGAATAATAGAAAAAGTTTAAATGTTTGAGGAAAATGTGAGGACTAATTAATATATTTAAAAAGGGACCTAGCGTAAAGTATATGAACTAATTAATATATTTAAAGTGAACCCTAGAGGAAAATATGAGAATAATTAATATATTAAAAGAGGGCCATAAGAAAAAATATAAGAACTAATTAATATGTTTAAAGAGGGCCTTAAAATGTTTGGAGAATAAAGAAAACAAAGAGAAGGTTATTGAAATGAAGAGAAACTTGCCGAATGTAGAGTAAAGAGCAGCGCCTCCGACAAGAGCAGCCCGAAGTGTACCACTCCCTTTACTCGAACCTTCCTGAGCCCAATCTCGAGGGCTATTTTAATGTGGCTAAGGACGAAAAAGTAAGAAAATGTAATTATCAAAGGTGAGAAAAAATCATCCTCTGCAATGATATTTTCGGTACATTTCGGGACCTAACTTTTCACTCTTTTTTTTTTCACTTACCTTCATTTTACAATTAATTATGCAGATAGGGGATGGGTAAGTTAAATTAGTTATTAAGGTATTGTTCAATATTACTTAATAAATCATATTTTCAAGTAGCGAAAATCGCCCTTTTTACTACTTTTCTAGACCAACTTTCCTCTCAGCTAGGGTTTACATATCCTACCAGAATGGTACAGTTTGGTTGTTCTAATATAATAAAATTTTCACTGTTTTTGTTACTTTCACACTCGTATTTGGTTTTGTTAAATTGCTAACCTCATTCTGATAATATGCCTGAATATAAAAGAAAAAATGATTGAAATTTTTAAGGTCTCTTGATGAATAAAATTATTGAGATTAATTCAATTGAACTTTCTCTTGTATCAGATTGTAGCATACAGATAAGTGCAAGCTGGCGGTTTAAAAGCTTCGCTTAAATGGGTCAGGTTAGGTTAGGTTCAACATGGTACAGTCGATAAGCCAACGGTAATGGTACGACACAGGAAACTGTTCACAAATCGCTGCGTGCTACTTTCGTTCTTTATTTTTCGTCACTCATTTTCCTCAATAAAACTACTACAGTAAAGCCGGTTTCGATCAAAACTATACCTCACATCGAGCCGGTAAAGGAAACTGTCTGCAAGTACCCAACTACAGTTGAGGGCCCCCCAAATCTTCAAAGTTAAGAAAATGTCCCCAAAAGCTTTAAGGTTAAGAAAAGCGTCCCCATAAAATTTCAAGTTAAGATACGCATCCCCAAAGTTGGTTAGGTTAGATTAAGTTAGGTTCGTAAATGAAATACAAGTCAGTTAGGTTAGTTATTTAAATACATAGTCTGCTTACAGAACATTTTATAATGTCCGTCTCAAATCCTAAACTCATTATAATCTCTCAATTTGAGTTTATTCTGAATGTATAAACACTAAGCTACTTATAACATGCTAATTATGAAAAGCTGTTTATTTTCCCGAATCTGACATTTATCAAGATAAAGATTAGCGTCCCCCAAATCTTTAAGGCAAAATTCCAGATTAAGAAACACGTCCCGAAGCCGTTGGTGACGTTTTTCTTTACCTGCCATGCGATACGGTATTGTCTCCTGGAGAACGAGACGGAGCTCCTGCGAGAACCTTTCTCGAATATTTATAGCACATGAAGGGCAATAACGCTTCTGTCTGAGGGCCGCCTCACACTCACCTGACCACCAAAGCAGTGCTGGGCCTGCCAAATGGTCAGACGTTTTGGAAGTGTAGTTACGCCCACGAAGAAGAGGTTGCTGGAGAAGAACTCAACGGCCTCATCCACTGACCTAAACTCATCGACTGGGGCAGAGAAATCAGTCATTTCATGAAATGTTGACCACCGCTATCCCCTAGCTCAAGCTGAGATGGTCCTTGACAATCTGTCCCGCCATTCAGGCGAGCTTGTCCTCGAGCTTTGACTATAAATTATAGGATGGTGCCGACGTAGCGACCATATATGTGTACTGGAAGGCGGTGAGCAGAGTCGACGGCCCAGCAGAACCCGTAGGGACCCTATGGTATACACTGCCCCTCGACTAATTGCTGGTAATAGGACAAAAGTGCGCCGAGCAGCCAGCCAGGACATTTGTGGATAGTTGGGTCCACTAACGAGTAGGGTGGGTGATTACCTATTATTATATTCCGTCGCTAGGTGACCCCGGGATGTCGTGCAGTCCTCCAGACACTAAGTCTGACGAACCGAACTTTGTTAATGTGAGACCAGTTCGTCCTAGTGCGGGTAGCAAAGGGTTGATGTGATATTAAAAACAAGCTCTGAGAGGGAGAAATGGGGAAAGCGCACCAACAACTTTCCCAGGCCTCATCAGAGAGTTTAAGTGGACCCAGTGATGGGGCCTCCCTTATTTGCACTCAGGCTGGGAGGACGTGCGGCTCCTACGGGTACCAAGTGTGACAGGCTACACAGGGTACCAGCCTGCGTGGGTCTTAAGTAGAGCGCTTAGCACTCATTTTCTTCAGTTCTTCTGTCTAAGAAAGTTTTCCATTTAATGCTGAACTCAGTGTTTTCATACCTTTCTCTTTTATTTCACGAGTCACTCCATCACAAAATTCTTCTTCACAAATGAAACATTAAATGACGTCTTTTGTCCATTAGTCATACTCTACAGGTAAGCTGTCCTTATTTATACTCCCTAAACAAAATAAAAAGACTACGATTAACGTAAGAGCTTAAAACATCCTTCCAAATATCATACAAAATCATTTTGTATGTAATATGTAACGGCGTATGACGCAAAAACCCCCCGAACATTCTCGCACTTATAGCGTCAAAACTGCGCAACTTACGAGAAAACTGTATAAAACATATTTTGTAGAATACTTTATTAAGAGTATTTTATATATCGAGATATTTTTCTTAAAAGTGAGTTCTAAGCGAGATATTTACGAAAACCTTTTGGCCGCCATTTTTTTAATATGGCTAAGCCCGAGCGAGTAGAGGGGTGCAAAAATTTAGACGTCATTAAGTAACTTATTACAAAGAGGATAAAACATTGCAGCTTTCCCTGATTTTTTCCCTTATTCGGCCTTTTTCCTCCTCTGTCGACTGGCTTATAGGAGGAGATATTGAGTTCGGGAGCCTGAGTAGAAAACTTAATAAGGTTTTAGGACAGTTCATAGAGGTGGTGGAACTAGAAAAATCTTAAATTATAATTCCTGCTGCTGCCAAGTTTCAGATCCGAAGAGCTACGTCTAAACACTTAAAATTTATCACGTCTCAAAATTAATCACTGCACTAGTATTAGTAATTCTCTAGAGAAGATATTACCGGAATTGTTAACTAGTGGAATAATTTTAATAACCGACCCGATTTATTGAACAATGATTGAGTTCGCTTGAACACAGTTGGAGCAGCACGACTTGGAAATTACTAAATACCTTTTTATATTTTTTTAAAACGAACAACAACCAAGTAAAGCGTAGAAATAAATGTAATAATAAAAAAGTTAATCATCATACAAGATATCTAGAAGTTGAAAAAGAAGAATCACTAATATTAGACAAGTTCGTGGAAATCTTGGAAAAACTAATATGATCAAAAGTTTTGGCGTTTTTTCCAACAAACGAACTACAGTTTTATAGCAACATCAGAGAAATTTGGAGACCTTAAACAGTACATATATTCTTATACCAGTGTCACCAGACGAACTTTGGTCTATTTTGCCCCAAAAGATGGATTAATACAAGAAAAGCACATGAATTAGATTGTATGATAAAATCTTTTAATTTCAATTGAAGACAGGTTATAAGATCGCAAACAGCGTTTATGATGGGAAAAGCTTCTGGATTGAGGCACTATTTATTATCACCTTGTTCTTGCTATGTCCATGAAGTTGGGCAGAGTGGCAAATGGTGGTGAGACGTTTTCGGTCCTGCAAAGTGATTTAACACAGATACATATATGACTAGTTCATTGTTGGGGGAAGGGTGCCGACGTTCTGCGAAGTGAAATTTTAGAGAGCGGTTTGTCCAGGAAATTAAACTTGTTTCACGGATTTGAAGTTTATTCTATGGAATATCTTAAAATCCAAAATTGGATTTGTAATTATATTTATCGATAGCCGTGACTATTCAGGGTTAATGATCTTCCTTATGGGGGCCAGATAGCCCCTTAAATAATAAAAAAAAAATCCTTATGGGGACAGACCACTTTCGTGTACATATTTTTACCATTGCTGCGTTATATTTAAATATTGTCTTTTTTTCTTTTCTTTCCTACAATGTTTTAGAAGGACCCAATATGAGCTAAGATTTGGTTTGAAACTTTACTTAAAAATAGCAAAATAAGAAAGCACAAATACATTATAACAAAACAAGCATTAAAAAGGTTAGGACCTAACCAAATACAAACATCGCCTCAAAACTAAACACAGTCAAACACCGCAGCAACCTAACACAGCTTCTTCACCAGTTGCCACCCAGAACCAGAGGCAGCTCAACATATTCGCAAATTACTCCTACACGCATACTTAAGACAAAACGTACACACAATGAGTGCGCCAGTGCTTTGTGACATTAGGAAATATTTTGGCGAATGGTGAGGAAATGAGAGAGGTAACTATTTTCGAGAATAAAAATTTATAAAAATATAATCCGATCATAATTATTTAAGGAATTGGAAGAAAGTATTTGAAAGTATATAAAACCAATTTATTGCACGAATTTGAGGGTTTTTCTAGAGATGATCTTATGATAAATGAAAATAGGGAACTCTAAGGCAAAAGATAATTCGATTAGGTGATAGTTATTTGGGTATGTATGTAACTTTGTGTAGGGGTTTGTAATTATGCTAAGAATATGTCATAATGTTAGGAATATGTAATAGAAGGATACATAATGATGTTGTGCATATGTAATAATGTTAAGAATATGTACAATACATTATGGAGTGATGATAAAGTCGTCTGAAAAGGGAAATAAATTACGCTACTTACAATTTTTATAATGGTTTCTCATGTATGCTTTCACTGTTCAAAGCAAACCATTTGATGCGGGTCGTTGGACACGAGTAAATGTGATTTTTAAAGAGACGCTAACAAGAAAATGTGTTGCCAGATTATAAGAAAGATTGTTTAGAAGGGGATTCTGACAAAATGAGATTTTATATTTTATGTTCGTATGGATTACAAGATGTTTTAAGATGGAGTGTTACTACCCCCTCCCAGTTGGCATATTTCGTCTGGGTCGCTACTTTTTTTAGATTTTTAGACAGACCCTAGTCACGAAATCAAGGAAAAAAAGGAATAAAAAATGAACCCGATTTCAACATGAATCAGTTATATACAGTTGCATGATTATCTATTGGCAACACATCTCAAATTTTGTAATTTACGAATTTTTCTACGTTACTATTTCGAAATGTATATAATGTATAAATGATAATAAAACAAATTATTAACATTAAACATGGTGTTTATTAGAAAAGCACAAGAAGCAAAAGTATTGGCAATGTTTACATAATACTGATTTAACAAATCAAATTATTAAAATTAGTAGTGAAGAATGTTCGAGAATGACTGATGGAATATTCTAGACTAATCCAGGACAGTTGGTTACTTGCACGGCTAACCATTTTGGGTGTTCATTATGCTATTAGGCACGGTTGAAGAATCATCTCTACAATAATTTTTAAATACAAACATGGTGAAGACACCTGAACACTCAGAAGCATATAGGAAACGTATAATTGAGCTGCACAACCAAGGAAATGGATATAGAAAAGTTTCTGCAAGTTTGAATATCCAAATTTTATCTGCAAGGAATATTATTGTAAAAATTAGGGCTGATGGGACTACTGTTATTCATGTGCGGAAAGAGTGACCATGAAAAATAACTGACAGAGATGTGCGTTCGTGTGTTCGAATTGTCAACAAAAATCCGAAAGTCACTTACAAGGAATTGAAAGTAAATCTGGCTAGCAGTGGAAGAATCGTGGATGTATCAACAGTGCGACGTTACCTGAACCGTGAGGGTCTCATGAACGTGTAACATGGAGGAAACCACTGTTGAAGACGGTCCACAGAAAAAGACGTTTAGAGTTTGCTAGAGAATATCTGGATGACCCTGAAGCAGAACTTAGTAAATATTAGGGGTCAGACGAGACTAAGCTCGAGATATTTGGCCTAAATGACTACCATTACGCTTGGAGGAAATCTGGAGAAGCTCTGCTGGAAAAGAACATCATACCTACTGTGAAACACGGAGGTCGCTTCATAATGTTGTGGGGGTGTTTTGCTGATGCAGGTATTGGCTTAATTTGTGTGATAGTGTGATAGGAGACACTATGAATTCCGAGGGATATCAGCGAATTTCGGATGAACATTTGAAACAATCGGCGAGGAAGCTTAGTCTTGGCAGAGGATTCGTCTTGCAACAGGATAATGATTCCAAAGTACACGAGCAAATCAACGCAAAAATACTTTGCCAATCTATGCTTCGAAGTGATGACATGGCCTTCTCAAATTCCAGTTTTAAATCCAATAGAAAATTTATGGAAAGAACTGAATTCGCGTGTTCATAATCATCATCATCATTTTTGAAGGCTTTATAATGCTTGCATGTGTCGGCCTTATTTTCCTAATGGTGGCTCTCCATGCTGCTCGATCTTTGGCTGTTTCTCTATTCAAACTCATATCTCTGAGGTCCCTCTTTATGTCATCATTCCACGTCTTCCTCGGTCTTCCTCTGGCAGCTACACCTACAACCTTCCAACTCCTAATACCCTTCACCCAATTATTATCCTGCATCCTTTCCACATGACCGACCACCTCAATCTGCTTCTTCCCAGTGCCACACCAATACATTCTATCCCCAATTTATCCTTTACTTCGCAGTTCGCAACTCTGTTACCTCCATTTCTTAAATTTAAAGATGCCTTGAACATCCATCTCACCATTCTCATCTCAGTACACTTGAGCCTTTGGATTTCCTCCTCCTTCACAGCCCAAGTTTTGCTGCCGTACAACATTGCATTTCGTACACACGCAGCGTACAGACGCCCTTTAGCTCGGAGGGAAAAACCCCTCAGCGTCAAGAAAGGAAGCAGCTCTCTGAACTTTTTCCAACCACTTCTAATCCTTTCCATGGAACTTGCCCCAGTACCTTCCCCTGCACTGATCATATCTCCCAGATAGCAGAACTCCTCTACGCATTCAAGTGACACACCATCAAATACAATATTCTCATGTCTCCTCTCCTCCAATTGCTCTCCTCTACACACAATGTACTGAAACTCTTCATCATTCTGCAGCCTACCCTTGATAACACTACATCGTTTATGCACCTACAGACCACATCCATTACACAGGATAGAGTTATTCCCTACCCTTTTGTGACAGACTGCACACTACCACATACCCTCAATGATGTCATTACCACCACCCACTCTTGAAATCAACATCTTTGTTTTATCCAAATTCACTTTCAGCCCCATGGAATTCATCCCTTTCATCCACAACCTGAACTTCTCAAGTGCCGTCCTCTCACCATCGGCAATCAGCACTAGTTGTGCAGCGTACAGCAACTCAAATGGTAATCCTGTTATAAAATTCTGTGACAGCACTTCCAGGGCCATATCAAAGAGCAAGGGAGTCAATACAGATGCCTGATGCACACCGACCTTCACAGAGAATTCATCCTTCAATTCTCCATTTACCCTCACATGGGTTGTCGAACCTTCGTACACAGCCATGACCACCCTAACCAACCACTCCTTGGTCCCTGACTTTCTCATTGCCTACCTCACCACATCTCTTGGTACCCTATCAAAAGCCCTTTCCAGGTCAACAAAAATATAATAAAACGCTCTTTTCCTAGCTATGTATTTCTCCTGGAGCTGCCTAACTATAAATATAGCATCTGTGGTTCCTTTTCCAGGCATGAACCCAAACTGCATGTCATCAAAGTTTATCCTGTCTCTAATTATTTCTTCTAGAACATGCTCCATAACTTTTATAACATGATCGCTTTATATCTCTGTAGCTACCCATTTCTAGCGCATCACCTTTACCCTTATACACATTCACAATCACACTCTTCAGCCAGTCCTCTGGTACAGCACATTCATATATGACAGCATTTATAAGGTCCGTGACCAACTGCACACCGATATCTCCAGAGGCTTTCAACATCTCGACATTTATCTCAGAAACACCCGCTGCCTTTCCTTCTGGCAAGTGATTGATGGCTCTACTCACCATTTTGTCCTCAATTGATGGCCACAGTCCAGCCACAGGTTCTGCGGAATCCACAAGTCTCCTGTCCCAGTCAGATTATAGTGTTCCCTCCAATCCTTTTTTTATATCGTCCTGCCCAACCACAACTCTACCATCATCATTTTTAATGCACTGTTTACCCGCTATATCACTATTTTCCTTTTTCATCTGCCTAGCCAGTTTAAACACTCTTTTCTTACCCTCAGCACCATTTAGGCTCTCAAGAAGAGGTTTTGGGGCCTCTGACTTAGCCCTATACACTTCCCGACTTGCACTTCTTTTCGCTGCCAAGTATACTTCCTTACTCCCACCCTGCTTCCATGCCATAAACGATCTTCTTTTCTCCTTCATTGCAGCTTCAACTTCCTCATTTCACCACCAAGATGCCTTGTGTCTGGATGGATCTCTTGACCATCCAAAAACCTGTTCAGTGGCTTTTAGAGGGCACCAATCAGCATCTCAGAGTTGAAAGCTTTTGCAGTGAAAGAGGGGAATAAAATTCCTAATAAAACTTGCCAAAACCTTGTTCATACCTCCAAGAAACGTCTGATTGCTGTGATTGCTGCTAAATGAGGTCATCCCAAGTATTAATTTATAGTTGCCAATAATATATATGTAATATTTATGAATGTTGCCAATACTTTTGCTTGTTGTGTTTATCAAATAAGTACCATGTTTAATGTTAATAATTTGTTTTATTATCATTTCTAGATTATAATATATTGCTTTTAGGCTAATATAATTAAATACATGTAAATATGTATATTTCAAACTAGTAACGTATAAAGATTCGTAAATTAAAAAAATTGACATGTGTTGCCAATAGATATGCGCGCAACTGTAGACGACTGCGAATCGACCCAATATTTTAATATAATCCGTAAATAATTTATTTTTATTTTGTAGTGACCGATTAGATTTTTTTAATATAAAACAATATTTGAATTATTTGACTAAGGTCAGCGAATGTTGTATTTGTTCAGAGCTTGGAAGTAGTTGGTTAGCGAACTGGGGTCGAAGGGAAGGGCTGGAGAGGAAGCTAGCCTTGTGGCATCCATCGTTCCCATTGATGTCAGAGCGGTGAGCCGAAAAGTTCGATTATGACCAGCTGAGTTACTTGCTATTTTGCAGAGCTATTGCATATGCAAGGTTAGGAGTTCACGGGGCATTATGTATAGTATCACCTACGGACAGAACAGGTCTCACTCTAGCAGAACGGCATATTGGTGTCTTTATTCTTCTCAGGGTAGTGAAACGGAGCAATAAGAATTGCACTTATATTGAACTTATTTGCTTATAGTATGTGTCTTTACACGTTCTCTCCATGTTGAGGTAACACATTTTTTCCAGAACGCGAGCATAAAAGAAGAAGAAATGGTTAGATGAGTCTGGTTGTTATGAGAAAGGTGACGAATTATTGAAGTATATGCGACAGAAATTTATTAACTGATATAATATATAATTTTGAGGATATATATATATATATATATATATATATATATATATATATATATATATATAATATGAAAAAAGCTCACAAAGTACAGGTGAGTCAAAGTTATGCAGATACACCCACAAAGGAAAAGTGAAACACGATTCCCAGCGCTTTCGTCTTTATTCTTAAATCTTTTCAAGGAATAAACAGAAGACTGGACATACATTGCCTTAAATAGTGGAAGGATGGGGGGATTTGACTACCTACCTCTGAACCTTAATTAAGGGCTACAAAATCCTGAAACAACTTTATTTGAGACTTTTTGTATGTAGTGATAACGGGGTCTAGCGTGAACAAACCACGGCTAAGGTTGAAATTTGAGAAACGAGTTAATGGAGATATATTCTAATATAATTCTCGAAATTTAATTACTAAATTTTATGACTGGTTTGGCACTGTTCCATTTAATGCTATGGTTAAGATTGTACATATGTAGAAAAAACGCAGATTGTTCACTGTGGTTATGTACATTGGCCTGATGTTGCTTAATCCGGACATCTAGTTCTTTCCCGGTTTGTCCAGAATAACATTTTTGGCAGTTGTTACAGCCTATCGAATAAACAATGCCAGTGCCCTTAGAATTGTCTCACCAGAATACGTAGACAAAGAAGTCGTTAGAATATATAAAATAGAGATAAATTTGTGCTACCCTTTGTACTTTCTCAACAATTTTTATAAGTCCGCCAAGCGTTTCTACTCGTATTATCAAACTAATTATAATATCCCTAGGTTTCAGGCCAAAAACTTATTAGTTTTACCCTATAAATATATTTTCATTAAATTACCTCGTTTACTTAGGCCTCTGAACATAAATGGTATTTTTAAGTACGAGACTACAATTTATCGCATCCTTGTCACCCCCCCCCCTCCTCATCCCGACCTGGCATTGTTTATTCAATAGGCTGCAACAACTGACAAAAATGTTATTATGGACAAACCGGGAAAGAACTAGATGTCCGAGTTAAGCAACATAGGCCAATGTACGTAATCACAGTGAACAATCTGCGCTTTTTCTACCTATGTACAATCTTAACCATAGCATCAAATGGAACAGTGCTAAACCAGTCATAAAATGCAGTAATTAAATTTCGAGAAATATATTAGAATGTATCTCCATTAACGCGTTCCCAAATTTCAACCTTAGCCCTGGTTTGTTCATGCTAGACCTTATTATCGCTACATACATAAAATCTCAAATAAAGTTGTTTCAGGATTTTGCAGCCCTTAATTAAGGTTCAGAGGTGGGTAGTCTAATTTTCCCTTCCACTATTTAAGGCAATGTATGTCCAGCCTCCTGTTCATTCCTTGAAAAGGTCTTTATGAATAAAGACGAAAGCGCTCGGAATCGTGTTTCACTTTTCCTTTGTGGGTATATATATATATATATATATATATATATATATATATATATATATATATATATATATATATATATATATATTGATGATAATAGGGAAAAATCACACGAACCCTGATATACAATGGCTGTTGTTAATAGCCCGAGAAAGGAAAACTGGTGCCACAACCCGGGAAAACGCTGAGGAATGTATTGGAGTTGAGGATGGTGGCTCAGTCGATGAGCACCGTGGTTCTAAAAGCGATGAACGCTTAATGACCCTGATTTGAATCCACTCTTTTATTTCACCTTGATATATTGATTAAAATAATCTTCCCTCTTTTCTCTGTTTATAAATCTCCTATTTTCTTTCTTAAGCTTTTTACGAAGTGTGACACCAGTTTTCCTTTCTTTGGACTATTAACAACAAACATTAATGATAAGTTTTGATTATATCAAACTGAGAATTAAATTGATGAGAAAACTGTGAGTTATGTCGTCATAAAGGGTGTGTTTAATGACAGATGATGGGTAGGCATTTGGTAAAGATGGTTTTATTTATGATGGCAAGAGGCGGTATTCGAAAGAAGTCTGATGTGAGCATGCTTGCTTAGAGGGAAAATGTCATGGTAGAGCGAAAGATTGTAGATGCAGATGAGAGAGTAAGTACTTGTATACCAGGGTCTTGGTTTGATGGTGATGATAACCCATTCACACTGAATTAGCGGAATAGATCAAAATAATTATGAATAAAAGTGACAACATATTAAAGTTTAGAATGAACAAATAACGAGTGTTTGAGATTGAAAGGTCGAATCTCAGCTAGAAAAGAAAGTTGGTTCAAGCAAAAGCTTACTTTATTGTGATTAAGAATAGTGCTTCATTTGCCATTAGAGAAGTGGAAGGATTATCTACGCCATACTAATTAAAATGCCAGCTTAAATAGATTGCCAACCGTTTTTAATGGCTCGAGGGATCTCGCCCTCATCGATTCCGAGAAACGAATGCAGAAAGAATTAAACACTCATCTGTTTGCAGGTGTACTCCCAGAATGTTGTGACTCCTATTCGATCCGTGAAGTCGTGGGAAGAAGGTCCATCCATACCCTGGTGGGTTATTCTGTTGGCAACTTTAGCGGGAATTCTCATCCTATTGCTCATTATCCTCATCTTGTGGAAGGTAAGAAACGACGAGGCCACATCTATGATTGGAGGTCAATGGAAGCCCTATTATCAAATGAATGCAGTTTATGAACAGATAATGTGGATCACTCATTGATTTCTAGAGCATTCTTTGAATTAATTACCTTGCACAAGTCTTATCCAAATTCCATTATTTTGCCTTTCTATGGAAAGAAGTAATGATGGAAAGTGTTTGGAGGAGGCTTTTTGTTGTTTTCTTTATTTCTGTCTCTCTCGAAAATATGTTTCACTCCCACTTTTCATTTCAGTTGGGCTTCTTCAAAAGGCAACGCGCAAAGGGGTCTAAGTCTTAAAAATAAGTCTACAAAATTTCATTGGTAAAAAAAGTAGGTCTGGTTTCTAAGAAAAAGCTTGGTTTTTGTTCATGTTTCAAAATTTAGACAAAACTGAGTGAAGTTACCTTTCTAAATATTTCCACGAAAATAGAGATTTTCCTAAAATCATTAAAATATTATGTTCATTTATTAGAGGATTCATTCACACAAGTAACTTTACTCTTTTTATGTCAGTCTAACATGCTGTGTTATTTGCAGATCGCTTATGTGTCTAGAAAAATTAGTTTGTGTTTTCCGTGTGCTTTTAAAGTGACAATTTGATTTTTTCTCGTGGAATGCTGTTTTAGTTTGTATTAATGGTTTTAGTTCAAAGAGCTCTCCTCTTTCTCATACATCATCCTTTAATATATATATATATATATATATATATATATATATATATATATATATATATATATATAAATAAGAAAAAGAGAAAATTGGACGCGAATGAGCAATGAGACAGGAGGGTTTTTTAGAGGCAAGAGAAAGAGACATAAAAGAAGACTTAAATCAAAGGGAGCAGAGGGCGGCACAATGAAGGTAATCCTTTACCGAGAAGACAGAAATGACGCCAGGGGAAAAAGATTTTTTTCTCTGGCCGGTCAGATGTTCTACCGATAAGCTACCAGGCACAGTGACTCTACTTCGTTCATAGCGTTACCCCATCAAATACAGTATCTCCCTAAGCTAGGAAACTCCAAGAAATTTTTTATACCACATCCTCTTACCCGCTCACGATTTAAAGGCTCACTGGTATTGAAAATAAAAATATGGCGAAAGCCCTGTGGTGGTTGTTGTTATCACCTGCAGAACTTGTATTTGCTCTTTCTTTGTATATATATATATATTTATATATATATATATATATATTTATATATATATATATATATATATATATATATATATATATATATATATATATATATATATATATATATATATATATATATATATATATATATATATGAAAAGAAACTCACAACTTGCACGTGAGTCAAAATTATGATAAATAACACCCACAAGGAAAATGGAAAAACGATTCCGAGCGCTTTCGTCTTTATTCTAAAAGACCTCTCCATGGAGTAACGTAGGTCAGGATAGACAATGTCTTAAATAGTAATCGATAATACGGCTACCTGCATCAAAACCCTAACTAGGGGGTACAAATTCTTTAAACACTTTAATTTGTGATTTAATATAATTAGATATGATAGGATCTAGACTAAACAATCTAGGGCAAATATTAAAATTTGGGAAAGTATTAATAGAGATACACTCCAAAATGTTTCTTGAAATGTAGTTTGTAGATTTAATAACAGGTTTAGCACTATTCCAATTAATAGTATGATCCTTACTATAGATATGTAAAATTAATCCAGATATGTACGAAAGAAAGGCATAAAAGACCGAATGGTGATTTCTTATTTTTGAGGCGGTCTTTTATACTTTTCTTTCGTATATATACCTCTAATATAATATTATTTCTTGTAGTTATCCTTAATAAGGAACTTAATAAAGTTCGAAAGTACTCGGGAACACAATTTCATTTTTGCCTGCGGGACATTGCATTCATATATAAATATATATATATATATATATATATATATTTGTGTGCATTATAATTTTTGTAATTTTAAACGTGTTCTAAATCTTTTTTATAGACCAGAAGATGGGTAAGATACCCGAAACGTTGTACTTAATTAAATGAGAAATTTTACATGTCTCATTTTGGGATTTATCCTCAACCTCAAAATAAGCCTTCTTAGAAGCAAACCTATAGAATATATATATATATATATATATATATATATATATATATATATATATATATATATATATATATATATATATATATATATATATATATATGGAAAACTCACAAAGTATCGCTTGAGTAAGCAATAAATGCAACAAAGCCCGCAGGGAAAAATAATACGAGGATTTCCAAGTACCTTCGAACTTTATTTCGAAATAAAGTTCGAAAGTACTTGGAATCCTCGTATTATTTTTCCATATATATATATATATATATATATATATATATATATATATATATATATATATATATATATGTCTCTCATGAGCGTATCCGAGTTGTCTAAAGGGCGGTTTAATTGAGATCAAAGCGGTTGCTCGCTGCCTCAATGTACACGGTTCGAATTACACCCCATCTCGGATTTTTTCGAATATATATATATATATATATATATATATATATATATATATATATATCGAGAAAAAATATTGCAATAACCCAATCATAATTATGCGGTTAAAAGGCTAATTTTTGGCAAACCAGTCTTCCTCAAAGCCCTCGAAAGAAGCTCTTCTTACATACACGAGAAGGTAACACTTAAAATAAGCGTTTTCTCAGATAACATAAAACTATCTTTCGATTGGCCTTTTTCAAATGCCATCCCTGCTTATCTTCTAAGCAGGGGTGACTTTTGAAAAGGCCAATCAAAGCTAAGCAGACCAAGCGAAAGATAATATTTTGGCTATCTGAGAAAACACTTATTTTAAGTGTTACCATCTCGTGGGCTTTGAAGAAGACTGGTTTGCCAAAATATAGCCTTTTAATAGCATATATATATATATATATATATATATATATATATATATATATATATATATATATATATATATAGTACAATAGAAAGAAGATTTGGACGCGAATGAGCAAATGAGACAAAAAACCAGTGTTTTTTAAAAGCAAGAGAGAGGGACATTAAAAGATTCCAGAACCAAAGGAAGCAGAGGGCGGCACAGTGAAGGCGATCCTTTACCGATAAGGTATCACGTGAGGGTAGCAAATGAATGCAATGTCCCGCAGGAAAAAATGATATGGTGTTTCCAAGTACTTTCGAACCTTATTAAGTTCCATATTAAGGATACAAGCAATAATGTTATATTAGAGGTATATGTACGAAAGAAAAGCATAAAAGACCGAATGCTGAGTGAAATTTCGATCCCCTTAAGAAGAAATAAGATGGCGGAGAAAGAAAAGTTAGATGCTGAAAATACATTTAAAATGTACTATATCGCAATCTTCAAGGCGGGCAAAAGACCTGGCGGAGATGAATTAGTATCCTTTAGTTCAAAGATTGCATCAGGATATTTGCTGTCTGGCCGCTGTTCTGACGAGACTCAGTCCCGTATGGCCCAAGCTTAGCCTCTTGTCCGAACAGCGCCCGGAGTTCTGCTTCCGAGAAGCGTACGGCCATTCCCGTGAGGGTCTTCTCTTCGAAGCGGGACCCCACATCTCATACAAGCTAGGCGTGGAGGGCATATATCTTCAATGACATTGTCGCGGACTCCGGGCCAATTGGGAGGAGCTGCCGAGTCTCGTCTCCTCCGGTTACCCGTTAGCTATCTTCTTGCAGGAGACCATGCTGAGAGCGAGCCCCCTGCCCACCCTCGCAGGGTATAATAATTTTGCGACCACAACACCACGGGATGGGGGTCGGGAGGGAGGATACTCGATTTATACCCAGCATGATGTCTCTGGTCTTCTCTTCGCTTTAGATACCTCCTTTCAGGCAGTAGTTGTGCATCTGCACCTGGATAGGAGGTATACTGTTATTTCCACGTACATTCCACCATCAGCCGCCTTCGACGCGGCGAACTTCCGCTGCCTAGAGGCACGTTTGCTGAGTCCCTGTCTTTTGCTCTGAGATCTAAACTGTGTATACATCCTCTGGGGATACTACTCGATCCATCCCATGGGTCAGGTCCTTGCCGACCTGATTGATGATCTTAAGATAGGTTTCCAAAATGAAGATGAGTTTACGCATTACTACCCGAGAACTGCTTCATTTTCCTGTCTCGATCTATCTTTGTGTTAGCATGCACAGCCTGATTTAAGGATCGGGGAGGTTAATGATCTCCATGGTAGTGATCACTTTCCCATTCAAATATCATTTTCTGGGTAGCTACCACCCGAGAGCCCGCCCCAATGGTGCTTGGTGTGGGCGCGGTCGTCCTCATTTCAAGAAATGAATGATTTCTCTGTCTCAGTCGAAGAGTTTAATTTGCTTGATGAAGCCATTGAATACTTTTCCGAAAACCTTATCTGGCCGTTTTGCACGCAGAGTGTGAGACGGCCCTCAAACAGAAGCGTTATGCCTACATTCGCTATATACGCCACCCGAACAACTTTACTATCGGTGAATTTCGTCGAGCTAGGGCTAGGTTCCGGTGTATTTCGAAGCACGCTCGCCGCTATTCTTTACGGGCATACTTGTCTTCACTTAAGCACCCCTCTCGATGATGTGGGGAAGCGAGTCAAAAGGATTCGAGGCAAGATCTCGCAGGACCCATTCCCGTTCTCTAGGATAATAGACCGCTCTCTCCTCATTTTTTAGCCGGTATGCTGCTCCACCAGCATTCAATGTGCGTTGTAATGTCGCGAAAGGCCGCCGACTGGATTTTACCTCCAGAGGTGGAGAACACTTGTCTCACTTCTAGCGCGGACACTTTCCCTGGTCCAGATGATGTTCTGTTCGCCAATCTTCGACACCTGGGCGAACGAGGCATGGCCTTTATGTTAGATTTGTTCAACAGGATGTGGGTGGAGGGTATCCTCCCAGATTCCTGGCGAATCGCTACTGTGCTCGCTTTTCGCAAACCAAGTAGAGATCACTCTACCACGGCCGGTTTACGCCCAATCTCTCTAACCTCCTGCGTATGCCAGTTGATGGAGAAATTAGTAAATGTTAAATTAACCTTCTTTTCTCTCAACGGAGGCCATCTGTCTTCCACTTGACGTCGGATGCACTGCTTCGAAGGGGAAAGGCCGTCTGCAAGGCCTTACTCAGTAGAAAGCAATGAGGTATCATGGAGACTCTCCACACGATGTGGTCGAGAGGACGCCTCCCAATCTTATATCTGAATTTTTGCGAGATCGTCGATTCCGCGTACCGGTGGGGAAAGCCCTCTCTGGCCCAAGGGAGCATGAAGAGGGTGTCCCACAGGGAAGTGTCCTCAGTGTCACACTCTTTACCATGAGCATTAATGGCATCACCTCGGTGCTGCCGGAACATGTTCTCGCTATGCTCTACGTGGATGACCTTTCAATCTATTTGGGTGCGGACCAGATGCCAACTCTGGAGCGTCAACTCCAACAGACATTGAACCCTATCTCTCCGTATGCCGAAGCGCACAGGCTTCGGTTTTCCTTGGCCAAGACTAAGGTGGTGCACTTCTGTCGCCACCTGCTGTTCCAACATGACCTATATTTGTGTCCAAACGGGGTTCGCCTGGAATTGGTGGATTCGCACCGTTTATTGGTCTTGTATTTGACCGACGCTTAACCTAGGAGGCACCTATTCGCAGCCGTAGGGTCACTTGTACCCGCGCCATGGAAATTCTTCATTCCGTGACGTTCAGAGCCTCGGGCACTGATAGGCCTACTATCTTACTTTTTATCGATCCTTTATTCGTTCAAAGCTCGACTACGATGAAAGTTTTATGCATCCGCAGCCGATCGTGTATTGAAGAAGGTGGACTCGATCCACCACACAAGCCTTCACCTGGCCACCGCTGCCTTCCGCACTTCCCCCATTGAGAGCCTATTTGTTGATGATGGGGAGATGCCACTCGCTCTGTGCCGTGCACAGTGCATAACTCGCCTGTATACGCGAGCCCAGCACCTCCATCAGTCGCCAACAGCTCGCACTACATTCGCAGCTGATCTCGACGATGCCTATGCCGCCGTGAGACGCTATTCATATCTTAAGCCGTTTGGTTTTAGGGCTAGGAAACTCCTCCAAGAGCTAGGTATAGCTTCCTGTCCAATGTCTTCCCTGGTTCTGCCTAGGATGCCACCCTGGATCTTACCACCTCTGACTATTTGTCGCCACACCTCTGCTCCCAAAGCTTCTACAACGCCGGGAGTATTGCGTTCGGCCTTTTTGGAGAAAACTTCGTGTCACGCTGGAACCATGCCAGTGTATACGGATGGCTCCAAGTCCTAAGAGGAGCATCGGTTTTCCCTCCGTATCCCCTCCGTTTGAAGTCAGCGGAGCTCTGTCAGGAGACTGGATTGTGATTTATAGCGACTCACAAAGCGCCCTGAGTTTTCTCAGGGCATTGAAATCTCCGCATCCCCTGGTGCGCGATATCTGTAACGCCACAGTTTAGGTGAGTCTGGCGGATGTCGAGATCATCTTATGCTGGGTTTCTGGACATGTGGGAATTGCTGGGAATGATCGCGCCGATAAGGGTGACAAAGACTCCGCGAGGAGTAAGTGACCAGACCAGCGTTTCGCTCTCCCTAACACCAATTACATGGCCGGAATACGGGCAGCTCTCCTGGCTGATTGGCAATGAAGATGTGAGACGGTCGAGGGAACTTAAAGTAGCGGGCTGTTGCGCGACTGTTCTCATGGACCTATCCCCCAATACCGCGACGGCTTCATGTTGCTTTCTGTCGTATTTTAATCGGACACACTCACGGATGCACCGCCATTTGATGGAGCACTCGCCCGCGCCATACTGTGAAGTCTGCGTTGTCCCCCAGACTATTCGGCACATTATTGTTGAATTTCCTAGTCTGAGTGATCTCTGCCATTGTCCCTTGTATTCCTGACGGCTCCTGCACACCGACTTGTAGACTTTACGTCTTTTTGGAGGAGGTTGGCCTCCCACCCACTGTATATGACCTTTTTTGTGTGTTTCTTTTCATAGGTCACATGTTTCCTCGCCGGGGGCAGGCGGGCTTACCCACGACTCTGGAGCACGCTTCCCTTCTGCCTCTTTGCTTGTTCTCGTTATGTTTTTTTAGCCTTTTCCCTTTTTTATCATTATGTGTTATTTAGATATTGTTATTTGTTTTTTTTTTAATATAGCCTTATAGTAGGCTGTTGTGTACGGCGACTTATGCTCAAGTAGGCAGTCGCCAGATGGGCTACAATAATGAAAAAAATGGACTCACTAGAAATGGCTAACTGAAACTTGATCTTCCCTGGTGGCAACTAGGGCTTTCCCTAGGGGGCTTATAAGAAGCGGGCGGTATCATTTTGTGTTATATACTTACCGCACTATCTGTTATAATTTTCATTACATGGTATATACAATTGGTTCACAGGTGAAGTGTTATGTACCAAATTATTTGGCGTGCGGACAATTTACCTCTCTCTTTTTTATTACAAAAGGCTGGAGCAATGAAATGAACGTAACTGAATTTTAAAAAATAAAATAATGACGGACCTCTTGCGAACGTAACCTGTTTTCCAGAACACGTCCGACTTATCGTCGCACTCCCCGTTGCACGGAGAGGTTAATCATCGATTTTCTCCTACATCATTGTCCTCCGTTTCACCTTCTTTCGCCTGATGTGAATTGCAAGAGGTCTCTTTCCTATCTCTTGCATGAGTCTTCGGGTGGCGCTGATTACTCAATACATTGCCATCATTTGAGGAAGGGAGCTTCGCCGGTTTCAACTCCTCTACTGAGACAGTGTCCCGTTTCCATCAGAGAACTCCAACTTGTAGACCTTGGCGTCTCGCTCGACCACCAGGAAAGGGCCAGCATATGGCGCTTTTAGCGGTTTACGCATTCCATCTATTCGGATATACATATGTGTTGCTTCACGAAGAACTTTGGGCACAAAAGGCTTGAACACCGAGTACAGGTGTCCTTCGGATGCCTGTGTGAAGTCGACCTGTGCCATAGCTGTGGCTAATTTCTTAATAAATTTTGAATCGATTTTAGACGACGCAGATGAAATCAAGGGTTTCGGACACAGTAGTGGACTTCCTATGACTGATGTGAAAGGCAAAAATCCCAAGTCATTATGCAAGGAGCGAATGGCCAAAAGGATAATCGGAACGGCCATCAGCCAACCTTCTCGACGGGCTATTATGGAGCACTTCAAAGATCTGTGTGCTGTTTCAGCCATCCCGTTCGTGGATGGGCGGTACGCCCTGGTGAGGATACGATGAAAACCAACGGGGTGATAATTTTTTGAACATTTCGGACTCGAATTGGGCTCCTGTGTCGGTTATCATGTAGCGGGCCGAAAATCTAGACTCTAACCCCAATCAATCCAACCCGCTTCCTACACTAATTCGGATGTGAGAAATAGAGGGAGAAATGAATCGGATTGTATGTACAGTTCTTTACTTACAAAAAATATGGGTAAATATTTAAAAGAGAGCTCGTTACTTATGCACCCAAAAATATAGATAGCTAATTTTCCTATATAGGAAATCAAAAAATAAATAAATCCTACTTATGAATACTAGCAAAAGGATTTATAAAGAAATGCTCAATTAGACTATACAAAAAGGGAGATAGGCAAAGTCAACAACCAAAAATTATCTCTTGGGGCAATAACAACAAACGATAAATGAACAAAAAAAAAGAGAAAAGGCCTCTGGTGGTACCACAAAATCTTCGTATAAAAAAAAATTTGCGCCTCCGAGCTCGGTTCTAGATTAGCGACCTTGTCACGCTTTCGTGGCTATTAAAAGACCTCCTTCATTAAATGCAAACTATTTTAAACTTCGCAAAGTCAGACACTCTTTACAAGAGGAACACAGCCTTGAAACTTTATCAAATACTAGAGTGGCCTTTGTAAGTTAACAAATGGTAAATTGTTCGCTTCTAATACATAGGTAATACACAATTAGGTCAATATTTCTAGAATATGGCGCCTGGAAAGAAAAAAACAACATTTTATAATACAACATGAAATCAAATACATATATAAAAGAAAAACAAAACAAAAATACATACCTATCCATACATACATTCTTACAGAGGGACGGAAAGGGTTTTGGGTAAGGGATGGGAGAATGGCCCTTCACACACACTCACATTCGCTCCACCACAACCACATATAATGGGACTACAAAGATTCAAATCCTTCCTAGGATTCAAATCCTAGGAAGGCCAAAGCAACCGTTGCAGCACGTATGTCCAGAATCGGTAACGCTTCGATCCATCTTGTATCCTAGTCAATGCACGATAGGAGATATCGCTTATGCGAGGGTTAGGATTGCCCAAGCGACGTGCACGGTTGTAGTGGTCCAACGATATCAATATGCACGGTTTCGAATCTTGACGAAAGAATATTAATGGGTCTGATTGGAGATTTTGTGTTGCGATCGATTTTGGAGGAATGACATGAGATGCATTCCCGTGCCGAGGAGGGAAGGTCCCTGTCCACATTAGGCCTAAAATATCTAGACGTAATTAGACGGAGGGATGCCTTAATTCAAGGTTGGACCAAATTGTGCAATTGTTTGAAGATAGTCCTCCCGCATGCCGTAGGGACGAACGGTCGTGGGTATCTTGATGTTACTTCACTCCATAGTTGAGCTTCTCCAGGAAAAGGGAAATATTTTAATCGCGACCGTAATTCTTCTGTTTTTCCATCATTATTCTGTATTGCCGCTAGGGCTCGAGGGTCAAATGAGTCAATTTTGACGGAATTGACGTTCCGTGATAGGCAGTCAGAAACGACATTGTTGTGACCACGCACGTAGGTGATATCGCTGATGCATTCCCAAATCGCCGTCCAATGGTGTTCCTGCTTGCCCATTTTGGTCAACAACGGTGACGAAAAAGCCGATACTATCAGTTTTTCGTCTATACATAGGCTAACATGGCGACCATTAATCATGTGCCTGAAATGGATCACAGTAAGATACGCTGGTAGGAGCTCTCTGTCGTAAGTGGATTACGCTTGCTGTGTCCGGCTTAGTTTGCTCGAGAAAAATGCCACCTGTTGCGGCGATCCATTTACCATCTGAAGGGTGGCACCAGCCTCGTATTGGGAATTATTTCGCCACCAGTTGATATGGTGAGTCATTGGGCAGCGGGGGACAGAGCTTGACGGAGTTGATCAAAAGCTGATATAGTACTATCGAATGATTCTCGTGCACCATCGTTCCATTCGAGCTCATGAGCCTTGGTCTGCAGGCGTACAAGCTCAGTCACGAGGACTGCAATTGTGACGAAATTTGGGATCATCTTTTAAAGGTATCCCAACATGCCCAGGTACCGTCGTAGTTCCTTGTAATCTTTCAGTAACGATATGTCCCCAATTTCTTTTATTTCCTTGGCCGGCAGGCAAACTTCAGCAGCCGAAATGTGATGGACTAGAAAATCAACTTCCTCCTTTACTAGTTCGAATTTCTCCAAGGATATCAGTAGACTGTTCTAGACCAGGATTCTGAAAACTTGATCTGAATGATCTTGATGGTCGTCTAGATTATCTGAAAATATTAGGATGTCGTCTATATATACATAAGCGAACTCTAATCCCATAAGCAGGTTATCCATGTGTCGTTGGAATGTGTAGTTTGCATTCCGGAGGACAATGGGTAATTTCATATATTCCCATAAGCCAAAGGAAGTTACCAGGGCAGTGTTCTCTTTGTCCACCGGGTTGATCTGGATTCGTTGGTAAGCACGAACCAGATCCAAATGAGAGATAATTGCTTTACCATTGAGGTGGTTTGCCACACCATGTATTCTCCGCTCATCCGTCTCTGGGACCTTTTCTTTATTCAGGGGGTGGCACCATAGAGGCTCTGGCCTTCTTGTGTTGAGGGGGGCAGCCCTGATGCTGCGAACTAGACTTTTAGCAGATCCCTCTCCCTCCCTCTATTACTTTCTTTCACTGCCCTTTATTTCCCCCTC
The DNA here is from genome assembly GCA_963969495.1 of Ceratothoa steindachneri. Lineage (NCBI taxonomy): Eukaryota > Metazoa > Arthropoda > Malacostraca > Isopoda > Cymothoidae > Ceratothoa > Ceratothoa steindachneri. The sequence goes on from OZ018319.1 coordinate 140,158,252, forward strand.
TTCTTTTGCCTATCTAATGGTCCTTACGTTTATCTGACCTCTGCTCGTTTTTCCGGATTAATTCTGAATTATCTTTTCATGAAGGTTGGAGGAGGTTGGGGATCTCCACTGCCTTCGTCTACCGATGCCCAAGGAGAAACCCATCTTTGACCCCTTTTCTCCTCGCGTAAGAGAACTCGACAGCCTCTTAGGTCTATAGAGATGGTGTGGTGGTTCCGTATCTATTCTCCAAGAGATCATACTTGATGTAACTGAATCTAGAGTTGCAGTAGTGCCGGCCCCTTGTAGGCCTCCACGGTGGGGAGTCCTGAGGGTGAATATGAAGTTTTTTCTCTTTGCAATGGCTAGCCATAAACATAAACCTCCCCTTCTCGTAAGTGTTCTCGTGCTAAAAGTTCTTCAGATCCCCTTTTAGCCTTCCCTTGCTCGTTGGATCCCTATGCCAACGATGTGGACTTAGATTTAGATTATCCCCGCCTTTTTGTCATGAGTTCGTCATCTGACACCCCACTTACAAAAGTCGATGTTTTTGACATTAATGAATCATTTGAGTCCCGCTGTGGTGAACCCCGCCTGATGTTTTCAAGAAGTAGTGGTGATATACACACATCTTCTATACACATTAACATATTTTAATAAAAAACCTCACACTGCCTCGCCCGGTTCCTCGAAACCATCGGACATATCCCCTGTCACTGCTTTTTCCAAGATCTCTTTCCCTACAATAGCAGGCTCTTCAAAATCTCCTCTTCGTCTCCCAAGCACATTGGGACGCACTTCAAACACAACATCAGCCACAAAGGAGAAAAAGCTATCTACTTTGGTATATAACCGTCCTCATAATATCTTCAATTTTACAATGGAATTGTCAAGGCGTTCTTCCCATGTGGGAAGAACTCAAAGTTCTTTTAAAGACTCTCAACTTCGCTGTTATTTGTCTTCAAGAGAACAAACTGGGTACACGGCCTTTTCCGACGATATCTGTTTTTCGTATTTTCAACTCTATTGCCCTTGTCAGGGACTCGTCTCATGGAGGGGTGTTAGTTATGGTTTCGTCATCCCACCATGTATCTCCCTTCCCCCTTCATACTACCCTCCAAGTTGTTGCTGTGAGGGTTATTCTTACAAGGTGTTTTACTGTTTGTTCTATTTATCTCTCTCCTTCTTTACCATTGTCGAAACTCAATATTTTAAACTTGTAGACTAGTTGACCTCCCCGTTTTTATTACTCGGAGATTTTAATGCCCGTCACCCATATTAGGGTAACATCACTTGGAATGCCAAAGCCTGTGTTTTAGAGTCTTTTTTTATTATCTGGCTTTCTTTGCGTTTTAAACACAGGCGATTTTTCTTCTTATCATATCCAGATGGATTCTTTTAGTTGATTTGACCTGGCTCTCTGTTCCCGGGATTGCCTGACTGATTTTCGATGGTCAACCCTTGATGACCTTCATGGGAGTGACCAGTTCCCTATTTTCTTGTCAGCCGTTTATCCTAGCCCTCATACAACCATGCCTCTCAAGTGGAACTTAGGCTATGGCGATTAGGAAGGCTTCAGAGAGGCATCCTTCACAAATGCCTCCTTGGGGACCTTCAATGATGTCGACCCCTACGTCGTATTCTATGGTAGAAAAGACCTCTACCAAAGGGATGGGGTGCACCTTTCCTTTAAGGACAAGCTCTACCTAGCCAACCTCATCCAGGATGTTGTGGAGCGCACCCAAAGGAGTGTCCGGCCCATTGGAAAGGCGGACGTACGCCAGTAAGCCCGAGTCACTCCCGAACAACCTTCTCGGAGGTTGTCAAAAATGGTGCCACCACGACGACCAAGAAGCCGGGAAACGGAAGAGTATAGGGGGTCCTACATTAGGGGACTCCCTGAAAGTTCTTCTGTTCAATGCGAGGTCCATCAGGAACAAGTTTCCTGAGCTCCGTGGCATCGTAGCGACGGAAGAACCCGAAATGGTAGCCATAACAGAATCGTGGTTAAAAACCTCAAACCGAGACTTTGAAGGCAAATTCACGGTTCCTTGCTACCAACTCTTCCATAAAGATAGGCCAGACAGAGAGGGTGGCGGTGTAATGTTGTATGTCAAGGATACAATCAAATCTACGAACTCCAACATTATATCCGATCACGAGCTTCTAGGTATTGACCTATAGATAGGTCCTGTCAGATACAGGACCCTGGTGCTTTACAGACCCCCTTCCCAACCTGTTGAGAAGGACAGGGAACTGTACCAGCTGCTGGGTGAACTTGTTCAAGGCAGAGTGTGCATCGTTATGGGCGACTTCAACAGCCAAGTTGACTGGGAAACCAGAGCAGCCTGTAGCGAGAGCGCGCTACTCCTGGAGTTCGCCAACAACGAGTTCCTCACTCAATGGGTCAGAGAACCGACGAGAGGGGACAATATCCTCGACTTGGTCTTCACCTCTGAGGATGATATCGTTGAGGATCTCTTTGTAGGCGAAGAACTCGGTGGCAGTGATCACCAGCTAATTAGATTTACCATCAAGATCCCGAAGGTAAGGTCTGTTGCCAGTCAATCAAGGAAACTTGACTTGAGAAGAGCAGACTTTGCAAGCCTTCGTGCTGGACTGACTGACGTGAGGCTAGAAGTGTGCGATGCTGTTGAAGACTCGTGGAATAGTTTCAAAACTACATTCATGAGTCTTCAATCGCGTTTCATCCATCTGAAATGCCCTCGTCAGTCTTATGTTCAACCAAAGTGGTTTAATCGAGAAATCGGCCAACTGCTTAGGGAGAAGAGAACTGTGTACCGGCAATCGAAGATCTTGGGTGACTTTGACGAATGCCGGAGGCTAGCCAGGACAGTGAAGTCCAGCATAAGGGCGGCTAAGCGGTCTGAGGAACTCCGAGTGGCGAGACTCTGTAAAGAGAATCCCAAGGAGTTCTTTGGATATGTAAACAACCGTAAACCAATCCGTCAAACGATTGGCCCTTTGATGAATGAGGAGGGGACATTAAAGCATTCAGATGCAGAAAATGCTAACCTCCTCAACGACTACTTCTCTTCAGTGTTTACTGAAGAATGTGGTCCCATCCCCCAGCCGACGGATTCCTACTCGGGGGAAAACCTGGAGAATATGGACTTCACCGAAGTTGAAATCAAAAAGAAGATCAGTGACCTAATGACGAATAAGTCACTTGGCCCGGATGGGTTTCTACCCAAAGTGTTAAAAGAAATGCGCGAGCAAGTTTCACGACACCTGAGCGCAATCTTCAACATGTCAATCCGGACCGAATACGTTTCTAGAGACTGGCGTGAGGCGGAGGTGACTCCTATCTTCAAGAAAGGAGACCGAAGCCAACCGTCAAACTACCGGCCTATTAGTTTGACTTCGATAGTCGGTAAACTCATGGAAAACATCATGGTGGACAAAGTGACATCGTATTTAGAGTCAAACCTGCTACTGAGGAGTTCCCAGCACGGCTTCCGAAGGCAACGTGACGTGCCTGACGAACCTTGTGCAATTCTTCCACCTTGTTTTCAGTGAGCACGATCGGGACAAGGCAGTGGATGTGGTCTACCTAGAGTTTCAGAAAGCTTTTGATAAGGTACCACACCGCCACCTTCTCCGGAAAGTGCGAGTGCTGGGCATAGATGGAAAGGTAGCCGGCTGGATCGAGAACTGGCTAAGTGGCAGACGGCAACGGGTGGTGGTGAATGGACAGTCTTCTGAGTGGGTGCCCGTTATTAGCGGGGTGCCTCAAGGTTCTGTCCTGGGACCACTACTATTCATCATCTGCGTCAACGACATGGACGGTGACATGATTGCCAAGATTTTCGAATTTGCCGACGATACCAAGCTTGGTATGAACGTTGCAAAGAAGGAAATACTGCCCGCCTGCAGGAAGATCTTGGGAAGATTGGGGAGTGGTCGGACACGTGGCAAATGCCTTCTAACGTGAACAAATGCAAAGTGATGCATATCGGCCACAGAAACCTCCAATCTCAGTATATCCTTAAGGGCACTGCTATTGAATCCACCGACACTGAGAAGGACTTGGGTGTAACTCTTACTAGCGCCCTCAAGTTCTCGAAACAGTGCATTGAGGCAGAGAAGAAAGCCCAAAGGATGTTAGGCTACATAAAGCGCCAGTTTGGATACCGTAAAAAGGAGATAGTACTTTGTCTGTACAACTCCCTCGTTCGGCCGCACCTGAAGTATGCCGTGCAATTTTGGAGTCCTTCGTTTCGAAAGGATAACGCAAAGTTGGAACGCGTACAAGCCAGGGCAACCAAGCTGATTCCCTCTATCCGACATAAAAGTTATGAGGATAGACTAAGGGAATTAAATCTGTTCTAGCTGGAAACCCGTAGACTGCGTGGTCAGCTTATCGAAGTTTTCAATATACTTCGAGGGTTCGAAAATGTTGACTACCGGGATATTTTCACACTGAGTGAGAACAGAACGCGCAATCATGGCTTCAAACTTGAACTGAAGCGTTACAGCCGAAATCTGTGTGGAAATTTTTTCATTTACAGTATCTGCGATAAGTGGAAGTTGTCAACAGTGAATCTGTTGACCACTTCAAGTCAGGACTAGACAAAGTCTTGAAAAGTGGCCGTTTAGGGACGCAAAACAATTGAGCAGCCATGTGCCTGCTCGATTGCTAGTCCAAAGGTACCCTCTTTGAATGGACCGTAAGGTCTCCTAGGGTACTTACTTTCCTTGTTACTCCTTGTTACTTCACATTGATTATCTACAACGCGGCCACACAGACCATTCCACGGAAGTGACCGGTAACGGGTTGCCTCAACAGTGCCCTGATGGAACTTGAAGTTTGCGATAGCCGTCAAAACTATAAGTTAGCTCATGCCTGACTTCGGCAGCACCCAACATTTTTCAATAAGGTTGACCGAAACCAAGCTCTGGGGCTTCGCCAAAAAACCCTTCCTCCAGCTCATCGAACTTCATGGCGCCGTGATGTTTCATCACTTTCCTCTATGAACCATACCACAAAGGTCTGCAAGCGGAATAACAAGATCCGGGGTTGTTATGCCGGACATAATACCTCCACACTCAACTCACAGAGATCCTTAGTGAATGAAAGCCTGGTAGTCAGCAATGCCTTGGCCGACCATTTCCGTGCCGTCAGCAGTGTCAGCCGTTTCAATAAGGCTTTTCTAGCCTATAAATCCAACAAAGAGTCTCTTCTCAATTTTACAACAAAATCTATCCTTCCGTATAATTCCCTATTCTCAATCCACGAGTTGCGCGCTGCATTGTTCCTTTGTATATCCACTTCTCCTGGCCTTGGCCTGATCCATTTTGATATGATTTGACACCTCGAGCCAAACTCTGTCATTTTCCTACTCGATTTGTCTCACCTTATATGGGTGCAGGGTTTATACACATCATTATGGCGCATCAAGATTGTATTTCCCTTTGTAAAACCACGCAGGGACGGGTTGAACGCAGATCACTACCACCCTATAGCTCTTACCAGCTGTCTGAGTAAGTTGCTAGCGAAGATGGTATTGGTGCGCCTGAAATGGGTCCTAGAAGCCAATCACTTACTGTCCCCATTTCAGTGCGATTTTCGCAAGGATCATAGTGCCCTTGACCTGTTAGTACGTTTAAAGGGATCGGTCTGGAAAGCTTTCTCGTTAAAGCACCGAATCATGGCCAGATCTTTCGACATTGAATGAATGAATGAATAGTGCCGAAAATAAATGCTGCAAAGCACCAACGGACTAGCCCGCAGCCAACTTTCAGCATTGAGAAAGCTTACAATACAATATGGAGATACGGCGTCTTAAAGCAGCTATATGTTTCGGGTATAAGAGGTCGTTTACCGTCTTTTATTAAAAATTTCTTAGCATCTCGATCCTTTTATGGTGCGTGTTAAAGACAGCTACTCTAAAATGCAACCCCAAGAGGAGAAAGTTCCTAAGGGCAGCGTTTTTGATGTTTTATGTTTCGTAATTACGATCAATTATCTTATTTCCTCTCTCCCAGAGGGTGTATCAGCGAACCTGTTCATCGATGACTTAACATTATACTGTTCCTCGCTTCGCCTTCCATCAGCAGCGCTTCGGCTGCAACTGGCAGTCGATGCGGTCTCGAAAAGTATACAACTTAGGGGATTCCACTTTTCCACGAGCAAAACTAAGTCAATGTATTTCTACCGGGGTAGAGGGGCTCTTGTTCTGCCACCCATCTCCCTACAAGGTGTAGATATAGAGTTCGCCTCTGAGTTTCGATTTCTGAGCGTAACTCTTTATACCAAGCTATCCTGGTTACCACACCTACGCCGTGTTCGATCAGGCTCTCTACGGGCTCTAGACATTTTGACATTCCTCTCCCACATATCGTGGGGCAGTGATCGTCAAACACTGTGGTCACTCCATACTTCCCTCGTACAATCCAAATTGGACTATGGATGTTAAATTTATTCCTTGGCTTCCCCTTCAGCCCTTAAAATGCCTAACCCAAATTTCAACATCGGTGTTCGTCTCTCCAGTGGAGTCTTCCGCACTTCTCCCGTCAACAGCCTGTACTGTGATAGTGGGGTGCTCCCCTTGCCTTATCATCGAGTCTAGACCTGCATGCGATACCTCTGCTTTGTACAGCAGGCTCCTGTATTAGAGGTTTAAAGATGCGTCAATGTTGCCAAGTCAACGGCGGCATTCGTTATGTTGCCGCCCTTACCCTGCCCCCTGACCCTCCGGATAGGAGATCATCTCTTAAAGTTGGGTGTTTTAAGGGTACTTGTTCTTCCGTCGTCGCTAACCCCTAGTCGGCGTGCTTCATCTCTCACAGTATGTACTAGCATGTGAAGCCTGTACAAGTCGTTCAAAGACCCTTGATCCCTTATGAGGATTTCTAGAGTATGCGACTTCACATATACAACACTGTCCGATATATACGAATGGTTTTAAATCAGACCATGGCGTGGATGCCGCAGCCACCTACTCAGGAGATTATTTTTACTTTGTCTTTGCAGCTGGCAGCTTCAATTTTATCGCTACACACTCAGCCATTCTTTTAGCTATTAGACGGATAAAATTGTACATTTTAAAGATTTCGTCATTTTCTCCCACTCTAGGAGTGTTTTACAGGCAATTCACTCTTTTAATGCTTCCCATCCCTTATCACAAAATCTGCAACTGGCTGGTCCAGAATACGTCTCGATATCGTGTTGTATTTTGTTGGGCTCCCGGGCATGTAGGGCTCCTGGACAACGAGAGGGCCGATCAGCTGGCCCATTCAACCTACTCTGTGACCCAGATAACTCTGCATTGCCCTATCAAGATTTATTTCCCTCTATAAGAGAATATATTTTTTCAGTTGAGGCAGGACAAATGGGATGGATGTTCATCATCTAAATTATATAAAATCAAAAGGTCTGTTCGCTCTTAGCCCTCGAGACTTCAGAGACTACGGTCCTTAGATGTGTCCCTTTTCCGTGTTCGGATCGGTCACACTGTCATCTCGTTTCGGCTGATGCTTGAATCAGCTCTTGCTGCCGTTTTTGTGGTGGGAACCAATCGGTCGCTCATCTTCCCCTAGAATGCCCTCATTTCGCCACTCTCCGGTCACCCTGTTTCTGGACCCTTTTAACTATCCTTCGCATATCCCACCTTCGTTTCGTTCTGGCCGAGGAATCTTTTCAACGCTTATTTTTAAAAATTTATCACAGTGGTCTTCTCCCCGTTTAATAACTAATTGGCTTCTTTTTATTTGCGATGCCACTTAGAATCCACTTGGATTGGGAAGCTGCCAAACTGGTTACTTACCTAAAACATTGTATTCTTGGCAATGGATATCTGTAGAGCTCGTGATCGCATTAAACGCCCAGAATTCGCCAACCACCTGCACTCACCTGGCAACCTCTTGTCTCTGACTTAGTTAGTGCCTTCGCCGATGCGGCGTTTGACGAACTATGGTGCACTTTCATGCTTTTCTGTCCCTGGCTTGTTTCCAAAGCGTGTTCGTGGCGATGTCAAATTTATCGAAGAAGGTTTCTCGCTGACCTCCTCTGGCCCGCTTCCCAGGTATTTTCCCCTGAGGCAAAGGTCTTGGAGTGCCCCTTTTCTGATTGAGTGTCAAAGGAATTGTTTTTGACGGTCCAGGATAATGCTCAGGAGTTTCCTCTCCACACCGAGCCGAGTCAAAACCGCCTCGTTCCTGACCCTGTTTACATATGAGATCCGCAGCATTCTTCGGTAGAATCAGAACTCTGCTGCCTCGTTGTTAAGTCGGGCCTCACCCGTGAGTGTCCACGATCCGCAGCCATAAAGCTTTTAAAACGCGAATCTTGGCAGCTTTCTATGTCCCCAAATTATTCTTAGCCGTGCAAATGCATCTTTGGCGAGTTTGATTCTTCTTCTGATCTCTTTACGGCATTGGACGCCAGAGGTTTCCAGGGCTCCGAGGTAATTCAAGGAGTTTACCTGTTCGATTGGTGTGTTTCCATTCCGCAGTTGACAAGCTGGAAAGACCTTTGGCTTTGAAATGATCATCACTTTCGTTTTATTGCTATCAACTTTGAGACTGAGGCGTTATCTAGAGACCACAGCAGCATCGAAAAGCTCCTGGAGATCCTCACTCGATATATCAAGGAGAACAGTGTCGTCGTAAGTTGTTAATCTTAACACTATTGAAAAGATTCCTTCTGATCGATCTTCTAGTTCTCTCAGGGTGATCTCAGAGTAAAGGTTAAAGAGGTCGGGCGACATGACACATCCTTGGCGTACTCCTTGTTTGATGCGGAACCAATTGGTCGTTCCAATTGGTAAACGGACAGTGACAAGTTGGTCCTTGTTTGATGCGGAACCAATTGGTCGTTCCAATTGGTAAACGGACAGTGACAAGTTGGTCATAATACACATATCTTATGATTTGCATGTCCTTGTCATCAATTTGGATGTTGGGCAGCACCTTGAAAAGTTTCGGAAGTCGGACTTTATAAAAAACCTTTTGATAGTCGATAAAGACGAGATAGAGATATTTTTGGTGTTCAATTGCTCTCTCATCAAGCATAACCAAGGCAAAAATCACGTTCCTAGTTCCTCTGTCTTTTATAAATCCGAACTTGTTTTGTGGAATTTCAGGCATAAGTTGGTGCTTCATCCTTTGCAGGACGATTTTAAGGAGAATTTTAAGAATATGAGACATGAGTCCTATTGTTCGGTGATTTGAGCATTCCAGTGTTTCAGGAGTCTTGTGAAGTTCTACAAAGATGGATTTTAAAATAGATTTTTTCATAGATGATATTTAACAGCTCCATGTTGACTTCTTCCTCATCTAGAGCTTGAATCATCTCAATATACATTTCATCCGGGTCAGCTGCTTTTCCGACTTTCATCTTGTGTAAGGCCCAGCTGACCTCGAACTTTAATATTGGTGGGCCTGTTTAGACTGAACCTGGGGTGATCACCTCCTCTGCAATTTGGTCATCATCAAAGATATGTTGAATATATTCTTCCCAGCGAGCTGAGATCTCTTGTAGCCACTTCTCCTTGGCTTTCTTGCACTTCTTTCTATAGTACTGATTGATTAATCTGTATTGAACAGAATGTGGTTTTGACATTCTTCATTTCCTTAACAGATCTTCGAGTTCTAGGTTGAACCAGTGAGATGATGGTTTCCGTTTATCTACCTTTTCTCGGATGGTTTGTCTGATGACTTGGTAGCGCTTCTCAATCTCATCAGATGGATTATCTGTAAGACTGTGGAGTACCTCTGACTTAAAATTCATTTGTATCTTATAATCATTCTTCAAAACTGAGAAATCAAACTTTGGATTACGCTTTGGCTTTTCAAGAATTTTCAACGATAGTTGAAATTTTACAATGACTGGATTGTGGTCCGAGTCAATATCCGCACCTGGGTAGACCTGGAAACTTTTGATTGCATTTCTATACCTTGCCATTATGGCAATGAAGTCAATCTGATTACGGGTTCTGTCTCCTAGGCTGGTCCAGAGGTAGGCACTAAATACATTTGAAGTATTTAAATATTAAATACATGAGAAAATATATTTAGATACTAAATACATTAAATGTATTTAGATACATTTTTAAATACATTTCAAATATGAGATATATAATGACAATCGATAAGGACCATTGGTATCACAACAAAAGAATATCCATTAAAATGAAATTGTATATTATAATTACTAATGTAGGATTGGATGACGATTGGACTTAGGTACTACAAAATAATAGAAAGTTTCATAGAATGAGAATTTTCAGTTAGCTATTTATATCAGCATTGCATTTAAGTAATATCAATTACTAAAATGTTTCGTCAGATAAAGAACTACGCTTTGGAGATAAGGTCAATCCTCCTAAAGTTAAAAGCCGTTCCACAGGAGCTGAAGATGGAAGGGTGGTGTTGTATTTAATAAATAACATTTTAATGTTTGGATATCTATCTAAACTCTGAATGTTTTATTTGAATCCTGAAGGTAACTGAACAATTCTAAATCTGCGGTTCATCGTGTTTGAGTGGGTTTTGTAAATCCAATAATCCACTGGATTATTCATCTTCTTGTCCCTCTGCTAAATTCTCAATCACTTGAATCATAATATTTTAACAAAGGCTTGGTGGCTTTAACTGTCCCATGAAATACTAATATATAACCAGCGGAGTTTGAAGAATAGATGGCTTGTTGATGCAATAATGGCATCTGTAACGCTGGCTTCATTTGTCAAGGTCTTATAAGATTGGTAGCGCTTTCCAAAGCACTTAGTGACTGCACTTAGAAGAGGTTGGCAAAATTTCGAATAACGTGACTGAAGGCTCTTCAGCTTTTCTCCACAATGAGCAAGGTAGGGAACAATTCTCCATAAATAGTTTTGTTTTCCCTGTAGGCGATCAATTGCGCTACAATAGGAGCCAAAACTGAGACATACTTACCAAGAAATTCAATTTTCTGACTTCTGAGCACTGGACGTCATGAGTTGATGTAATTTGTCCTTGTGTTTCAAAAGTAATGACAATGCACCAACTTTTAATAAGCAGTTTATAACAGTTTTGATAATTTCTGCTGATTTTGGACGACAGCTTTTGTTCCATAATGCTGACCATTTACTCATCGCGCCATGATTGATATTTGCAAATGAAGATATTTTCAGTGCCTGTTTTGCATCAGTTGTGGCGACGAGACTGAGTGTGTGTGAAGCACAGCGCACATGCTTAGGTAGGCTGAAGCTGCATGGGTCAGACGAAAGGTCTTCTTCTTGATCTAAGGCACATCTCATTAAGAAACTATCCTCCACTCGTGCTCAACTTGATCTTCTTCACCTACCTGGATTCTATCTTCTGAATATGTAGACACAGTTTTGCAGCAGTAGCTGCAAATTCCTAAACGCTATAACAAAATTAGAGCCGTTATCAGTGACGGTGCTCGTGATGTTCTGCAGGGGGATATCGTATTCATTGATGATATTCTCCATATGTTCAGCAATCTTGATGTATTTATCTTCTACTTCGAAGCAACAGCATGCCAATACTCCACTGTGACGGCAAGAGCAGTTTCCTTAAGCTGAAAAAAAATGAAATAACAGTCCAATATTTGTCTCATAAATGTTTCCATAAAGTTTACATATTAATATAATCGAGATAAAATACACCTACAAATAGGTCTGCTTTCAGCCAAGAGCTGATAACTCCCTAACTGTAAAGACATTTTCAATTTCATATTTCATAAAGAACAAAATCTTAACATACCCAATGAGCTGTAATGCCCAAAAAACTACGGTGACGAGTTGACCAAATATCTGCAGTAAGACATAAATAAGAGATGCTGTCTAGTTTATTATTCAGTAGAACTCTTGTCACTTTCTCTTCCTCTATAAGATTTCGGCCTAGAGTCCGCCTTGAAATGACGTCCTCTAAAGAATTTAGACCTGCGGTAGTGGAATGTGTGACTATTGTGAGTGAAATGAGAATATATGGTATGCATATAAAATTTTATATATAAAATGTAGCTATATGAATATCCTATAGCTATATAGGACTGGTACATTAATTCCTAAATATATTATTAGTCCTTCATATTCAGAATTACATAGTAAAATATTGACTTTCAGTATTGTTAGCAATATATACATTATCAAGCTTTATTTCCTACATTTTTGACGGGTGGGCATGCTAGTTTTGACATAATGATATACAGGTATTGCTACTATAACGAAATATATCGTTATAGGAATTCATCTAATAACTACATATAATCGATCAATAATTGTACTAATTATTCCTGAATTTTTTTATTCAATTATATCTTCCGAACGCTTTAGTATTCGATCGGTATAAGAGCTTAACCTGTATTACTAATACTGTAATTGTAAACAACATTTGTAACTCAGAACTCACCTTTAATTAATCTCACAAAAGATGGATGCACACCTTGTATGATAAAATCTGCAATCAGCTTATCAACAACAGATTGTTTGACCTTCTTATTATTTACTGCAAAACACTCCGGTAATATCTTTACTTTAACACCGCTGCATGAAGGACCATCATCTAATACTGAACATTTTCATTTTAAATTTTCTCTTTGAGCTGTCACGTAGTTATCTGCTTTTTGCACCAAAGCAGGATGATTTCTCTGTTGATAAAATGTAAATGATCAGATAATTGAAGGACATTTGTTTCACGTTGCCATAATTCACGTTAAATTCAATCAGCATATACTATAAATAATGGTGTTGCAAAAGAAAGCAGGTAGGTTCGTGTATGGTAAACCTACGCTACTTAACATTATCGTTACCTACTAGCAATTTTGCCATTTCATAAAAATAAGAAATAATGAAACTTGTCAATTCAATTAAGTATCATATAATTAGCGTTAATAAATTCTTAGCTTCAAATGTATGCGTAGATTGGAAGTAGCATATGTCGACTCAGAGATTTCGCCATTGCATGATATAAATACACGCTCCTTTTTTTTACGGTCGGAAAATCTCACTCTGAAAAATTTACCATCTAGTAAAGGATGACTATAATTACATGATTCTTTATCTTTCTCGTCTTTATTATTGTCTAATCTCTCCATTTCACACTCTTTCGAAGAAGCTGAAGTTGCCATGCATCAGTTGAAATAACGCTGAGCGCTCTCACTATACACCTGAACACAGCTGTGACCATCTGTTAACTGAATTTGAACTAATGCAAGCAACCTTCCCTCACCGGCTCACGCAGTCGACCGTTTGTGTCATACAAGTTGCGACAAGCTAAAATATGCATTACACGTTCTTAACAGCTATATAAACTTATTATCAGTAAAGTATTTGCAAAAAGTAATTAAATACATTGTATTTAAATACTTCCAAAAGTATAAATACTGTATTTAAATACATGATTTCAAATTTATTTATGAATGCAATTTTAAATACAAATGTATTTAAATACTGCCCACCTCTGGGCTTGGCCCTGTGTACATCCTTTTCGGATGCACGTTGAACCAAGTGTTGGTGATGACAAAGCTCTTATCCTTACACCAATCTACGAATTTGTCTCCCCTTTATTCCTTTCCTTTAGTCCGTAGAGTCTAACTATTTTTCCGTCTTTACCTTAGCCAACCCTAGCGTTAACGTCCCCCATGGCGATTGTGAAATCGTTTGACTTGCATGACTCACACAACCTATCTAGGGAATTATAGAATGCATCTATCTTGTGATCTTCGATTTCAGAAGTTGGTGCATATATGACAATAATATGTATATTAAAAGGACTAGACTTAAGTTTAATTAGGAGCATTCGCTCATTTTGGGGCCAAAATGACAAAACTGCTCTTGAAAATTCCATGGCTAAGATTAATGCAACGCCATGCTGATGTTTATCGGCTCCAGAGAAAAATACCCGTTTCTGATTCTTCATGAAGTCCGCTGGATTTGTCCATCGGACCATATGAATCGGCGAGGCCCATGTTGATTTTAACAGGCGCAGGACCCTCTTCTTCAATAATTTTTCCAACGTTGCTTTGGCAACTTGCAGCTTTTGTATTGAAAGAGGTCTTGGTCGCGCGAAGTTGGTGGTGCACTGCCGATCTCAATTGTGTAAGTCATGGAGTTAGACGATGGCGGATCGGGATTAGTGGGCGCGGGGATCTACAAGGCCTTATATCTTTTTAATACGGCCTTGCAACCGGGCGGTGGGTACTGGAGGTCATTAATGATTAGGGCTACCACAGGCTCCTCTGATTATTTCACTTCTGATTTGAGCTTAGTTTGGTAGTCTACAAGAATGCTGCACGCACAATCCACCAAAAGATTAAAGTGTCCTAGAAAGTCGATCCCTAATAATGGCGATGAGGTATCCGCGACCATAAATGACTACCTAAATGACCGACGAAGACTAGTGATAACTATATCCGTGTGTGCCTTGCCCTGCACTTTTATCTTTCCACCATTAGCCATCGCTCCCGTATCAATTAAAAATTCGCACTTTAATTTATTTACTTTTGCGGCGACGGTGAAAACAGACGG